>MU224404.1:2328770-2368369 GCA_018584345.1 Thuja plicata | reverse complement strand
CCATTCTCTTGATCTCTAGTAATAAACTTATATCCATCTTTTTGGATACTTTCCTGGATTTCCTTAATCTCTAAGCTAACACTAGCTTTTGTAGTAAAAATGTTCCCAAAAGTTTCCTTATTCCAATTCTTGATGTTTTCTTTAACATTTTTAAGTTTTTTGGCAATGATAAACATGGCAGTACCATCAATTTTAATGTTCCACCATTCCTCTATCCTTTGTTCCAATTGTGGATGAAGAGTCCACATTTTCTCAAATCTGAAAGGAGAATTTTTCTTTTTGACAATCGGATCAGCAAGAAAGGAAATTGGATTATGATCTGAGCCTACCCTTATATGAGCCGATAAAGAACAATAGTAATGATTAAACCATCCATTGGACACAAGAGCCCTATCCAACCTAACTTGTATCAGCTCCTCACCCGCTCTTCTGTTGCTCCAAGTATAATCAGTACCCTATAGATTAACATCATGAAGATAATTATTATCAATAAAGTTCATTAATTCCATCCTACTATCCAGGTTGGATTGGCTGCCTCTTGTTTTCTCCTTTTCTCCCAGAGGAGTATTAAAATCCCCCATCACAATCCACTCATCAGAAGCAAAAGAATTTCTCAGAGATGAGAGGTTCTGCCAAAAAACTTCTCTCCCTTGTTTAGAATTAGGAGCATAGATGTTGGTTAAGACCCAAGAGGTATTATCCTGTAGCTGTCTAAACCTTATACAAACCATATTATCACCTTGAAAGATAATGTTTCCTTTTATAGTTTCTTCATTCCATATAGTAGCAATACCTCCCGACGCTCCATTAGAGTCACCCCCACAAATGATTCCCCTCTTAAAAAATCTAATTTTTTCAACTTTTTCTTTAAGCATCTTAGTTTCTTGAATTAATAAAATATCAGGCCTATTATCCCTTGTCAAGTTCCTAACTATATCCTACTTATGGGGATTATTCAACCCCCTTATATTCCAAGAGATAATCTTCATGATTTAACAAAGGATCCTACCTCCAGAATCTGCTGGCTACCATCTGCAATGTTCCTTTTGGTCTCCTTGATTCTCACCTTTTGACTTGAAGATCTCCCTGGTGATGCTAATCCAGCTCCAACATCTCCATTTTTATTTCTTCTTGTTGAAACCTTTCTATTTTGCGCCTCTTTATCTTTCTTCCCTTTTTTTTTTCTCCTTTAGTATTTCTCTCATTTTCTCTATCACTTTGCTCTCCTTCAAGGATTTGTGTGATCTCAGTAGCGTCCCCCCATTTTGGTAGAGCTATACCTGCTAGATTATGATCTTCCTCTGTTATGTTCCCCCTCTTAGGTGTAGCTCTCTCTTGGTCTCTATCTCCCCTTTTTGGGGTCACTTCTAAATTTTCTAGGCTGTCTCTCAGCTCCTTTTCACATTCTTTCTTATTCACCTCATTCTTCTCATTTTTACTTTTGGTTTCAGCCTGGATATTTCCTTCTTTGTTATAATCATTTTGCTCCTCCTCAGGCTCTTCCCCTACTTCATCTCCCTTTGAATCGTCTTCCTTAATCTCCCCTTCTATTTGGACTTCATTTTCTTTTGTTTCACCTTCTTCCATTTGGGTTTCATTTTCTATTTCATTCATAACTTTTTTTCCCCATTCCTCAGGATCCTTTGTATCTGAGCCTATCATTGGCTTTGTACATTTCATCTTCTCACTAGTTTCCTATTCCCCTTGCTCTTTTCGCTGTCCTTCCCTAGCTTTGTTGCTGACTTCTTTATTTTTTCTCCCTACTAGAATCCATTTCTGAGTTTTTTTCTGGATTACTTTCTCCGGACATTTCTTTGCCCAGTAACCCACCTTTTTGCAATGGAAACACGCAAAGGGTATAGTTTCATATTCTATAGTTTTTTCCCACATGCCCAACTTAGATTTCAGACTAATTTTTTCTAGCATATCCTTATCCTGCATTATCCCAACACAGATACGAGCATAGGTTAGCCTCCGTCTCGCCACTGTCACATTGTCTATCGACAAAAGTTCTCCAAATGAGCTAGCTATCATAACAAATATATCTTCTAGCCAATATTCAAGAGATAGTCCATGTAGCTTTATCCAAATAGGAACCTGTCGAGCGGTGTCCTCCTCGAAGACAAGATTCAAACTCCATTTTTGAAGAATAAGAGTATTTTTCCCAATCAACCATGGCCCGCTGCATAAAATATTCATTCTATCTTCTTCACAAGAGAAGAAGAATGACATACATCCCTTAGCCATTGCTACCACCTCTACTTGTCCTTTCAAAGCCCATTTTCGGGACACAAAAGCCCTAACCACTTCAATGTTAGGTCTAACTCCTAAAAATCTACCAACCAGTGAATTTTTCATCCTTTCTATAGAAAAATCAATGGTCTAGTCTGGGATTTCAATAGAAAAGCTTCCTTGAGACGGTATTGAAATGTTCTTCACCGGAGGTAAAGAAGATTTACCTATTGGTTTGATGCCAAAAAGGGACGCCCATTTCCTCAGTTGCCCCTGCCCAGCTCCCAATCTGGGACCCCCTCCTGGGTCCTTTGGAAACTATCCCGCATCGGGATCCAATCCTGTGATCTCGATGTCCTTTCCATCATCCCTCTTGCTGCGCTCAGAGGATCCTGCCTCCTCCCGAATACTCCCGCCCAAATTCAAAGTTGAATCTGGAGGCTCCCGCTCCATAAAGTAGTTGTTAATTGTGATAAGGACTGTTAGGTCAACCTGGCTAAAGGATTTTGGTGGATACACCTATTAGGATGAACAAGTGAATGATCTTCTATGGAACTCTGATTTTTTGAATAAGATCCTTTGAAGTAATACTAATCACCTGAATGTGATAGATGAGTCTCTTCTATTCCTTTATATTTTGTAGCCTTCTAATCAGTCTGGCATGTCATTTTCATATCAATGTTGTTTTGATGATTGATATCTTTCTTACATCATTTTATTTATTAATTTGGACAAAAAAAGTGTCTTACATATATAACTTATTCAAATAAATTATCTCCACAAGTCAGCAACTTATCATATTAAATAATATCAAATAATATGTACTAAGTCAGCCCAATGTTGATACTTGGGTCCAGTAATCCACTCGGGTGATATAATGACACTCAGGAGACACAGTGAACTAGAAACTCTGGCACTCGGTTGACACTAGGTGCTCGGGCCACATTGATCACTTGGAGATGGTATGCAACTCAGGTAACACTAGTGATTTGGGTGATACTGTTTGGAACTAACTTCTCGGTCGAGACTACAACTTCTTTGCTTGGGTAACACTTCAAGTTTCTAGCTTGGTCAACACTGTAACCATATAAATGACTAAGTGTTTTGTACTAATTGAAAAAATGTCTTTCCATTAGGTCTACATATCCATCTGCATCTTCTTGCAGTCTCAGCATGGGATTTTCAGCCATTTTGAATTGAGTTGGCATCACGCCGCATCACCTGCCTCTAAAAATTGGTCTACTTAGGCTGCCTGAGTAAGAACAATAGCATCTGAGAAGAAAATGATATGCCACCATGTGTTGGTTGTATCATGGTCTAGGGAGATGATGGACACTGCGTAACCCTGGGGGATGGGAAAAACAATTACATTAGCTACATTGGCCAGATTGTAAGATTTGGCCAGGAGCACTATTATCTCAGGCGCTTTCACTGAGTAAGGAAATTCAGATGCTTGAATGGTACTAGATGATGCTAAGTTAACTAAAATATAGTCATTGGCCAATCATTGTTGGTGGATTACCTGGATATGACCAGTCAATTAATTAGTCTAGGTATTGACATCTATGTTTGTGACCTCTTTCAAAGTGGACTCAATTCGAGATCCCAAAATTATCTTGCCTTTCTTGTATTTAAGAGTCAATGCAAGCTTCCCCAATTCCTTTTCTACTTTAGAATTTTTGATAGTACTCATTGAGATGCTTGGAAGCTTGGGACTCCTGAGAGGCGATCCAACTAAAGCCATTTTTTCCTTTCTTTGATCTTTACCTACAAAACCAGATAATCATCAATACATAATTATTATAAGAAAGGATTTTGGGTTCTGGGACTCCAGGTGTGATTCCTACTCGCTAGCTTGAAACAGAAAATGTTAGTTATCCTTGAAAATACTTGAGAACTATCTCAACTAACAAGAAATCCACAAACATGTAAGAATAGCTCGTGCCTGCAAAAGACCACAAATGGTGACTTATACGACAAATGCAATGGGTTTTCCTAGGATCACCAAGACACCCAAAGGCTATTTTTTCAAAAATAAGGCAAACGTTAGTGATTGGAAAGGTGACCTCTGTGCATAATGACCACGATGCCATACTTTGACATGTGTATACCCACTAAGGCTGAGTAATGACATTAAATTAACATTTTTTTAGCACGAGTGACAAGAATTCCACTTGGGATGGATTTTAAATATTTTCACATGGGAATTAACCCTGTCATTAAGATAGAAATGATGGAGGAGAGAGAAAATTATGAAATGAACCATCGAGCTAATGAGCTCGGTGTTGCAATTGACCTAGTTCTTGGGCTTCAAAAAGAAGACTGCATAAGCCATACTGACATAGGGCCAACACGTTATAAAATAGCCATGGTCATGATACCTCAGAAAGAATTTTTTTTGAGAGACCACTCTTACAATTTTTCCTCTATGTGACCCACACTACGAGTAACCTATGAAACTACATGGTTTCCATAGTGTAGAAAAAATAAAAATGGGCAACTGCATAGTGTACAATTTTTATAGGGCTAACTAGAACACTACTTAAAAAAATTTCATGACTTGTGAACCACAACTTTACAGAGCTAAAAAATTTACAGAGCTCAGAATCAACTATTTACAACCTACACACACTACAAATACAGACATCCTCCCCTCACATAGGACCAACTACGAAGGGAAGGATGAAGAACAACTAGACCCAAGAAATACAACACACCCAACAGAGGGCTATGCCTGGATGACACAAATGAAATAAACAATATTGATAAAGAAACATAAACAACACAAAAGAAGAAAAGAGAAAACAAAAAAAAAACCAAAACAAACCAAAAAAATAAAATAAAACTAGAAAGATCTTACCTAAGAACTCAAAATGCTAGGAAGGGAAGCTTAACCATCATTCAATCTATCACTAAGTTGCTATGAAGATATCAAACACATCTCTTTCACTACCTTATCCTGAGAACCTTACCCTAGGAAACCCTATACTTCACTTCTCAAACAATTCACTTGGAGGTAACTTGCTCGCAGTAAATGTAAAATGATAGATTAAGAGGCCTTTTATAACACCTAAGGAGAGTGCATTAATTACTAATTACTTCCGTGTTAAAAGGAAAAATGCCAAATTATGGACTCTGGGATATCTGGCGATCACCCCCTTCCAAAGAGGACAGGAGAAACACACCAGAACTCTAAGTTTCAGGAACCACCGACCATTAGGAGACAACACTCTGGGAATCAGATCCTGGAGAAGATAAGAAAGAAAACCAAAATGAAACAAAATAATGACCCAAAAGGAAAGAAAAGAAAAAGAGAGGGGGACCCAAAATTTAAAAAAAAAATATAGGGACAAGTATGTAGGACATAACAAATGGTGACTCACTGGGACAGATGCCTCATCATTTGAGAACTCCATATATGTACCTAGCAACTAGTGTCTTATCATCATCAGAGGTGCCCCTTTTTAGTATGATTTGGCATGTTGGATAACCTAAATCACCATGATCTGAATGTTCACCATCATCTAGTTATGAAGTGTGTTCTTTGTGAAGGGGATGCAATAGATAACTTCAGGGAGAAACAGAGAAGCTACACTAACTCAGAAAGGCCAGTGCCATAATATATCTTATGCAACCTCAGGTTCTAGGGTTTCTCTCTCTTACTTTTTCTTTTCTTTCTTTTTTGAAGATGAAAAAGGAGATACTTCTTTCACCGGAGTCATCAAGCTTATCTTATTACTATGGCGGTACTTATTTCACCTTGCCATCCACTTTCCTTTTCTGAGCGAGGAGAAAATTCCCAGCCTGAGATACCTTTTAGTGTTCTAGACCCAATCTACTAAGAGTGTAACTGATCTATCCTCAAAATTAATTTCCTTGTGGGTCCTTCCTTTCCTTCACATTGCTAACAAAATCAACTTCTTTTTTTAACTGGTGTAAAGTATAAACAATATCCAAACCAGGTGAAGGCTATTTGTTACCTTTAACCATACATCCAAGACTTCCCGCTGTATAAGCGAAAGATTTCAGACCACCAAAATGAACAAGGAAAATATCCCAAAGTGTTTCTTGTTATATTACCTCATAATAGAGGATGATAAAATATCACTGTTCGAGACAAGATGACACAAAAATAAAGAAAGAAAAAAAAAACAACACGGTTGAAACACCCAAGAGTATTTAATAGGGAGATGCACCAACTAGGAGCACTGGGGTTACTTACAGGCCAACTAATCATATGGTACAACCTAAAAGAGGGGGAGGAAATTCACCCTTACCTTATTCAAAATAATGTTTGAGTACCTGTCTATTGACAGACAATGACACAACTTCTCCTATTTAAAAGCTAAGGCAATAGGTGTTGCCTCCGCAAATCTCAAAAATTTGATATGGCCCCAGCCAGAGCCTTTGGAATTTAGTATACTTTCCTTTCTTTTCCTGGGATCTTTCCCACAAGAGGACTAAGTCCAAAGTCTGAAAAGCCTTATGTTGGGCTCTTTTTTCAAACCATTGTTTGACCAGTACTGGGTGCCTTGAAAAATGGTCAAGTGTATTATCTCTTTGTTCTTCTAGTCGTATCAAATTGAGGAGGCAAAATTCCACAATATTATCTTGAGTGTTAAACTCTTGCATGAACTATAGGACTAGAATCTATAGTTTTACTAAGAATACAAGAATCTAGCCATAAACTAGGTGGAATGGAGAAGTTCCCAAGGTGGCCCTAATTGTAATACAATTCGCCAAGAGAGTGAATCTAAGATTTTGGTGCCAATCTTGGGGATTATTCTCAAGCAAGTGTTTGATTACCTCTAAAAGGTTCTTATTAGTTGACTTTGCTACTCCATTACCCTGCTGATAATAATAATTATAAAATTTGAGGGTAATGTTTCTATGGTAAGCCCACTCTAATAGCTGAGCTGAGGAAAATGATGGACCATTATTGTATACAAGAGCAAAAGGCATTCTGAACCTGTGGTCATGTTTTCCTTGATGAAGATAATTACCACATTCGTCATGTTGTTTTTGCATAGTATGGCTTCAGACCACTAGGTGAAATAATCTGTATCATTCAAGATGTACTAGTGATTTGTAGATGATTTGGGGTTTATTTCCTCAATAAAATCAATTTACCATTGGGCAAAAGTTCTAGCTTTGAAATAGGCTGGAGGGACATTGTCAGGTTCAACTCTTGGGAGGCAGCGGTTTGGTATGTGTGGAACTTCCTCACATATGCTTAAACATCTTTAAAAATATGGGGCCAATAGTACCCAACCCAGAGGATTTGGTGGGTAGTGGTGTCACCAACCCATGCCCAGGTCTGAAATGACCATGGAATTATTCTATCATTTTCATGGGTTCTTCCTGATCAAGACATCAGACGTAAATACCTTCATAGTTTTTGTGGAAAAGTGTCCCATTCTTTATCATAAAGTGTGAACTTTTTAGCCAAAGCACCCGAAATTTTTTGGGAAGGAGCCCTTCAAGGCACTGGTTATTCAATAGAAGGTATACCAAGGGTTTTGGGTAAGGGACTATACCATATAATTTTGACATTCAATGTGCGAGATGGCTTTGGCCATGGATTTGAACAATCCATGTCCCCAGACCAATTTCATGGGTTTCATTTTGAGGTCGTATTCTTGGAGGATAGCCATCCACTTACCCTGGTGTTTTCCTAATTCACTCTGTAATAGTAAAGATTTTATGGCCTGATCAGGAATGACATTGTGTATCTTGCTACGCAGAATATAATGTTGAAACTTCTTAACTATCTGGATGAGGGTGAAAGTCTACTTCTCAAGGAGTGAATACTTCACTTCAAAATTCTTGAAGGGGGAGCTCATGAAAGTGATGGGTCCTTCTTCCCCTTTGACCTTTTGGGTCAATACTACAGTAGGAGAGTGGGTGGAGACAAAAGTGTATTTATAAAAGGGGAGGGAATAGTCTAGAATTTCCAAGAGTGGGGCCTCTGTGATAGCATGCTTGATTTTCCTATTGGATCCACTCAATTTTTATATCCTATTTCATCATGTCATTAAGGGGTTTGACAACCTTAACGAACCTGGTGATGAAGCATCAGACAAAATTTATCTTCCGGAAGAATGACTGCATTTCCTTTTTACTATTAGGAGTCTGTAAATTTATCAATGCCTCTACTCTCTCAAGGTCTATGGATATACCCTTCTCAAAGATGATATTTTCTAATAGTTTCCCTTCTATGACCCCAAATATGCATTTATTGAGGTTAAGGGAAATACCAAACCGATGACATCTCGCATAGATTTTGGCAATGTGGGAGAGGTGGTCACACTTGTCCCAGTATAAAACTATTAAATCATCTATATAGATGATTATGCACTTGTTAACCAATCCATCAAAAGAAATATCCATGGCTTTCTGAAAAGTAACCCCATCATTGATTAGTCTGAATGACATCCTCCTATACTCAAATTTCCCCCACTTGGTGGTGAACATCATTTTCATTATATCTTTGAATTTAACCACGACCTAGTTATCCCTGGAGTATCCATCTAGGAAGGACATCATTTGAGACCCATTTACAATCTAGATCACTTCATCTAATGAAGGTAGGGGATGGTTATCCTTTTTCAATGCCTTATTCAAATTATGGAAATCTACACAGAGCCAAATTTCCCCATTCTTCTTCTAGACTGGGACTAGCTTGGCTACCCACATGGTATGCCGAATAGGGAATATGATTTAGGTGAATATCAACTATTGAACCTCCTGATAAATTAGGGGTTCAATTAGGGGGTTGACCGGTCTCTATTTTTGTCTAAAGAGTTTCGCATCTGGCTTCAAGGGGATCATATGTGTCATGATAGAAGTATCATAAGTCTTAATGTATTCATATCTTAGAGTGATTACATCAATTTATTCTCAAAGAACCGCAAGAATCTTCTCTTTTTCCTCAGGGGAGAAAGAGGTACCTATGTGCATGTATTTTTATTCATTGCCCATTCTAATATTCACTTTATCGTATTTTCCTCCTTCAAAGGATTGGGGAATTCTATCTTTGACCCAATGATCTAAGTCAAAGATCCTTTTAAGGGCTACCATCTATTTTGGGATAATATTAGTGGACAATTCAAGGATCTCATCTTCATCATCACCCTATCTTGTATCATCATGTTCTTCTTCTTTGATGATTTGATCTTCAAAAACACCAATGTTTTCCATGAAGGCAAGGATATTCTTATCATCCTCAAAGACCTAGAAATGGGTTATGTTATTGGGGATAGAAGATGTGGGGACCATTTCCATAGGGAATTTCTAAAAATGAGAACCTACCATGGGTTCAAGGGTACTGGAAGACATGACAAGGCTGTCAAGAACATAGTTTCACTTCCAAGGGATTAAATTGATGCCAAAGGAATCAAATTCTTCTATCAAACTCCATGCCATATTATGATAGGTTGCTAGTCATTTATCATGACATGTATACTGGCTCCAAAATTTCTTGACTATGAATTCTTAATCACCCGTTTCTCGAAGGCAAATGACTCCCTTTCTTAGTGCTAACAAACGTCTGAGGATCAAATTGTTGTACTCCTTAACATTGTTGGTGCAGTCAAATTGCAATTGATAAGATGTGAGGAAAGATTTTCCTTGGGGGTTGATCAATTCTACCCCAATCGTGCAGCCCTACTTGGATTTGGATCCATAAAATAGTAGGATCCATAAGTCATTATCCATGTAGTGGGGTATGGAAGGATAGGTAGTGGGTGTTATTGGTTTGGAAGGGAGAGGGATTTTGGGCATGTCTTCCAGAGAGAAAGACACAGGGGCATAAACTTCCTCTAGAGGAATTTCTGCTAGGGTTTCCTCAATAAGTGGTCCTTTAGATGTGCTCGTGGGTGGACTACTTTGTCTCATAGTCTCTTCTTTGCATTTTTCTGTTTGGAAGTTCAAGAGATGGATATTGGAAGCATTGACACATGGTGTGCATTCTAACTTGAAATTTTCTTGGCAATGTACTCTGCACCATGTATCTAATAAGAGATTAGTCAGTGACGCATTGCCATTTTGAGAATTAACATCTTGTTTCAATTGTAAAATGAGATCATGAACCCTCTAGGTGATAACAGGGTCCTCGTTGAGGAACTTCCCTCTCAGAATGAAATCTAGAGTTAAGGTCCCTTTGTCCTTGTACAATCTCGGCTATAGTTTAATGAATTATATCTCACTCACCTGACCATAGTCTATGAGGGCATGTTTCATCTAGAGTTCTCTTTCCACTCTGATTTTTTGGCTTCATCTCTCCAAGGTAGCCATAAGCGGGACAAGTTAGTCAAGATATACCCATTTAGGGACTTGGACCAATTCCAACTTAGCAGCATCATGTATGTCTTAGGTATTTAAACCACTTGGATGTCGATAATGTTGGACACCCAAGGTCATGGATGAGTTATACTTGGACATTTTTGAGCTCACCCACCATTTTAATAGTAGTCTTGTCCAATTGAACTACTGCACCTTTAGAAGGCGTGGGGACTAATCCAAGTTTATTACAAAGAGACAAGGGCATGACATTTCCAGAAGCACCAGAGTCCACAAGGAATTTGTGTATGATTTTACCATGGATTTTGAAACCAATCAGGAAAGGAGGATCCTCTGTATTTCCCTGGAATATAGTTTCATTGGTGTCATCGAAAGTAATGGTCTTTGGTGAGTGGTTGCATGTTTTCGGGTTCTCTAAGTACTACAAGATGGATTTACACTACTTGGGACAACTGAGTAACACCTCCATTAAGGTCATGGTGGTGGTAGTGTTTTCCATCACCTCTGTGATGTCACTTGCCCCTTTGAGACCCATTTTTCTTTCCTATGAAATCTCATGCATGATTAGGGCTAGGTCCCTTCGGAGGTGATGAGTTCAAGAATTGGAAAAATCATTGGCTTCAAAGGATAGGATGGAATCATCAACGAACCCCTATAGATTGGGTTCTTCTTTGTGCTCTTCATATTCTCTGAAGAAAAAAGTTTCACAAGCTAAAGAAAAGTGATGAGGCTTAGTAGGGGATCCCAAAGAGTCTTGGTTGGCTAGTTACTTCCTATCAAACTAGGAGATCTAAATGATCTTCTCTAGAGTGGCGTAGTTTACCTCAGAATGCAAAATAGAGTCATGCAGGTAGAACCATGAAGTTGAGGGGTGGAATTTAGCAAGTTTCTCAGAGTGACTAGGTCCCGTACTCCCTTGAGTGTCAGACTGGTTATGTGGGGACACCCCTGTTATTCAATGTATTGGTCCATTACTGGTTGTTAGGTTGATAATTACCATTTTTGTTGTTGTTATGATAGCTTTAGGGCCTAGAATTGTTAGAACTTTGCTATCCCAAAAAGATATTTCCTCGCTAAGAGGAATTTAGATTATAGGACATAGAGGGCCCCATTAGTTGTCCTATGTCTGTAGTGAGAGAAGACATAAGTCACTCGAGGGATTTGACCTCGGTGGATAGTTGGGTATTTGTGTCAAGTGTGATGACTGAGGTGGGGGGTTAGCCATAGCAACAGCTAGAGTTGTGGAAGGTAATCCCAAAGATGCAGATGTCTAGAAGAAGGGTACTCCAAAGGATTGAGGCATTGATTGATGTGGTTGTGCCTAGGGAAAGTACTCTAGACCCAGAGGATTTTTTCTATGTGTGGGGTAGATATACCAAGGTACTGGGTTCATCGTCGAGGCACACATTGAAAAATTGGGGATATATCCCCCTGTGTGGGTATTTCCCCTAGATATTGCATTGTGTACGACACACTTTGTCTAATTTCACTGAGAGCCTTAATTAGGTTTTGAGACAACTCTAGGGTGAGGTTATAAACCTTCACTAGGGTGTCCCTTTCATTATCATTGGTGGTTCTCTAGATGGGGGTTGCAACAAAAGGGTCCAGAGAGTTGACATAAGTCTAGATATTCACTTTGGTGGATGGGATAAAAGGGCTCATGCATCATTTTAGGTCTCTCTAAAATTGGTGGTTAAAGGTTTCCAGAGGCTCATTGGGTTCCTTTCTGATGGAAATAAACTAGTTGTGAGACCAAGGTGGGTCCACGTGAACATGGAAGGCCACTAAGGAGGTATCCTCTATGTCTTGCCAAGTATTGATGGAATTGGGGGGCAAGTTCAAATACTGGTTTAGTTCACTTTCCCCGAGGGATAGCGGGAACATCCTTCTCACTACATCTTTGTGTTGGATATGATGCTTGTTCATGGCATCCTTAGAAGATTTTGGGAAGATCTTCTCCAGATGCTGAGGGAGATCATTAATTGTGTTGGGGAATTTCCCAATCATGGAACCAGTGTTCATAAAGTACAAAACCATTGGGACCGTTAGATTTAGAAGAATAGTATTGGTCACTGGGATGGGTTGGGGAATTAGAGCACTCTGAGCAGTTTTAAGCCCCAAGAGGAAAATCAAAGGTTGCTTCTTCTAGAAAGTCCTTTTTCCTCAGAGAGGGGGTCCAAGCTCAACAAACTCTCTAGGGTTTGGGGTCGGCCGAAGTATCCTTTCAAATCACAAAGTGGAGAAAGAACCTAACCTATGGGAAGTTTGGTTTCTAAAACTACTACTTGGGGAACCCATAGGAGGTGTAGTATCAAATATTTCTGGGGAAGAAGAGCTCATGCCCTCCTTCTAGCTCCAGTTTCTATTGATGGGAATTTGTGACGGTCTTGCCAACAGGAGAGAGAGTTTTCATCAGGTACCGAAGTACCATCCAACTTCGCCTGAAGAGGCTTACTAGAGAGTGGGCTCTCTTGGCCTCCAAGAACATTGTATTTTTATTTGGGTCATGGTGGTGCTTGAGTAGCCTAGCTTAACAAGTGACTGTTTGTATTGAGGGGATAGCTAGTTTTTTATCTCATCCATCCTCTGGGAACTTTGAAAGATAAAGGGATTTCTTGCAAGCACGCTCTATTCGATAAAGAAACACAAAATAAGCCAGGTCAGAGTTAGAATGATTATCTTTCTATAGTCATATAATATGTTCCAAAAAACATCAACAAAGATGTAGATAAATGAACTAACAACAAATACCAAATGCATATATGATTATCAACCAGACATACATCAATAGTGGAGTGAAGTATTTTATCAAATCAATAAATAAATAGAGAAAAGGACGTAAGGGAGGATACATGAAAGTATTTGTGAACTAAGGAATCAGAAATGACACAAAGTGTGATGCTAAGAGAGATTCCTCCTTCCTTCATTAACTTTTTAAGTCCCGCATCACTGGTGATTACATTCATGGCTCTTGGGGAGCTTTAATTTGTTGAAAGTTTGAATAGAGTAACTAAAACATAAGAGCATCTAGATAGTAATCACCTATGGAAAAAAAAATAATCAATTCCCCAACCCTTGGTGCAGACATCCGAAAATATTAATATTATTATTAATATTATTTTCCTCTTATTCCTCTAACTTTTTAATTCAATGAATTAAATAGTTTCATTTGTCAATATTTTAAACACTATTCTAATGTATTTTATTTAAATACATTTGCATCCACAAAATCCCCTTTTAATAAATTTATATTTATTAAAATCCTCCATTTTCCTAATTCTTCTAAGCTATGATTTATTCAAATCTAACTTGAATTAAATCTAAACTCTAGCTAGGAACCTATTAATCCTACCCTACAGCCTACCCCATTCCTACCCTACTCCCATCACCTCATTTCCTAAGCATGCTTCCACACCTAATTGTCCTCTAAATTATGTTTAATGGGTGATTCCTAACCTTTTTAAGGCTAATGGAATGCTCACCAACATGGGGAATTTCTCTCCAAAATGGGCACCCATTCCTCTTAAATTCTCTCTTACAACTTTGTCCCCTCCTTTGAATATTGAGCTACTCAATATTAATGCCAATTTTGACTCAAAATTGGCCATCTTTTCAAAGCCATGTGTCTCTTATGTGGCTCTTATGTGGATGCCACATAGGTGCCACTTCATCCAAGCCTCTTCCTCTCTCCAAAAACTCTATAAATAGAGGCCTTCTCTCATATTTTCATCTCTCAATTTGCAATGTTATCATGCTAGAATTATCTTAGAATGTCATAGTTGTTTTCATGCTAATATTCTTAGATGCTAGTTTCATGTTTTCAAATGCTTAAATCATCATAGAACTCACATGCTAGGCTTTTAATTGGTTAATGAATCATAGTTATATATTAGCATATGCATATCATTTTCATTTTCATAGCTTAGATTATCATCTTGCAAGAAGATTTCAGACTAGTTCCTAATACTAGCTCTTGAATCTTTCTTCTTGATCTCATAATATTGCATAAGCATTGGGATCTATTACACTTTTGTGTGTTTGAGAGAGCACACTCACATGTATCCAAAATAAGAAAATCAAAATGAGTAGATTAGGGTGCTTTTTGTTTACTCATTTTTAGCTTAATCCAATGTTATTTGGTGTCCTTGTTGTTTTCTTGATCTCTTGCATGCTTTCTTGATATAATTCATGTGCTAACCCGCTAACATTTGCATGTTTGAGCTTGCTCCCAACAGGTTGAAGGATTCCATATACACACTGGGAATGGTGTCAGACATATTATCTAGATTATGACCTTAATCTATATATCCCACTTACATTAAATTACAATATTCATAGTCGGTACTACCTATGTTGCCATGATCATCTTATTATATACAATCATTTGAGAAGACAAGAGAAGAAAGAAAGAAGGAGAAAAGTCCCAGAAAAAATCCATCGGGAAGAGTGGCCTTGTACTTGTTGACATGATAGTACACCCTATATGACTTAGGCCATATGCCCTTATAAATTCATTTCTAGTTCTCAGTCTTCGAGTGTGATTCTCGTATGCTGGGTATTAAATGTTGGAATGACACCTTGGAAATTGGGAGATGTCTGCAGAAAAATATTCTTCTTCAGTCACCATCAGGATGAGAAGTACCACTTCACACCCGGCAAAAAATCTTGGATAGTGATCAGTCAGCTTTGAAGAAGCTAGTAATGCACATCACTGTAAATAATACAAATTGGAACGTGGAATTATAGGCTCGAAGAGCTTACGCTCAAAGAATAAAGAATCATGTTGACCAAACCTTCCAAAGAGGGAGAATTTCCTGAAGTCCAAGAAATTTTATTGGCCTTTGAAATTTTCATAAGCCTCCAAAATCTAGAGTATGCCCTCTTCCTCTACATCTTTCAAACAATCTCAATGATCAACAGAACTCTTGAGATGATCGCTGACATCCCTAGCCTTCACTTTCAATTCCAAAGAAACCTTGGTGGCATCATGGGATTTAAGCACCATCTAGGAGAGTCGCATCATTAAGATGCTATCAAAATCTCTAGAGGGCCAGAATTGTGCCTCATCCATTTCATCAAACTTTCTTAGTATAGTATCGATGGGAGTATAAGTCTAGGGGCTAAACAAATTAGCATAATTAATTTCCTTGATAAATGCAAAATATTGGTTTAATGGGGTTTAAACCGCCAAAAGATGTTCATCCAAGACCCTTATTAGTTGCTTTCTCACCTTGAATTTGAATGCAAGTTTGGAGTATTGGGTTTGGGGAAACCAAAAAGTACTCTATTCCTTGTGATGTGACCCTTACACCACATAATGGTCCCACCCAACCCAATATCATGGGAGTATGAATGGAATATAGATGAAGGGATTAGCGGATGGGTGGCCCCTTTCTAAATCTATCGACATATAGGAATTTGAATAGAAATTCTCTAGTTGGAGGGCTATAGTTATATATAGGGTTAAACTATAGCCCCCAACTAGGGAAAAACAAGTTCCCAATAGGTGGATAGGGCCGCCACTTATCTTCTAATATGTTATTGCCAAAACTTCCTTCCCAAAATTTGGAATTTCTCCCAGGCCATCCCTCCATTCTTCATGCTTTTCTACTTCTTCTTTCTAGCGAGGAATGATGGCCTCCAGCTGATTCACAGTGTCTTGTGCTTGGAATAAATTGGGGAGGGACTCGAAGAGGAAGCTCCTTATTTCTCCAATCCATTCGTCTATCTATTCATCAACAACCATCACTTTCCTTTTCATTGTTTTTAGCGCATCAATATCACCCTGCAGGAGTGACATTCCAGATGTAGACGGTTCAGGTTTTATAGAGGCAAGGGGTTGTGTAAACTCTTTCAAGACCAAAATATTATTTGTATTCATGGTTTTTATCTCCTTCACTCTCTGGGACTAATTCTCATATCGGGCCTAAATAGCTCAACTTGCCTCATTCAGGAGATCTAGCTCTCCTTTCTGGTCCCTTCTTCCCAGAGTAACCTTTGTGATTATATGATCTTTGGTAGGTACCTCAGATTCATCTTTACCTCCCAATGAGGCCGCTATTACTGCCACCATATTTCCATCTGGATCCCTTTGAGTGTTATGGATGGTGCAAGCCCTTTTGGGCTTCTTTTATGACTGGCCTTCGACCATTATCATGGCTGGTGACAATGGGGCCACTAACATCATCAGAGCCTTTCTTCTCTAAGATTCTATCAATCATTGTGGCGGTCCCATTGACCCGCCCATTACCACCCAGAAACTTGAAGTGTCCCCAGGGTTTTTCTCAGGCTCTCCCATTGATGCATCTCTATCAGTATTATCAGGATCCTCACCTATACTTCCTTTTTCCTTCTCTGTACCATCCCCCAAGATATTCTTTCTTGGTGAGAAAAAGGGTGGCTATTGTTGAGGTGGCTCATTCAGATCTACATGTTAAAGCATTGTGATGGCTTGATCTATCTGTGTATCTTGGGATAGCGATTAGCCTTGGCTGCATGTTGGAATTTGGAGCATGACATCTAGGGGTACAGTTGTTCCCCTAGGTCCAGTTTCCCCTATTTCCAACAATTTCTCCTAAACCTGCTTATCTTCTTGTTCCTTTTCTTTTGCTATTTTTCTCTAGGCTTCCTCCTGCCAAAGCTCCTTTTCTTTTTCTTGGGTCATCCTTTGGGCCTCTTCTCTTTTCTCTTCTTCGATAGAGACATCAACCTCTTGTCTCACTATTTCTTCTTCTGCCTTCTCCACAATCTTGTGTAGACCTCCCAGATCTTCAATTTGGAAGAATTTGTCAACGTTAATCAGAGAAATCTTTGTGGGATCTTTAGGAGGGTTTTCCTTGTGGATTCAAGGATTACGTCTCTTTTTTATGGGGGCCTATCTGCGTTCTGTTTCTTTCTCTTTTGGAGTGGGGCTCTGGTGGTCATGAATGTTGCTACTTCTTCAGCTTTCTCATTGGTGGTCATGCTGAGTAGGGTGGCCATAGAGGGGGATGTACTTCACAGGGGATAGGAACCCACCGAATTGGCTCCAAGCCTGAATGTTACCCTGGAGTTTGATGCGTCCAACAACTTTTGAGATTCCTCCAACTTTTTGTTTAACTGTCCTGTTAGGGGGTCCAAAATTGGGTTTGAGGCTTAAGAAGGTGCATCTACTTTTTGTTTTTCATGGGATTTGGATTGTTCTACCACCTGGGAGCCTCATTCTGATCCCTCCAAAAATTAGTTTTCCAATCAGACACTTTTCTAGCAATCCTTTGTGAAATATCCATGGTTGTGTTCAATTACGATCCTTGAAATGGACTTCATGGTAAAAAATTCTAGAGCATCCTATTCTACCAGAGGGAGGTAAATATTGTTAATACCTATTTCTTTATACTTGGGTTCTTCAAGTTACTCATTATCAAAGAAAGTTTGTGGGAAGGTCTGGAGTTTGAGACATTCCAATATTCCCTTTGCCACCCTGTAGTAATGTTGGTTCTGGACATTAAAGTTTTCTTGGAAATTTTCCTATAAATATTCCATGTGTGGCTCATGGTGGTTAGTTCCCCGAGGCATTTCCTTCACTAATCGGCCACATGGATCATAATATTGGCAGCTGAGTGAAAATGCAGCCAAACCTAGGTTGCATAGCTCATTCTCTACTTCTCGATCCATGGTGAGGGAGCAGGTGTATTTTTTGTACACAAATGGGAAGGAGATGGAGGTGATCTTCTTGGTGATCATTAGAGTGTACACCTCCAACATCTTCTTGCAAAATTCTAACAAATTTTTTATGTCCCCATAGTGTTTTGGGAACAAGAGTGGGTTCCTAGAAAACCCAGATACCCGAATGTATGTATGTTCTGCGAACTGGATGAAATAACATCCCCATGAATCTACCAAGGCCATGGCCTTCGAGGAAATTCTAAAACTCACATCAATGGTGAGTGCCTTAATCCTATGGAAAATAAATGCATCATTAAATCTATAGAAAATGGGAAAATTTTCATCCCACTAGATCTAGGGAAAGTGATCTCATGGAGTGGCATGTGTGCTTTCGATCTTGAGGACACCGACTATGTTTCATCCCTGGATTCCTGTGTACTGTCAGGCTAAGGAAAATAGGACCTAGTAAGTCATGTAGAACTTGTAATCTTCCCTAACTTTCCTCATCTGGGTGTCCACATGGTTAGTAATAATGGTGGCTCGGTTAAAGCGCACCTTGTTGGTGGTCATACAATATAGGAAGTAGTATATCCAAGGGGTGAACTCTCGGGCATGGGGTTCCCTGAAGATCCTGCACAAAATATTATTTTGGCCTTGATCAGTTCCTTGAAGTTAGAGTGAGGGATATCCATCTACATCTTATTGTAGTCCTGGTGCGGGATTTTCAGCCATTCCAAATTAAGGTGGCATTAGGCAACATCACCTGCCTCTTTAAACTGGTCTACTAAGGCTTCTCGGTTAAGAACAATAGCATCTAAGAAGAACAAGATACACCACCCTCTAGTGGTAGTATCATGGCCCAGAGAGATGCTAGCCTTTCCATATCCCTGGGGGTTGGGTGAAACCAACACAATAGCCATAGTGGTCAAATTGTAATATTTTACCAGGAGCACTATTAGCTCTGGTGCTTGCATTGAGTAAGGAAAGCCAACCGCTTGAATGATTCTAGATACCTCTAAGTTAACTGAAATAGATTCATTGGCTCATCATTATTGGTGGATTACTTGGATAAGGCCCTTTAATTTGGACCAGGTATCAACATTTGTGTCTATGACCTCTTTCAAAGTGGAATCAATTTGGGATCCCATAATTATCCTTCCTTTCTTGTATTTAAGAGTCAATAGCATTTTCTCCAATGCCTTTTCTGTCTTATAATTTTTGGTAGTACATGTTGAGACACTCAGAAGCTTGGGACTCCTGAGAGGCAATCCAGTTGAAACTATTTCTTTCTTTCGTTGACCTGTACCAACAAAATCGGACAATCATCAATAGATAATCATTATAAGAAAGGATTCCTAGTTCTGGGACTCTAGGTGTGATTCCTACTATCTAGCCTAAAATAGAAAAATCTATTTATTGTTGAAAATACCTGGGAACTCTCTTTGAGACAAGCAAGCCAAAAACATGTAATACTAGCTCGTGCCTGCGAAAGACAGGAAATGGTGACTTAAATGACAAATGTGATGGGTGTGCCTGGGATCGCCAGGACACCTAGAGGTTGTTGTTCTAAAAAGAAGGAAAACGTCAATGGTGGGAAAGGTGAACCATTGGAAAGTGGGTCATTCAAGAGTGTTCAAGAACACATTAGGGTTTTCATTAATGGAAACACATCAGTTATGAATGATCGCTTGGAGTCAAACATAATTTTGGAGTTAAAGCTTTAAAAAATGACTAAGTCGAGAAAGCAGTTTACAGGGTACATGAGTACAGTTTTGGGTAGAGAAAAATATATATGATGAATGAAGACACACGAGCTTAGAGGAAGATATTCTGGGGTATGCTAGATCTTCATTTAAGGTCTCTTGAGTTTTGGAGTTCAGAGATGAAAGATACATATGTTTTAAGACATGAAAAGACAGTGATACAATGAGACAAATCAGTTGAATGGTCATGATGATTGAGGGAGTGTAATATGGAATCCAAACATGCTATGTTGGATTTGGATTGTGTATTAATTATATTATGATATTGTATGATCATCGAATTTGTATTTACTTTTTGTATAAGTGTTAGCTCCATTTTGTGATGTATTTGGAAACTGACTGGATATATATATATGAAGAGCTTTTGAGAAGTGAAGTATGGTATATATGCGAACAAATGAATCGATGCATTGTGATGTTAGAATTAGAAAGATGGTGATGCGGGATAAAACTGGAACTAACTAAGCATAGAAAATTCTTGTTTATGTTCATTTTGATAGAACATTGTAACAAAGACATATTTTTTATTGTATGAGCAATGAGATCAATGTATACCTTTAACAGGGAAATGTACTAATGTAATATTTAGCTCCTAGCAGGGCTAGGTCTCCTAATAGGGAAATAATAATTTTAGTGCATATTTGTGGGTACCATCCCCATCTAGGTTTTCCCTTGGCCAGGGTTTCCTCAAGAAAAAATTCATGGTGTTATGAGTTGTGTGTTTTGTGTTTATGTTCTTTTCATTTCAAAAATTATTTGGTTAAGTTGGAATTTGATAAGTTTAAGTTTAAATTGTTGTAATACTGATTCACCACCCTCTCAGTATTACTTAATCCTAACAATTGGTGTCAAATCTGTTGACCCTTGGAGAAAAAGTCTAACAGCTTAAGGGAGATCAAGATGGATTCTAAAATTTTGGAAGAAAACTTTGAAGTAGCACTTGAATACCTTGATAAGGCTAAAGCAAAATATGGGGGCTTGAAATTAAAATTAAGAAGAGCAGGGGGTTTCATCAAGAAATTGAAGGGAAAAATTGAACTATCCAGGAGTGAGAGACAAGATCTTATGGATAAAATAAAATAGGATTCAAACACTGATACTTCAGATAAGATAAAACAGCTTGAATAAGAGAAAGATACTTTGAAGCTTGATCATGAAACTACTTATTTTCAAATGGCTGAAGAATTCAACAAGTAAAGAATGATAAAAATAAAATTGAAGAAACTTTAAAAGGTGCTAATATTTAGATGAGACAAATGTAGATTGAACTGGATGACTATAAGAAAAATTATTTGGAATTAGAGAAATACAATCAAATCATAAAGGGAGAACTTGTTGACGCTAAGAGACATATTGAAAAACTTCAAATGAGAAGTGATAATATTTATGGTTAGAGAGATAGATAGAAACCTAAGGAGACATGACTGGAGTTGGCTTAAATGAAGTTGAATTTTCAAAGACTCAGGAAGAAAAGTATGAAGTGAAGATGGATGATGAAATACCTACTCATGAAGAACCTAGATAATAGATCAAACCTTTTAGAGGTAGATGCTTTGGATGAAACAAGATTGAACAAATGAAGAGAGACTGTAGAGGTAAAATTCCTTACAAATACTTTTCTGGCTATTGTTTCAATTGTCAAGCATATGGACACAAGAAGGTAGAATTTAGGAAGCCTAGTCAATCTATAACGAAAAAAATTACATTAGGGAAGGGAAAAAACTAAGATCACATGTTACAAATGAAATAACTTTGGGCACATCACAAAGTATTGTAAGTTGTAGATTAATCAGAATAGACCAACTCCTACATGCTACAAATGTCATAATCTAGGACACATAGTTAAGTTTTGTAGATACAATAGAACTGAGAACAAAAGTGAACCTCCACCTATTGATGTAAAGAAGAATATTGGTGATTCTAAGAGTATTTCCCCTGATTATGAAGATTAAGCTCCGATGATATTAGGGAGAGTATGTATAGATGTTATGGAACATATATCTTTGATCACATAGGTTTACAGTCTATAGCCTATGACCACCAGATTGTTAGTTGACTGGATCATGTGCAGAGATGCATTTACGGGGAACTGTGTAATTTCTTTACAAAATGAAGTATAAGGACAATCGAAGGAAGTTATGTAATCATCATTTGAATAAGTAGAGCTGAAGAAGAACATATATTTGAGAAAGAAGAACAAAGAAGTAAGTGTGTTGTGCGATTGGATGAAGCATAAATTCACAAATTCATCAAAGAAGAGGTATTTTTTATTATTTGTGAACTTTGGCTATGGATACTCCATTAATTTTTTATGGAATCAAAAGGCCTAGATACAAGTTTAAGAAACATCCATTTAAGTCCATTGAAGATGATCTTAAAGGTGCATCTTCACAAAAACCCTACGATGTTCTAGATTTTGAAGACATTAGGGATTACATTCACTATAAGTATGAGTCTCTGGGAGACTTTGAGATCTATAAGAAGATGAAGGACAAGATTAGAGAATATAGGAAATGGAAAGATGAGTTTGCACATCTTGAGAATCTTAGTATCATGTGAATGACAAAAATATATGAATTTGACAAAGAGGAATGGATCAAAATCATTCTGGATAGAGTACATGACCAATTCATTTGGATTGGAGATCTTCTAGTGAAGGTATGTAGGGATTTGATTTATGGTATCACAGGTTTGGATAACTCTGGTGTTATCCCTATCACAAAGAAGAACACAAAGAAACAAGTGGAAACCCTAACCCATTTGAGATGGGACAAGAGGGCGATGACCATAGCTGACATATTTCAGTAAGATGTTAGATTATTTTTCATGACTCTCGGATATAAAAGACACTATAGCAGCTGAGCCAACTCAGTATCCATGGGAGTAATCATGATGGCATATAGAATGGTAAAGGAAAACATCAAATAAAATATTTGTGAATTACTTGCACAACAATTTTTAGAGAATGTGAAGCAGATAAAGAAGGATAAGTCAAAGGAATTTAGGTTTTGACTATTATTGATACACATGTACATCCACATTGTACATGAATTTCCTTGCATGGGCCCTAGAACTTGGAAGGACAGTGAACCCACTGGGATTCAGATTACACAAAGCTATAGAAGATAAAATAGTACATGGGATGATGGAGAACTATTTGCGATGATCCAACTTTTGCAAAGACAGATGAGAGAGAGAATAAGGATACTTGAGGCTTTGGTAGAGAAGTATAGGGATACAATTTTTTTCATGGTTGAAACTGATTGTCTTTTCTTTGACGTAGTAGAACCTAGAATGAAATGGTTTTATCCAATAAGATATGAATTCATTCTTGATTTTTTGACTATACAATTTGAACATGTATTATCCTCAGAGATTGATCCATCTAAAGTGATAGAAGTAAACTTCAATGATGTGCTTGCACAATACCACAAGACATGACTTATCTTTTCCTAGTCCAATTAGGATCCTAATCTTCTCTATAGTAAAACTCTAGCCTCTAGGATATGAGCCTAAGACTCTCCCTAACTATTCTCTAAGAGTTCAACTATTGTGCCTCACCTTGAAGGACTTCCACCATTAGTTTTGTCTCACCATGCTCCACATTGGTTCCAAGGCTTTCAATGCCAAATCCTTAAATTCATCACCATACATGTTACAAGGGTCTTTTATATGCTTTTACTATTCAATACACATCCATTCAATCCAAATTTCATAGGTCTTTCACTCCAAGACAATCGAGTTTCAAATTCACACCCAAATTCCCTATTAGGCCTAAAACACCTATTAGCCATATTTAGTGAGTTTTTCAAGCTTTTCTCTGAAAAATTGCACAAAACCCCCCAAAAAAATTAGATATCCTGGTACCATTTTGGGAGACCTAAAGGTTTTGTAAGGTCTAAATTTCCCAAGTTGTCCATACATCACTATCCTAGAAAGTAGGGCTTTTAGACCTATTTTAGCTCTCTACAAACAACATACTGATTTCTCTCCAAAAATCTATCCAAATGGATTGGATAAGCTATGAAATTGACACTAGGGACATATGGGACTCTAACCACACTAAATCCACACTTTTTTGATTTCTCCATCTCATACCCTTGTTTCTGTAAATGATTTTATACTCACCATACCTCTAACCGAATTGTCCTAGCTTGCCTAGGGCATGGTCTTAAAAAAAGAAAAACACCTTTCCTGACCTCCTACTTCTATATATACTATGTACAATGGATCCCCTATTAATTTCATCTAACCTTCTATTTTTTTCCATGGTCAAATTTCATGGGGGAGCCATGAAAGAAAAACTCACTCTGGATCACACTAGCAGACTACCTAGTTTAGGATTATTTTTCTATAGAGAACAAAATAGCTCAAAAATACTAACACCCTGAAAGAAAAGTTCTTCAAACACACCCCTCTACATGAATCAATATTTGTATCTTATGATTCAATCCATAAACAAGCTTTGTAACACCAAATGCTCAAAAAAATACACTAACACAGAATTGCAGTCACTTTTGCTATTCCAAAACTTACTTACAAAAAATCTCTCCTTGGTATTTGAGCCTCAAAGTGTCTTATATATATTTCTCCACCATTATAGGCCATTTTAAATCAATTCCCACTCCTACATTTGTGGGGATCCTAAGTTGTCAAGTTGCATGCAACATTTGCAATTTCTTGCAAATGTTGTCATGACAACTTTTGGCATCTTTTTGCATTTACTATGCCAATTAGAATATAGGGCCTCTATTCTATGTAGTTAGATGAAATAACCCTATTTAATGACATCAATGCATATTTTACATACTTCATGGGTCGATAACACATTTTGAACCCAAATCCCAACCTTAGACCAACTAGGCCTAAACTAACAAAAACAACTAACAATGACTAATTGGTGACCTTGGTACTAACACAAATTCACCTAGTCCACATGACCTACTAAGGCCTCAAAGAAAATACACATCTCTGACTTGGCTAAGGTCAGATACAAGCCAAAAAATTCTAAGGCAAGAGGATTGCCTAGGTGCTCCTGCAGCATCCTCCCCTAAACAAAAGACTTCAAATGACCCTTGGATTGAGTAAGTTGTTATCAACCCCAACTTCTTAAACTAACTTTCCTTGATCCATAATGCATCTGCATAATATTTTCCTTGCCACTTGATCAAGTGTTCTTTATACTCCTTCTTCTTGGTCTTCTTATAAACTCTAGAATCCAGAATGCTCGCTGCTTGTTGGATTGGTGTAGATGGCAAGTGCAGTTCTTCAACCTCCTGTATGACTTCATTCAGACTTTGATCAACATTAGGGATTGGGCCTTTGTATAGTACCAAGTCTGCAACATTGAATACTAGTGATAAACCCAAATCCTCTGGAAGTTCCACCTTGTAAACATTGGCTCCATACTTGTTTAGGATGACACATGGACCAATTCTCCTCATCTGAAGCTTGTGAGGTGTTCCTTTCTGAAGTCTTTCTTTATTGAGATGAACCATCACTAGATCTCTAATCTTGAATTGGACATCCCTTCTTCTCTCATCCACTTTGGTCTTGATCTTCTCTATATTCTCAGTGAGAGTCTTCCTGACTGTGTCATGGACCTCTTGCATAGAATATGTGAAATCCTTAGCATATCCACTACCTTTAGCTCCATCTTTAAGGTCTTTGAGTTCATAAATGCCTCTAGAATGGATGCCATATACAATCACAAAAGGGCTTTTCTCTATGGTTCTATTAACAGTATCATTATAAGCATATTCTTCTTGTGCAATGAGTTGGTCCCATGTCTGACTATACTCCTTTTTCAAATACCTTAGGAGATTACCAAGGCTACTATTTACTACCTCTGTATAACCATCTGACTAAGGATGGTAGGCAGATCCAAATGATAAGTTGGTGCCCAACTTATGCCAAAGAGACTTCCTAAAGTGGCTCATAAACTTGGTGTCTCTGTCAAACACTATACTCAGTGGTAAACCATGAATCCTAACAACCTCCTTGAAGAATAAAGAAGCAATTTAGCTTGCATCATTTGTTGTCTTGCATGGCACAAAGTGATCCATCTTACTAAATCTATCTACAATCACATAGACACTATCCATTCCTTGTTTAGTCTTGGGTAGACCTACAAAAAAGTCCATGCTTAGACATTCCCATGGCCTAGTTGGAATAGGTAAGGGCTGATATAGGCCTGCATTTGTAGATGTTCCTTTGGCATTCTGAAAGATAACACATCCCTCAACATATCTCTTCACATCCAAGTTCATCTTGGGCCAAAAATAGAATCTTTGGACTAACTCTTAAGTTTTATTAATCCCAAAATGGCCACTAAGTGCACCATTGTGTTTCTCTTGTACAAGATTCATTCTTATTGAACCCCTAGGGACACACAACTGACCCCCTTTAAACAATAGACCAGACTGCAAAGTGTATTCGGAGTATTGACTATGAAAGTGGTTTTTATACTCTTGACATACCTTGTAGATGTCTGCAAAGTCCTCATCTTCTTCATACATGTCCTTGAAGATGTCAATTCCCATACTCTACAATTGAATCTCTTGAATGGTCAATGCTCATATGCTCAAAGCATTTGCAACTTTATTCTGCAACCCTTTCTTGTGTTTGATGTTGAATGTATATGCTTGTAGGTATTCAACCCACTTCATGTGCTTATGACTCAATTTGTCTTGTGAGTTTAAGAAACTCAATGCTTGGTTGTCAGAATAGACTATAAACTCTTTTGGAAATAGGTAATGCCTCCATTTTATTAATGATTGGACCACAACATACATCTCTAGGTCATAAGAAGAATATTTCTTAGCTTCACTAAACTTCTCCAAATGGAAGGCCATTGGTCTTCCCTCCCGACTTAGGATTGCTCCAATTTGTGACATTGTTGGCATCACATTCTACTGTGAACAATTTTTCAAAGCTTGGAAACACTAAAATTGGTTGGGTTGATATCTTATTTTTCAGTAGTTCAAAGCAATTATTAGCTTGCTCATTCCAAACAAACTTGGTCTTCATGCCTCCCTTAATTGTATCTAACATAAGAGCACATATTACACTAAATGTTTTAATAAAATTTCTATAGTATTGTACAAGAACATGAAATCTTCTTACCTCAGTGCTTGTCCTTGGAGTAGGCTAGTTGATGATGGCCTCAACCTTGCTTGGATCCATTTTTAAGTTACCTTATGATAGTACAAAACCAAGGTACACCAACTCTATCTTGATGAACTCACACTTTTCTAAGTTGATCATCAACTTATCCTCATGCAGCTTCTTAAATACCAATTCCAAGTGCTTGAGGTTCCCTTCTCTTGTTCTACTAAAGATGAGTATGTCATCCAAGTACACTACTACAAACTTCCCAATGTAGTCTTTCAGTACCTCATTCATCAAACTCATGAAATTTGATGGGGCATTTGATAGGCCAAATGGCATGACAATCCATTCATACAGTCCTTCAGTAGATTTGAAGGTTGTCTTCCACTCATCCCCTTCATTCACCCTTATTTGGTGGTATCCATTTTTTAAGTCTATATTTGTAAAGTATCTAGCCCCTCCTAGACAGTCCATTAGGTCTTCTATCCTAGGAATAGGGAACCTATACCTAATGGTAATCCTATTGAATGCTTTGGAGTCTGTACATAACCTCCAAGTTCCCCCTTTCTTAAGTACTAAGACTTTGGGTACGGCACATGGGCTAATTCTCTTTCTTATAAGGCCTTGTTCTAACAATTCTTGAACTTGCCTAGCTATCTCTTCATTCTGTTTGGGAGTCATTTTATAGGCTGCCTTATTGGGTAGGGTAGCTCCAGGGATTAGCTCTCATCTTCTGCTATCCTTGACCTCATACAAAGTCTTTGGAACTCTTTAGTATAATATTTTACATCCAAGTCCTTCTGCCTTAGACCTTGTCTTCTCTTATGGAGTTGGATTTTATAATCCTCAGGGATGTCAGCCTCTCTTACTTTTGCTGCCATAGCTCTCCATGAAGAAATAGGCTTCTTCCCATCCTTCTCTCTCTCATCTTGGATGAATTTCCACCAATTGAGTGAAGATCCTCTCAACCTAGATTTTTCAACCTTCACCTTTTGAGCCTCAGTGATGCCATCACACTCAAAATAGTTTTCTAAGCCCTCTATCCAATCAAGAGCTACTTTTGGTTCCATTTTTCTTCTGAAAATGGGAACTCCTTCCAATGCTTTGCCACTCATAGCTTTCAGAGATTTCAAGAATGATTCTTGTTCACTGATAGGGTCAGCTTCAGGTACCTCATCTTCAATGGCAAGGTATTTTCCTTTCCCTCCAACTTTATCTTAACACTTCATCTGCCTTGACATCAACTTCATCAACTTTTTTCTCAAGTTGAGCCAACCTATCTTAGAGTAACCTGTTCTCCTCCTCTTGTTCATCCACCTTACTTTCTAATTCAGAATTAGTCACCATTGTTGAATCTCCAAAGGATTCCTCTTGTTGTAACATTAACCACAAGCCTGATCAAAGAGACTCTAATACCAATCTGATAGAAGTAAACTTCAATGGTGTTCTTGCAGGATACCATAAGACAAGACTTCTTTTGTTCTAGTCCAATTAGGATCCTAATCTTCTCTATAGGACCATTATAGCCTCCAGGCTCTGAGCCTAAGACTCTCCCTAACTCTTCTCTAAGAGTTCAACATTGTGCTTCACCTTGAAGGACTTCCACCATCAGTTTTGTCTCACCATGCTCCACATTGGTTCCAAGGCTTTCAATGCCAAATCCTTGAAATCATCACCATACATGTTAAAAGGATCTTGTATATGCTCTGAATGTTCAATACACATCCATTCAATCAAAATTTCATAGGTCTTTCACTCCAAGACAATCAAGTTTCAAATTCACACCTAAATTCCCTATTAGGCCTAAAATACCTATTAGCCCTATTCAGTGAGTTTTTCAAGATTTTCTCTGAAAACTTGCACATAACCCCAAAAACTAATTAGAGATCCAGATACCCTTTTGGGAGACCTAAAGGATGTTAGAATAGTCCCAAAGGATAACTGAGAGGGGGGGGTGAATTAGTTATTAGTAACTTTAATTCTTTTTCCTTATTAACTTCAGAATACAATAAAGTAAATGCTCATTCAGATAACACAGTACACAACACACAATTTGATTACGGGGAAACCAAATGGTAAAAAACCCAGTGGGAATTAACACCCACAATGAACTATACTTGTTCGTAGTAATCCCTGTTAGAATATCTTGCAACCCTGTTAGGAGTTGTTCTTTACAAAGCAATAAGTATAGTGACCTGGTTAAGGGTCTAACCCTGTTAGGAGTCTTTTACAAATAACCCTGTTAGGGGTGAGGACTCACTATCCAAAAGCTCACTACTTCAATGATGAAGGCTACAACCTTCTGTAGAACAAATATGCACTATATCTAATGATGAACTATAGAGTAGACCTGCTGTCTTGATCAGTTCCAATGTATAGTAATCTTCAACTGCTTCTTCACATAGATCATTGATGAATGAAACAACTCTGATATTCTACTCTGTACTTTTCCTGTCACATTTCTTATCATTCACACTTAGCGTATCACAAATGACTTGCTATAAGTATCTTCCTCAAAGTATAAGATCATGGGACCTGTAAGACAACTCTTCATAACATCCTTGTTAGATTTACTAAGCACACAAGCATAATTACAACCGCACAAGTATAAACTGAATAGATGCAACACTTCACTAAGTCGGCCTCACCAAATTAAATCTAAGTTTGCAACCTTCTTAAACCACATTTGGCACCTTTAGATAACTATCATCAACTCATAACTAATCATGAATATACACACACATAACCTAAATATAGGCACAACTCAAGAAACACGTTACATACATTGGCTTTGAATAGATACTCTTCCAGAGCTGTAACTTCCACTAACAAAATTACACAACTTGACTGAAACATCATATCTAGATCTGCGTGTATGAACATAACATAATAAACATGTCTAAAACATGTGTCTAACCATGCAAGGCTTGATATCATCATTTTGATAAGTACATACAGAATCACTACCTCAATCAACTACACAGAAACAAATCTCCAACAATCTCCCCCTTTGACATTGATGGCAACATATGATATTAAAAACATCTTTAGCACATGGTGTCTTCTTTTTTTTACAATCTTCTCAATATCCTCATCAAAGATTCCTCTATACTTCTTTAGTTCTTCTGACTATTTTTATGCTCCCTCAGAGTATATTCTCCCCCTTATTATATACTCCCCCTTTGACATCAATGGAAAAGGGCACCATCAACCATTAGGCACAGGTACTACTCCAGAAGTAGAGTAGTCAACCATTCATCAGTCACCAAGGACTGATGTACTTTGCTACTTTATCTAATTAGAATCAGGAGAGGGAATTACTCCCAACTTCTCTTTGAGATACTCAAAAGTATCTTTTGATAAAGATTTTGTGAAAATATTTTCTAACTGTTCTTTGGTGCTCACATAGTCCAATTTCACTTCTTTGTCTACAACCTTTTCTCTTAGAAAATGATACTTGATCTCTATGTGTTTTGTCTTTGTGTGCATCACAGGGTTCTTAGACATGTTAATAGTGCTAGTGTTATCACAGTGAATAACAATAGGATAATTAACCTGAATACCAAAGTCTTTAACCATCTTCTTGATCCAAACCATGGTTGAACAATTCAGTGCTGCTGCAACATATTCAGCTTCTGCTATTGACTGAGAAATACAGTTCTACTTCTTGCTTATCTAAGAAACCAATCTATCTCCAAGAAATACTGCTCCTCCTGAAGTACTCTTCCTATCATCAATACAACCTACCCAATATGCATCTGTATATACATGAATTTGTACATTCTCTAATTTAGGATACCATAAACCATAGTCTATAGTTCCCTTTAGATATCCAAATATCCTCTTGATTTCTATTAGGTGACTCTGCTTGAGTTCAACTGCAAATCTTCCAATAATGGAAACTACATTAGATATGTCAAGTCTAGATTGAGTTAGATAAATGAGTTTTCCAATCATAGATTTATACAATGTCTTATCAACTGTTGTGGAATCAACATCTTTTGAAAGCTTGCTTTTAGTTATCATAGGAGTGCATACTGGCTTAGAGTCTTCCATCTTGAAGGTCTTCGATATTTCCTTCACATATTTTGACTGATTAATGAATATACCTTTATCTGTCTATTTTACATTCAGTCCCAAAAAGTATTTTATAGGACCAATCATGCTCATTTCAAATTCATTCTACATTTCTTTTGCAAATGCTGCACTAAGCTTGTCATTACCTCCAAAGATAATGTCATCACCAAATATGGCAACTAGTAGTAATCCATCAGGTGTCTCTCTTGTGAATCAGTTACAATCTACTGCACCTTTCTTAAATCCAATCTTGGTAAGATAACCATCAAGTCTCTCATACCAAGCTCTTGGGGCCTGTTTAAGACCATAGAGTGCTTTCTTCAATCTACCTACCATGTCTGATTCATTTGAAAGATTAAATCCTTCAGGCTATTCTATGTAGACTTCTTCCTTCAAGTCAGCATTCAAAAAAGTTGACTTTACATCCATTTGATAAACTTTAAAGTCTTTGAATGTTGCATAGGCCAAGAACAATTTAATGGATTCCAGTCTTCTCATAGGGGACAATGTATCAGTGTAGTCTATTCCTTCTCTCTACGCATATCCTTTACATACCAATCTTGCTTTGTTTCTTACTACTGTACCTTCTTCATTCATCTTGTTTCTGAAGATCCACTTTGTTCCAATCATATTTTTGTCACTGGGTCTAGGAACCAATTCCCAAGTCTCATTCTTAATTATCTGGTCTAATTCTTCTTTCATTGCATTCTTCTAATCAGAATCATTACAAGCATCTTCAACACGTAAGGGTTCAATCTATGAAAGTAAACATACCTCTTCATCCATTGATAGACTTTTTGCTTTTGATCTGGTCAAAATACTGCTACTCTGATCTCCAATGATATCATCTTTAGAGTGGTATCTAGATGTGACTTTAGGAACCTTAGGTGTTACTTCTTTTGTAATATGTGATTCTTCCCTGCTTGATTCAGGGTCATTGCATGAGACATCAATGCAATCAAACATTTCTTCAAAAACAATATCTTTGCTGCTAGGCCTGGGTTCATGTTCAATCATAGGTGCATATTCATAGTACCTATCTTGAACCATAAACTTCTCATCAATTTTTACATGAGTACTTTCAATTATCTTTTTCAATCTCAAATTGAAACATCTGTATGATTTTCTTTTAGTAGAGTAACCAACAAAAATACCTTCATCGCTTCTAGCATCAAACTTACCAACACTATCATCTCTCTTGATGTAGCACTTTCTACCAAAAATTCTAAAGTATTTCATTGTATGTACATTACCAAACCAAAGTTCATAATGTGTCTTATCCACACCTAGCCTTAGTTGTGTTTTGCTGATAGTATAGATTGTTGTATTGACTTCATCTCTCCACTAGGTGTGCGCAACTTTTCCTTCAATCATCATAGTGCACACTATATCAAGTATGATCTTGTTCCTCCTTTCTGCAATCCCATTCTGTTGTGGGGTTCTGGGTGCACTCAATTGTCTTTTGATTCCATTTTCTTCATAGTAGTCATAAAACTAGTCAGAAGTGAATTCTCCTCCTCTATCTGATCTCAGACACTTTAGTTTTAATCCAAATTCATTCTCAACCTTAGCTTTGAATATTTTGAACTTCTCAAAGGCTTCATACTTCTCCTTTAAGAATGCAACCCACATCATCCTTGAAAAGTCATCAACAAACAAAATAAAATACCTTTCTCTGTAGTATGATCTTGTTTGAGTAGGACAACATAAGTCTGTATGCACTAGGTCTAGCTTGTTCTCAACTGAGTTTTTCTTGCTTCTGAAAGAACTCCTTACATGTTTTCCCATAACACATTCTCTGCATATTGTGTCAACTGGTCTAGCAATACTTGGAAGATCTCTAACTGCCTTGAAATTTCTTATCTTAACTATATTATCAAAATTGATATGAAAAAGTCTCCTGGTTATATCTTAACTATATTATCAAAATTGATATGACAAAGTCTCTTGTGCCATAACCAACTGTCATCCACTTTCGCAACAAAAAACATTACATCTGAATTGAGCTGAAAAACATTACCTTTTTGTTTTTTATCCTAATGCAATCATGTCTCCATATTTATTGCTAATGATGCATTTTTTGTCTTTGAACTCCAAATGATAACCTTTTTCAAGTAGCTATCCAACGCTTAGTAGATTGTGACATAGTCCATCAACATGCAAAACATCATCTGTCTTATTCTTTCCATCCAGGGTGATGGATCCTTTGCCTATGATAGGTTTGGGAGTGTTGTCTCCAAATCTAACCATACCACCTTTGTACTTTTCTAGATGAAAAAATCTATCATTATCACCTGTCATGTGGTGAGAACAACTGTTGTCAATGATCCAATCAGCTCTGATGTCTACTTTGGAAATTAGGGCGAACTCCTATGCTTCTTTGTCATCTTCAATGTCCATATCCTCAAGCAATTTTTTAGTATCTCTAAGGGAAATGAATCCAATTTCATATTCTCCTTAATCTTCATCAATTACACCTTCTTCAACATGATAACATTTCTTTCTGTATTTAGGTTTGTAATCAGATCTGAACTTCTTGACTCTTGTGGGACACTTGGATGCAAAATGACCAATCTTGTTGCATGAAAAACATTTGAATGGAAGCTGTCCTTCATATTTTCCTTTTCCTTTCTTTTCTCTTTTAGAAATCATAGCAATGATATCTTCTAGTTCTTCATCAACTTGTTCTTTCTTATTAATGCTAGAGATGTGTAAGGATTTCTTACCATGGACTGGGGTTTTGAAAGTTGTTTCACTTTTAGGTTCAGTCTTCAATCTTGATATCTCAAATGCAGAGATTTTACTAATCAAGGTCTCTCTCTTGAAGTCTTGTGAGAATTGCATGGTTTCCTCTAGAATACTTATCTTGTTTTCATAGTCTGATGTTAAGGTAGTTAACAACTTGTCCATTATATCTTCTTCTGATATTTCTCCACCATTGTTTCTGATTCCAGAGATCGCTTCATTTATTCTTTGATTGTAGGCTCTAATGTTCTCTTCAGGTAACATCTCAAGACTGTTGTATTTCTTTTTCCATGTATTCCTGCGCACATTCTTAGCTTGAATATATCCTTCAAACATGTCTTCTAAATACTTCCATATGGTGTATGCTCTGCCAATTTTCTTGATCTCAAAAAATTCACTGTCGGATAGGGCACTGATTAGGGCTTCTTTGGAAATTGCATTATTGGTAAATGTTTCCTTTTGTCTATTAGTAGCATCATCCTTTGCAAGGTCTTTTAGAGATGGAATAACAACTTCTTGTGTAGCTATCACAAAGATCTCAAAGCCAACACACTGTATATGTGTTATCATTTTGTTTTTCCAATCTAGATAATTTTCTCCATCAAACTTAGGGCTCTCTTTTCTGAAGTAAGACATCTGATCTACCTTAAGCTATTAGGCTTCTTCTCCAAGGCACTTGGCTCTGATACCAATTGTTAGAATAGTCCCAAAGGATAACTAAGAGGGCAGGTGGGTGAATCAGTTATCAGTAACTTTAATTTTTTTCCTTATTAACTTCAAAATACAATAAAGTAAATGCTCATTCAGATAACACAGTACACAACACACAATTTGATTATGGGGAAACCAAATGGTAAAAACCCCGGTGGGAATTAACACCCATAATAAACTATACTTGTTTATAGTAATCCCTGTTAGAAGATCTTGCAACCCTGTTAGGAGTTGTTCTTTACAAAGCAATAAGTATAGTGACCTGGGTAAGGATCTGACCCTGTGTCTTTTACAAATAACTCTGTTAGGGGTGAGGACTCACTCTTCAAAAGCTCACTGCTTCAATGATGAAGGCTACAACCATTTGTAGAATAGATATGCACTATATCTGACGATGAACTATAGAGTAGACCTGCTATCTTGATCAGTTCTAATGTATAGTAATATTCAACTGCTTCTTCACATAGATCCTTGATGAATGAAACAACTCTGATATTTTGCTCTGTACTTTTCTTGTCACATTTCTTATCATTCACACTTAGCATATCACAAATGACTTGCTATAAGTATCTTCCTCAAAGTATAACATCACAGGACCTGTAAGACAACTCTTCATAACATCCTTGTCAGCTTTACTAAGCATGCAAGCATAATTAAAACCGCACAAGTATAAATTGAATAAACGTGACACTTCACTAAGTCGGCCTCACCAAATTAACTCTAACTTTGCAATCTTCTTGAAACACGTTTGGCACTTTTAGATAACTATCATCAACTCATAACTAATCATGAATATACACACACATAACTTGAAGATAGGTGCAACTCAAGAAACATGTTACATACATCGGCTCTGAATAGATACTCTTCTAGAACTGTAATTACCACTAACATAATTACACAACTTGACTGAAACATCATATCTAGATCTGCGTGTATGAACATAACATAATAAACATGTCTAAAACATGTGTCTAACCACGCAATGCTTGATATCATCATTTTGATAAGTACATACATAATCACTACTGTGTATTATATGTTGTCATCAATGACAAACATACAATTAATCAACTGGACAGAAACAAATCTCCAACAAAGGATTGTTAAGGTCTAAAGTTCCCAAGTTATCTGTACATCACTATCATAGAAAGTAGGGCTTTTAGGCCTATTTTATCTCTCTACAAAAAACATACTAATTTCTCTCCAAAATTCTATCCAAATGGATTGGCTAAGCTATGAACTCGACACTAGGGACCTATGGGAATCTAATCACACTGAATCCACTCTTGGTTCAGTTCTCCATCTCATACCCTTGTCTTTGCAAATGATTTTATCCTCACCATACCTCTAAATAGACTATCCTATCTCTCCTAGGGCATGGTCTTAAAAATAGAAAAACACCTTTCCTGACCTCCTACTTCTATATACACTATCTACAGTGGCTCCCCTATGCATTTCATACAACCATTTATGTTTTCTGTGGTTACATTTCATGGGGAACCATGAAAGCAAAATTCACTCTGGATCACACCAGTAGACTACCTAGTTTAGGATTATTTTTCTACATAGAACAAACTAACTCAAAAATACAAACACCTTGAAATAAAAGTTATTAAAACACACCCCTCTACATGAATCAATAGTTGGATCTTATGATTCAATCCATAAACAAGTTCGGTAACACCAAATGCTTGAAAAATACACTAACACAAAATTGCAGTCACTTTTTCTATTCCAAAACTTTCTTACAAAAACTCTCTCCTCTGGATTCAAGCCTCAGAGTGTCTTATATTCCTTTCGCTACAATTCTAGGCCATTTTTAATCAATTCCCACTCCTACATTTGTGGGGATCCTAAGTTGTCGAGTTGCATGCAACATTTGCAATTTCATGCAAATGTTGTCATGACAACTTTTGGCATCTTTTTGCATTTACTATGCCAACTAGAATATAGGGCCTCTATGCTATGTATTCCAATGAACTAACCCTATTTAATGACCTCAAGGAAACTTTTACATCCTTCATGGGTCTAGAACACATTTTGAACCCAAATCCTAACCTTAGACCAACTAGGCCTAAACTAACAAAAACAACTAACAATGAATAATTGGTGACCTTGGTACTAACACCAATTCACCTAGTCCACATGACCTACTAAGGCCTCAAAGAAAACACACATCTCTGACTTGGCTAAGGTCAGATACAAGACAAAAACTTCTAAGGCTTGAGGATTGCCTAGGTGCTCCTGCACCATGAAGAAAGATGGGGCACTTATGAAGAGAATTCTATGAAGATAAGGGAAGTAGATAATGTAGTAGATAATCTAGTAGCCAAGGCTGGTATTAAAAAGGAGGAGATGAAAGAGGTAAAAAGGAAGATGATAGAAGGTATTTATAGGTTGGTGAGCACTTCTCCTGCAACCCTTCCACCTCCAAAAATAGAGAAGGTTATCAGTCCACCTCCTACTCTAGTTGATGTACCTAAAACCACACCTACATCTCCAAAGAGGACAACACAAGAAGAGAAACCCAAGGAATTACCTAAGAGAAAAACTAGGTGCACTAAACAAGACTCTTTTCCTAAGAACCAAAGGACAAAAGTTGTAAAGGATAAAGTAGTGGAGAAGAAAGTGGAAGAGAGGAGCACAGAGGTGAAACAAATTTGGAAACCTAATATGAAGATAGTGAAGAGGAGGAACATTGACCAGTGAAAGCTAATTACATTGTCTAGATACTATGAGAGGTATGATGCATCTGATCAAATCTTGACTGAGGACATTGTCATTAATCATTTACTTATTTTTAAGAAAAAACTATTAGAAGTTGAAGGCAGTATACCTGAGGATCTATATGAGAAATTAGAGATAAGAAAATAGTTAGCACAAATTGAAGATGAAACAATCTGAACACAAGCCATTGAAGATATGTTACATGTTGTTTCTATTAAAGAGATGGAAAGGATATTGAATGCTATAAAACATCTAGTGAGAACTAAATCAAGACTGGTAAAGATAATGTGGAGAAAATATGGTGAAGTGATTTAGGAAACACACAAGCCTGTAGACAAGGTTCTGACGGGGACTGAGCCTTAGAAGTCTTCACCTCTCAAGGCTACTAAGCCTAAATATTTTCTAAGAGGTGATTCATCAAGGGTAGCTGAAGTAAAAATTCATACATTAGAAGTTGAAGATAACAGTCAATTTGTCAGTACTATAAAGAAGCCATATTTCTTTGTTACTGGTGTGCCTATGTTTTTGGACACTTTGTAGGATTCTAGTAACCCTTTTGAAAGGATTACTGACAATGTTGCAGATATTGGAGGAAGAGTTGATGTGAAAGTGGAAGAGAAGGAAGAACAGAAAGAGAGTGAAGCTGAGGTAGCCAAGGAAATGAAAGTAAAGTTGAAGTAAAACAAGATACTCATGTATATATTTCTTCATCTTTATTGTTGGCAAGTAGAGATAAAACTCTGAGCACTGACATTGAGAGCATGGATAAAAATGATTTGATGAAGCTATCTTACATTTCCTTTTCCAAAGAGAAAGACATATCTGAGCAGAAAGTTGAGAAAAAGTCAAGGGAAATGAAAATAGAAGTTGATAACATCAAAAAAATCCTACCTATACCTCTTACTATCCAAGGAAAGGACATTGTAGATAACTTGAATAAGACATTAGATGACTTTGACAGTCACTATGAGTCCTTAGAGAAGATCGCAAAAGAAAAAGCAGAATAGAAATACTTAGTAAAGAAGTTAGAGAAAGTGTGCAAGTCTATTGCATGAGACTTGGGCATACTGGGAAAAACAATGACTGAAGCAAAGTGTTGTGTAACACATGGAAGTAAGTTATACAGTTACTGTGTGAACCCTATCAGACATCTTCAAAATATTGACGACATTATAGAAAAGGATAGACATACACTAAATAAGTTGATGCATAGTTGTGAGATCTCCTCACACACTGTATTGGAGTTAGAAAAAGAAGTGTCGAGACTATTTGACAAATTGAGCGTGTTGGAGATAGAGAAAGGGATATTTATGGGAAGATTTGGTATGCTAAAGAGTTTGATTATTCCTAAGTTATCAATTCTTGAGATACACCTTTCAAACATGGAGGAGATAGTGGAGGATCTCACTAGAAACATGCCTACTAAGTTAAAGGTAGCAGACACATCTTCTTTTTCACTAAATGGACTAATTCATGTGATTTTGATATTGGTAAAGACTTGGGTAGAAGAAGTAAAGATCTTGGAAAGCTCTTTCCAAGATGTGCTAAAGATGGTCTAAAGTTTTGGTAAGCAGTTGCATAATTTTTTTATGCATTCTACATTTTTGTATACCTTTACCATTGATGTCAAGGAGCGAAGATATGAAAAATGTACAGAAGATAATCTAGAATAGTAGATATGTAAAGGAGATAAAGAAGTGTAATGTACATTTTTTTTCTTATTGACACTTAGTCAATTTTCACTAAGTGTTTCCATCAATTCCAAAGTAAGAGATTGTTGGTAAGTGGCTCATTAAGGAGTGTTTGAGAACACATTAGGGTTTTCATTTATGGAAACACATCAGTTATCAATGATCGCTTGGAGTGGAACATAGTTTTGGAATTAAGGCTTGCAAAAATAACTAAGTCAGGAAAGCAATTTACAGGGTACAAGAGTATAGTTTTGGGAAGAGAACACTGTATATGATAAATGAAGACATGTGAGATTAGAGAAATCTATTTTAGGGTATGCTAGACCTTTAGTTAAGCTCGCTTGAGTTTTGGAGTTCACAGATGAAAGATACAGATGTTTGAAGACATGTGAAGACAATGATGCAGTGAGACAGAGTAGTTGAATGGTCACGATGATTGAGGGAGTGTAATGTGGAATCCAAACATGCTATGTTGGATTTGGATTGTGTATTGCCTATATTTTGATATTTTATGATCGCCAACTTTTTTTTTAATTTTTGTATAAGTGTTGGTTCCATTTTGTGATGTATTTGGAAGTCGACTGGATATGTAATT
>MU224404.1:2309888-2321754 GCA_018584345.1 Thuja plicata | reverse complement strand
GTTATCTTCTTGCCAACTGTACAAATCTTCTTTAAATCAATCACTTAACTCTAGTCGAATAAAACAAAGAAAACAACCAGTTAAGTCTATCTTTAGCTCTTGCCAGCTAGATATTTTGTCATTTTCTAAACTATCTATTTTTTCGGTCAACTCTTCAGTTAGTCATTGGTTACAACTGACAGTTTCATCGATGTAACTTTAGTTAGCTTTGGGATCTCTGTCCGTCTGGCATCATTGGATTTTTACTCGTCAGGAAACTCTATTTTCAGCTTGTCGGGCATCCTGTGATTGTGCTTCGTCAGGCAAAATTGTCTTCTGCTCATCAGGTATCACTGTGACTTTGGTTCTTTTCCTTTACCGATGGTGTGCACTCCATCGGTGTTGTCTGTCACTTAGTGAATACTTGAATTTTATGCATTGCCGAAAGCATAATATTTGTTCCATTGATTCTTTGAAGTCTTTGGCATTATGTACATGACCGTATAGATGATATCAAGTTGACATCAATGACAATACAAACCATTAACTGATTTAATGCCTTGCATTATCTTCAACTTAACATTATCAAACATTCAATTAGTTCTATGTCATCAATATATATATATATATATTTGTTTATGAAGATCTTTCGAGAAGAAAAGTATGGTATGTATGCGAACGGATGAATGGATGTATTATGATGTCAGAATCAGACAGATAGTGATGCAAGCTAAAAATGGAACTACCTTGGCATATAAGATTCTTGTTTATGTTCATTTTGATAAAACATTGTAATAGAGACATATTTCTGATTGTATGAGCAATGAGCTCAGTGTATACCTTTAACAGGGTTTGGTATTCTTTTAATAGGAAAATGTACTAATGTAATAATGTATATATATTTATGAATATCTTTTGAGAAGAAAAGTATGGTATGTATGCGAACGGATGAATGGATGTATTATGATGTCAGAATCAAATAGATGGTGATGCGAGCTAAAAATGGAATTACCTAGGCATATAAGATTCTTGTTTATGTTCATTTTTATAAAACATTGTAATAGAGACATATTTCTGATTGTATGAACATTGAGCTCAGTGTATACCTTTAACAGGGTTTTGTATTCCTTTAATAGGGAAATGTACTAATGTAATATTTAGTTCCTAACAGGGCTAGGTCTCCTAACAAGGACATAATACTTTATTGCATATTTGTGGGTACCATTCCCACCGGGGTTTTCCCTTGGTTTGGGTTTCCTCAAGAAAAAATTCATGGTGTTATGAGTTGTGTGTTTTGTGTTTATGTTCTTTTCATTTCAACAATTATCTGGTTAATTTGGAATTTGATAATTTTAAGTTTAAAGTGTTGTAATATCAATTCACCCCCCTAGCCTCTGAGTATTACTTAATCCTATCACCTCCATGCGTAATGACTATGTTGTCACACTTTGACACGTGTACACCCACTAAGGATGAGTAATGACAATCAATTACAAATTTTTTTAGCACGAGTGGCATGAATGCCACTTGGGATAAATTTTAAATGTTTACATGTGGTAATTAACCCTGCCAATAAGACAGAAATGACAATGGAGAGAGAAAATTATGAAATGAACCACCGAGCTGGCAAGCTCAGTAGTATAACTGACCTATTTCTTGGGCTTCAACAAGAAGACTATGTAGGCCATAACTACATAAGGCCAATGCGTTATTGGATAGGTGTGGTCATGAGACCACACAATTTTTTTCTAAGAGACCACTCTTACGATTTTTCCTCTATGCAACCCACACTCAGAATGACCTATGAAACCGCATGAACTGGGCAGCCACACAAAGTATAATTTTTACAAGGCTAACTAGAACCCTACTTACAAACTTTACATGACTCACATCCTACAACTTTACAGAGCTAACAAATTTATAGAGCTCAGAACCAACTATTTACAACCTATATACACTACAAATAGATACATCCTCCCCTTGATCAAGACCAACTACGAAGGGAAGGAGGACCAACAAATAGACCTAAGAAAATGAAACATCCCCAACAAAGGGATATGCCTAGACGATGCAAGAAAAAAAAAACAACGACAAAGAAATAGAAACAACGTACAAGAATAAAAGAGAAAATAAAAACAAAAACTAGAACAAACCAACGAAAAAAAGAAAACCAAAGAGAGCCTACCTGAGAACTCAAAGTGCTAGGAAGGAAAGCTTGACCATCATTCACTCTATCACTGCCTTAGCCTGAGAACCTTAGCCTATGAAATGCTATGCTTCACTTCTCAAACAATTCACTTGTAGGTCATTTTCTCATGGTAAATGTAAAATAACAAAGTAAGCGGCCTTTTATAATGCCTAAGGAGAGCGCATTAATTACTAATTACCATTCTATGTTGAAAACCATTGAATTCTAGACTCTAGTAGTACATCTGGCGATCACCCCCTTCCAGAGAGGACTGGAGAAACACACCCTGACCCTAAGTTCTGGGAACCACCGGCCACTGGGAGGCAACACTCTAGGAACCGGATCCCAAAGAAGACAAGAAAGAAAACAAAAAGGCAACAAAAAAATGACCCAAAAGAAAAGAAAACAAAAGAAAAAGGAAAATAAAAAGAGGGGGACCTAACATTTTTCCAACAAAATGTAGGGACGGGATTGCAGGGAATAGCAAAAAAAAATCATCTTTTAATGGATACTCAATAGTTTTAAATCTTTTTACATCAACTAATTGTTGTCCAAAATAAATTAAAAAATTTCCATGTGAACATTGACATAGCAATGTAGGGTTGCCACATATATCACATACACTAGAAACACATGCATTAAAAAGAATTAATTTCTAATTAGGTGGTTTACAAAACAAACCTGATATAAAATCCTTTATAGTTTGATTTGTTATATTTATACCATATTCGTACAACATTTCATTAGTATGCATGGTAGAACATATCCATCGAAATGTATCATAAAGGAAATGAAACTGAACATGAGTTTTGCAATAGCAGGTGACTCTTTCCTTATTAATTCTTACATACTAGGGTTTGAATTATTTAAAAGATATTTGACTAATGATAATATCTTTTAACACCTTATCACCCAAAAAAATTTTGTACAATTCAGTTTGAGTCATGTCCAAAATTGTTTTGGATGTGGATCACGAATTTCTGACCTGACTCTTAATTTTAGAACATCTCTGGCATTAGACAATACTCTTGTATTATCTTGCCAGAAAATTTCAATCAAATTTTTGACTTTTCCATTATATTTCATGTCAGACCTCAAGAGTCTACCACTAAAACTCCACAATTGGTTTGTCATATCACTTTCAAAGTTAACTCTTCTCTTTACAACTCTTGTTAAATTTTTACCATAGATATTAAAAATTTGACTTTTTTTAGTCATAATTCTTTTATCACAATTTGTTTTGTTTACTAAATTTGTTATTTCTCATTGTGTCACATCCCTATCTTTAGAATGAATTTTCTTTCTGATTATATCAAATGCACTAGCAGTAGTTGATACAACTTATTTTAAAGACTCGTCCTTCTTCTTGGGTTTGACATAAATGCCTACCCTCTTCATCACTTTTTGCATTTTTGTCATTTTCATTAGTTGTAACATTAGTTGACATTGAAACTCAATTTTTTTATTACAAAAGTATTATCTAAAAATCAACTTTCATGCATCCTAATATGTCTCCATGAAAACAAATAGCGAATATTGTCTAGCACATTACTTTTAATTTGAACTTTTTTATTCTTTTCATTATCATTCAAAGGGGTTTCTTTCTCAATTGGTGTTTCTATGTCTACATCCACATTATTAATTTCAATTGGTGTTTAATTTTCAATTTCAATTAACATTTGATTTTCAATTTCAATTTCTCCATCATCGGGATTATTATTAATAATATTTTGTGTTTGATGTGCAATTTTTGTTTCTCTATTTTTAGGAAGAAAATCTATATTATTGATGCAAGGTAGAGCTGATAATTGGGCCAAAGGCTCTCCCAACTACCAAACCACCTTGCAGAACCAATGCAGAAGCCAAACAACACAGTGATGAAAGAAAAAATAGAGATCCTTTTATACTAACTTGATCAAAATCATTACATGCAGGGCTATAAGGCCTTCCCGATTTTGGCCATATAAATTCTATGAATTAAAATAAGATCTTGATACATGCAAGGTCAAAGACCTACTTATAGATCATTCAAATCTCAATCTTCTATCCAATCTATCATGCTCTAGGAGCTCTCTAAGTACTGCCTAAAACTAAGAACATAGAAACAAATATATACAAGAGTCCACCAAGAGAGGTCGGTGCTCAAATCCATAAGTGAGACCTAGATTTAGGTCCACATAGATCCCAATGAGAGACCCCAAATCAATTAAGCCATTGGAAATAACTACAGAAGTCATCCACCATATCCAACTCCAAAATAAGTATCTTGGGCAAAGGTTGACCGAGCAACAGAGTGACTTAGGCAAGGAACACCCCGAGCAACAAGAAACGGAACCCATGCATCAGAAGAGAAACCTGAGAAACAAGATTGTCTGAGCAATAGATCCAAACAATAGAAACAAGCATGCTCGAGCAACAGAACCCAAGTGACAGAGACAAGCATACCTGAGAAATAGAACCCAAGCAACAGAGTATTTCTTGAGTAGTCTCCACACAAACTAAAGAACAAAACAAACATCTTTTTAGTTGAGCAGGATTTCCAATGACCCAAGATTCTCTTGCATCAGACACCTGGGGTTAATATAAATGATTCCCTGAATCATGTATCAGGTCCAACCTAAAATGAATCTAACTTAGACTAAGAAATCAAAGATGAGTCCTCAATCAGTCTATTCTTCCACTTTACTAGATAGTCCATGTATTCTTTTCCTCTTATACTTTTGCCAATTCTCTATTTCAAAATCTTCTCAACTTCCTATATCTGCTTCTTAGGATAATCACTTGGTATTGTCACTTGTTCATCAGGTTCATGATATTCATACAAGTCTGAAATATTGAATATAGGTGATATATCCATGTCAATAGGTAATTCAACTTCATAAGCATTTCCACTGTCAAATCTTCTCAGTATTTTGCAAGGACCAAATTTCTTCATCTTTAATTTACCATATGTACCAATAGGAAATCTTCCCTTCTTCAAATGAACCATTACTACATCACCAACTTCAAATTTTTTATCTCTTCTTGATCTATCTGCACTATCCTTGTATTTTTGATTGCTTTTCTCCAACTTCTATTTTACATCTTCATGAACTCAGCAAATTCTTCTGCTTCAGCACTTGTTTTCTCTTCTCCAACAATGTCTCTTAAATCTAACATACCTCTCGGTTGTGTGCCATGAACAATCTCAAATGGTGTCTTTCCAGTAGTTCTATTTACTAAACTGTTGTATGAAAACTCTACTTGTGCCAACATCAAACCGTAATTACTTGGTGTGTAACCAACTAAGCATCTCAACAAATTACCCAAAATTCGGCTTACAACCTCTATTTTTCTATTAGTCTATGGATGAAATGTAGAACTAAAATTCAAGTCAGCATCCAAGTTCTTCCAAGGTATTCTCCAAAAATATCTAACAAACTTACTATCTTGGTTAGAGATGATACTCCTTGGTAATCTATGCAATCTGACAATATCCTTAATGAAAAGACCTGCTATATGTACTACATCTGATGTTTTCTTACATGGTATGAAATGTGTCATTTTAAAATATCTATCCACAACAAAAAATATAGAATCATTACCTCTTTTTTTCCTAGGTAATCCAAGAACAAAATCCATGCTGATATCACTCCAAGGTTTCTCAGGAATAGTAAGAGGTGTATACAAACTAGTATTCTGACTTAATCCTTTTGCAATTTGACAAAATCCACAACTTCTCACAAATTTTTGAACATTCTTATACAAATGAGGCCAAAAATACCTTTCCTTCAGCAAACTCAATGTCTTGTCAATGCCAAAATGTCCATCCAATCCACTACTATGTTTCTCCTTAATCAAATTAGTTCTCATTGAATCTCTTGGTAAGAACAATTGAATACCTTTGAACAACATATCTTCCTGAATGAAATAGTCTTCATAATTACTTGCTTGATTTGAATTAGGTGCTTTGCACACTCTCCACTGCTCAAAAAAATTAGGATCACTTTCATACAAATTCATCATATCATCAAAGCCAATAACCTCAATTCTCATTTCAATCAACAAAGATCTTCTTCTACTCAATGCATCAGAAACTCTATTAGAAACTCCACTCGTATGCTTTATCACAAATGTGAAACTCTGCAAATATTCTACCCATTTCATATGTCTTTGATTCAATTTATTCTGACTACCCAAATACTGTAAAGCCTTATGATAAGTATACAACACAAATTCATTTGGAATCAAATAATATCTCCATTTCTTCATAGCTTGCACAATAGCATATAACTCTTGATCATAGACAGAATATGTCCTCTTTGCAACATTCAACTTCTCACTAAAGAAAGCAACAAGTTTACCTTCTTGAGTCAATACAACTCCAATTACACTTCCACTTGCATCACATTCAACTTGAAATACCTTATTGAAATAACGTAATGCTAACATAGGTAATTCAAAAAATTTCAACTTCAAAGCTTCAAAACTCTTATCAGTTCCATGTGTCCATTTGAATTCTCTTTTGTCTCCTCTCATTATTTCAGTCATAACATTACAAATAGAACTGATATTTCTAATAAAATTTCTGTAAAAACTTTCCAATCCATTAAATGATCTTACCTCAGTGACAGTTTTAGGTGTGGGCCAACTAAGTATAAACTCAACCTTCTCTGGATCCATCTTCAAACCATCAACTAAAATCACAAAACCCAAATACACTATCTCTTCCTTTATAAAGGAACACTTCTTTAGATTTATCAGCAACTTTTCCTCTTTCAATATCTGCAACACTTTCCTTATATGCATCAAATTCTCTTCTCTAGTCTTAGTGAATATATGAATATCATCCACGTATAAAATTACACACTTATTCAAGAATTTATTCAAAAAATCATTTATTAATCTCATAAATGTACTTGGTGCATTAGTTAAACCAAAGGGCATAACCAACCACTCATACAAACCTTCCTTTTTCTTGAAAGGATTCTTTCATTCATCCCCTTCTCTGATTCTGATCTGATCATATCCACTTTTCAAATAAATTTTGGTAAAATATCGTGCTCCACTCAAACAATCCATTATGTCATCCATTCTTAGTATAGGAAACCTATTCTTCACTGTGATCTTATTGATCACTCTAGAATCAGTGCATATTCATCATTCTCCATTTTTGTTAGGTGCCAATATGGCTGGTACTACACATGGACTCAAACTCTCTCAGATCAAACCTTTGTTCAACAATTCATGAAATTGTCTGTTAAGCTCTTCATTCTTGGTTGGTGTTAACCTATGTGGTTCTTTGTTCGGTAAACTAGCTCCAGGAATCAAATCCATATAGTGACTGATATATCTCATTGGTGGCAAACCATCAGGCACATTATCTAAAATTATCTCCTTGTACTCAGTGAGTAACTTTCCAACTTCTACAGGAATATCATCTTTTGTATTCTTACTCATTTTGTTAGGAATCAAAGCATAATAGATATCATTTCTTTTCAAATCCTTAATAAACTATCTACCTTCCATCAGACAAACTTTCACAGATGTACATATCTCACCAACAGATTATTCAACCAAAGGTAACAAAACTTTCTTCTTACCATCAACCCAAATAGAATATTTATTCAATCTTCCATCATGTATAGCATGTCTATCATATTATAGACACCTAAAATTGACCAGGTGTATCCAAAGCATTCAAAATTGTAAATCTCAGCCAAATGCCTCCAATCTCATTTCAATGCATCAAAATGGATCAAATCAAACGGACATTTATCAAGCAAAGTGGACATCAAAATCAAATTAAAATAAAGGATCAAATAATCATGAAATCAAATAATTAAATTCAAGCCTACAAGGGATTAATCAAATTATGCAATTGATTTTAATCAATTGATTGTATAGTTCAAATCAAAAAGATCAAATCCAACCCATTCACCCTTCCATGGCTAAATTAATTAAATGATTGAGTTATTAAATTCATAATTTCTTTGAGACAACCAACCAACTTTCCCTCCATTTGAGAACACTTCAAAGCTTTTGACTTAATCAAAGTTTTATCGTGATTAACTCACTCTACCCCCTACCCTTGGAAAAATGCTATAAATACAAGCCATTTCCTTTGTGTTTGGGATCCAAGAATTTTAAGAGAAAAGCATACTTATTATAGGCATTTGGAGAGAATTTGAGAGCTTTTGATCATATTTTAGCATTTGCATATCATTTAGAATATCATGTTTAGGAGAATTTGTTGTTTTATAACACATCTTGGAGCATTTTGAGCTAGATTTGAGCATTGTTTATCATTTATTTCTCGTTCTAAGATTGTCCTTGGGAGAGATTAAGACTAAGAGCTCTTTTAACAAGGCTTAGATAAAGAACCATGAGATGATATGGGTTTTAAACTTCAATTCTTAGATTAAATAGCATTTTCTTTCCATAGAGTTGTTGCTTATTATCCTAATTTCAAGAAGGTGTTAATCTTACACAAACAAATGGCACCCACCGTGGGGCTTTAAGCCTCATTTATAACATTTAATCTTAATATTTTGTGTGTTTTTCTTTGTTCTTTGTGCTATTTTGTAGAAAAATAGGAGAAGAGCCGCCTGTGAACAATAAAGTGCCGCCTACAGAGTTTCTTTCGTCTCCGTCTTTTGTTCTTCAGCCGCTTGCTAGATAAAGTGTGCCGCCTACTAGATAAAGTGTGTCATCTGCTAATTTTCAAGAGCCGCTTGCCAGCAAAACTCGGCCGCATTTTATACTTTATGTGCCGCCTGTTAATTTTGTTTAGCTTCCTATGATTTGTTTTAAGCCGCGTAGTAGGATTTAAAAGCCGCTTAGAAAGTTTCTATTTACGCATACTAGAATTTAAATGCCACCTTTTAGTTGTTAAATGCCGCATAAATGTTTCTACTTTAAATCAGGTTTATATTGATTTTCTCACTATTTTGACTCTCTGTGTTTTTCTTTCCTGCAGATGAAAAATCACCCGAAGGTGCAAAAACCAGAGAAACGGGTCACAAGGCTTAGCAAAGAGGTGAGAATCAAGGTTAAAAATGACAAATAAATACATGCAGCTAATCTCTTAGAGAGTTTATTTGAGGAGGAACACTTATATGATCACTATATTAAAGTGCTTTTTGCTTACAAACAAAAATTTCCCACTCTTTAATTGATTTTCGTGCCTAGTTCTTAAAGCTTTGATTCGATAAATTTTTATTAAAAGAACTTTTGGGAGGGAATTTGTCATTTTAGATTTCCAAATTTTCTTCACTTTGTCTCTATTTGTGTTGACTAACTTGTTGGAGGAGCCGGAGTGGGAACGATTGCCACTAGGTGAGTGGAAATAAGCCAAATCACTCAAAAATGCGCCTAGCCTTGCTAGCTTCAAAAACCAAGTATTTATCTAATCAAGCTTGCATTGTTTAACTTGTGGAAAATTCTTTAAATCTAGCATAATTAGGGACACCCTACTATTTTTCATTCAATCAAGACATTAGGTATATGCTCTTAACTTTTTGAAGTTGATCAAAAAGCCAAAAGTGTCAAGTTTGGGTGGTAGAAAGAAAGGGAAGATTAATTGAACCACACATCTCATTTTAAGAACCTCCTTGTCACGAGGTTGAAAAAAAACAATTTTGCTTGAGGTGTTTGGAACAAAGAAAAATAATAGGGATATGCTCTTCACTCTTTGAGTGAATCAGATTCCCAAACTTGTTGGACTGAGTTCGGTTCTCGCTTTCCATATTCATGCTAGCTAAATAGAGCTTTAAAGGGCCTGCCTCCCGAGAATTACCTAACAAGGACGGTGAGAGGGAACAACCCAAAGTGGGAGATATTCACTTTTACCATGATGTCATCTGACCCACTATAAATAAATACACTTTACCTTAATCGAAAAGTGACTAAACCTTGTGCAAGCCATCCTCACTTCCTCGAGTAGTCCTTTGGAATTGCGCAAAATCATACTTTCGTGCATGTGGAAAGCCCGCAAGGGGGTAAAGGATCTTGACAAGATTTAGAATGAAAAGGATTGAAAACCTGGATAAAATAGCAAATTTACCTTTGTAGAGCCATTGTTAAAAGACAAATTTGTTTGACTCTAAGGTAGACTGTTTGGAAGAAATTCTTGTGCAAACCTGTAAAAACATTTGAGAACATACACTTTTAGTGTGGTTTTAGGGATATGGTACAAATTTGATGTGTGTGTTGAGCTTGTACTTTGTTTTCACGCAAGATTCTTTTTTGACAAATCTGATCAAAGTCGTTAAATTTTTAAACCCCAAAAATACAAAAAATTTGATGAAACCAACTTTGATCAGCAAAGCGCCGCATACCATCATTTTAGAGCCGTGTACAAACAAGAATAGGCCACTTAAAAATCTTAAAACGCCGCTTGAAATCATTCAACATTCGCATAAGCAACTAGAAAGTGCCGCATATAAACATTATAAAACCGCCTATCAACAGGCAAACGTCGCCTACAAACTGTAGAGCACCGCGTACGGTGATTCCAGTGTTTGCTTATCAGCGATAAAAGGCCGCCTACTCGTAGGCAAGTGCCACCCAGAAACAAAAAAGGGAAAATAGTGGGTATATGCTGAGGGGTTGAAAATAAGAAAATTTCATTTTTGGATACCCTTTTGGATGTTCTACCTCTGTGTATACTCAACTGGATCAGAATCTGCCATTCTTGGGCATTTTGCAAATTTATCCATGGATTGATCATTGAAGTGAGTTAAAAATCTAAGATATTCATTTGAAATATGTTAATGCCAATTTTTACTCAATCCCATTACATTAAGACTACCCTACAACCAGACGGATCTTATCTAAGGCAAGAGTGTCCTTTTCCAGGTGATCCTTTTTCTTCAAGGCCCTTACAAGAACCCATCAAGGAAACAAAACCAAGGATGTCTTTCCCATTTGGCCATATCGACCCTGATCAAATCAATCATGTCAACAAGGACATGAACAAAAATCAGGGAAACGTTGATCCTAACAACAAAGGATCCAACAACAGTACCAATGGAGGAACAAACATAGACCCTAACAATCAAGGGATGAAAAATACCAACAATTGGGGCAACATTGACCCTAATAATGAGGAGTTAACCGATGAAAAGGTTAATGAAGCTATGAAAAGCCCTTTCTTCATGAAACTTATGGAAAAAGTGTTGGAAAAAGACAAGGAGATGTACTTTTTAGATCTAGCACAAACAGGTCTCAAAATTCCACATGATTATGATGTCACCAAACTCAAACAAGAAGAAGCTAAGGCTAATCCTATTGACATCATGAACAAGCAATTCCAACTTTTCCAAATGCAATTGGACATGATAAAATAGAGTGGGGCTCCTAAACCCTTTTCTATTGAAACTTTGTGTCCATTTCCATTTGATAAGTCTTTAATCATGATCCCATTACCAACAAATGCTATTTATCCTAAATATGACAAATATGAAGGAACATGTGATCCTCAAAATCACTTAAGGCCCCGTTTGTTTCGTGGAAGTGGAATTAACTCAAAACCTTATTATCACAAAACCAGGTTTTGAAATTCCGGTTTTGCATCTTCGGGTTATAATTTCGACCGTTTGGTTGACCTAGAAGATGGATTAGTCAATCCATCTTCTGCGTTTGGTTGCCAATTTCAAAATTGGAATTGGAATTGACAAATTCCAACTTCCACGTTTGGTTCACAATTTCGAATTGGAA
>MU224404.1:2231631-2296803 GCA_018584345.1 Thuja plicata | reverse complement strand
ATGTGAACCAAGCACCCAAAGTGCCCTTTAACAACAACAAAACTAATAACAACTTTGGGAATAATCAAGGGACTTACAAGCCTAAACCTTTCTTTGCACCTACACCCAAAAGGACATTCACTAATTTAGGTGAACCATTGGAGAATGCATTAAGGATGTTTATTGCAAATAAACTTATTTTCTTACCTGTGGCACAACCATAATTACCTCAAATCAAGACAAATTGGTGGAGTGAGAATAACCATTGTGAGTATCATCAAAATAGAGGACATAAGACCAATGATTGCATGCATCTTAGGCATGTGGTACAAGATCTCATAGACAATGGTGTGATAAAAGTGGATGCCCCTCAAAACAATTAAGATCACACGACCTTTAAAACTCCTTTCTATAAACATGAAAAAGGAGAATCTTCCAATTCAAACAATGGAGGATTCAGTGTGAATAATGCAAGAGGTAATCATAATTTTAACTTTGCTCATACTTATGACAATACTATCAGTGTTGTTGTGATCAAAGATCAACCTATTCAAGGGTCCACTAATGCCATCACAAGGGGGCAAGCCTCAAGGGTTACCCTACAAGGGGGTACTCCTATTACTATTGGCCCTAAACACCAACTATTTTGGCTAAACAAACACCACCCACAACACAGCCTTATAGTTTGGTGGATCAATTACAAAAGACTCTAGCACAAATATCAATTTTGGAGTTGTTGAAATTATCACCTATTCACAAGGAGATCCTGGAAAAAGCCTTGTGTGAAACTACTGTTCCTATAAACTTGGAGTAAGAAAATTTTTAGAGCATGGTAGGGAATCTCATAGCCCCTCATTGTCTTTCCTTTTCAGAGAAAGTTGACATGTCTATCACACATCCTCAAAACTTACCCTTGCATATAGAGGTATTAATCCAAAGACATAGGGTCAAGAGAGTTCTCATAGATGGTGGAGCTGGTCTTAATATTTGTACTTTAAACCTTGTCAAATCATTAGGGTTATCCAAGTCTTCCATTGATCCAAAGAAGCAAATCACTATTAAGGCTTATGACGAGGAGGAAAGGTCTTCAAAGGGTATGATCATTCTACCAATTCAAGTGGGACCTATCAAAAAGGATACCATATGTCAGGTCCTTGATATGAAATTGACCTACAACATCTTACTAGGAAGACCATGGATACATGAAATGCAAGCGGTACCTTCTACATATCACCAATGCATAAAATTTCCATACATGGGGGAAGAGATCACGATTGGAGGAGATTCAAACCCTTTCCAGTATTGCAATGCTTTAAAACCAGGTCATGAATTGTATATTCCTCATAATAGGGAAAGAGTCATTCCTGATATTACCATGGAAGAAGCCAAAGAGGAAAGTTCAAACCCAACATCAAATGTGACATCAACTTCTAACCCTATTCAAACTAACTCAACTACATCGACTAAGGGAAAAGAAAATATGAGTTATGAGGGTTTAGATTCAAATGATAATTCAATTCAGACTTCAACATTGAGAATAGAAACTTCTAAACCCACTAAGGAGGAGAGAGAACAAACTAAGAAAGATCATTATGAAAAGATGAGTAACCTAATGAATCAATTTGAGAAACAATGCAAAATTAACTCAAAAGGGGTAGGGGAATATTATATTTCCCTATTTGATTTTCCTACATCTCATAGGACACATGTGAAGCTATCCAAAGATTGTAAACCTCATAAATACAATTCCCATTTCATAAGGGAATGTGAAAAACAAGAAATGGACAAAGAAGATAATGAGGTATTACAATGGCTTTATAAAGAGGATGATAATTCAGCTAATTCCAATGAAAGGGTGCAACATATCAATATCCAAAGAGATCAATATGGAAAATGATTTGATATCATGAAGAAATGGGGTATAAGAGAAGAGGACCCTTAGGAGTTTGACATAGAGGGTTTTTAGAACCTATTGAACCAGTTTGGAGAGCAAAAGAAGAGAAAGTCGGCATAGGTTTTCAACATAAAGGAGAAAGTTCAAGTCCCATGCATGATTTTTGTGCACATATCCATATGGTAGGTTCTAAAAGTGAAGATGATTCTAGGGATTCCTTGTCTGAAGAATCTTTTCATGACATAGAGGTTGATACTATTCACACTTATGCAACTCCTCCTAAAGTTGAGAATCAAGAACATGCAACTCAAAGTTTGAATTCAACTCAAACATCAAGTGAATCTCAACAAGTCAATGTAGAAAAAGAACCTCTCTTCCCTCAATGGGTAGGTTAACCTTGGGTACCTTCGTGGGTGGGAGATTCTAACCTAGTGTTTAATCCACATGCTTTCTTTCCCATAGAAATCTTAGAGGACTCTAGTGAAGAGAATTTTGATCCTTCTTCCATGGACCATCTTGAAGAGGCACATGTCATAGACCATGATGATACAATGTATTAAACATAAAATGAAGTCATGTCCTTAACTCCTTCAAATGAAAGCTCATCCAATGAATCCTTGCTCTTAATCCATCCCAAACTTATCAATTGGGATCTTTCTGAGCCAAATGACTTACTCTACTTCCCAAATGACAATGCAATGGCCTTATACCTCAATGTGGTTGAACCCAATTCTTCCACCAACAAATTTACTCCGGACATGATGGTAATGGAAGGTGTTCAACCTCTTAATCCACAAAATGAAGAGAAAATATACAAAAAAATGAGAAGGTCTAGTGGTGAAAACCACCATGTGGCAGTGCTAGACCCAAAAAAAGTAAAAATAAAGGATGTTTCCGAAGGTGAAAACCCAATTGTGGCACCTAAGGGAGAGAGGTTGGACACCTTACCAACTCATGAAGATTATAGATCACCTATACTTATTGAACCCATAGAAAAGGTTAACATTGGAACAGAAGAGGGGCCTAAATTTATTCACTTGGCAGCATCTTTTAGTCCCTTAGAGAGAGAAGAATTCATTGCATTCTTTCAAGAAAAACAAATCAACTTTGCATGGTCATATGCTGATATGCCTGGATTAGATCCAAGTTTCATAATTCATCATCTAAATGTGAAACTAGGGGTTAAGCCCGTCAAGCAGAAGTTGAGAAAAATGCATCCACATGTAGCCCTTTTAGTCAAAGCAGAATTGGAGAAATTACTCAAAGCAGGATTTATAAGAGTAATAGCATATGCTGAATGGATCTCTAACATTGTACCAATTACCAAACATGATAAAACCATAAGAGTTTACATAGATTTTAGAGATTTAAACCTTGCTTGTCCAAAATATGACTTTCCATTACCTATCATTGATGCTATTGTGGATCTCACTATAGGTCATTCTATGTTTTCACTTATGGATGCATTTAGCAGGTATAATCAAATTCACATTGCACCTGAGGATCAAGAGAAGACAACCTTTACATGTCCATTGGGTAATTTTTGTTGGAATGTAATGCCCTTTAGTCTCAAAAATGCCGGAGCCACTTATCAAAGAGAAATGACTACCATTTTCCATGACATGATGCACACCTTTATGGAAGATTATGTGGATGACATTCTAGGTAAGTCACATAAAATAAAAGACATTTATCCATACTTGAAAATATTTTTACAAGGCTAGAACAATTCAAAGTAAGATTTAACCCAAAGAAATGTGCTTTTGGGTTACAATCTGGAAAAATCTTAGGGTACATTATTTCAGCAAAAGGCATTGAAGTAGATCTTGAAAAGGTACAATAAATAATGGACATGGACATTCCAAAGAATATTAGTCAAATGAGGTCACTTCAAGGAAGGCTACAATCTATAAGAAGGTTCATTTCTCAATTGGTGGAAAAATGCCATTCTTTCACTAGGTTACTACATAAAGACGCCATCTTCACATGGGATGAGGAGTGTGATAAATCCTTTACATTGTTGAAAACATACTTAATGAATCCACTTATCTTGATGTCACATATTCAAGGAAAACCTTTGTTACTCTATATTTCAGCAACAGAAAGGTCTTTAGGAGTCTTATTGGCACAAGAGGATGATGAAGGAAAAGAAAGAGCTATCTACTAACTAAGTAGAACATTGATCAAATATGAGTTAAACTATAGCTTCATGGAAAGGGCTTGCGTAGCAGTGGTATTTGCCTCTCAAAAGTTAAGAAATTATACGCTATTGCGTAAGGTGAAACTCATAGCCAAGATTGATCCCTTAAAATACTTACTTAGCAAAACAACTTTAACTGGAAGGATTGCAAAATGGGTCATGGTACTTAGTGAATTTGACATTGAATATGTTGATAGGAAAGTAATCAAATGTCAAGTTATAGTCGATCAATTGGCTGAATATCCTCAAGAATATACACATCCTATGCAAGTGGAATTCCTAGATTCTGAAATTGTGAATGTAGAAGCTAAGACATGGACTTTATACTTTGATGGGTCTTATACCCAAAATGGTAGTGGAGCATGCATTCTTTTGATTACACCACAAGGTTACACATTCCAAAAATCTTACAAGTTATTGTTCCCTTGCACCAATAACATAGCAGAGTATGAAGCTTTGGTCAGAGGAATCAAGATGGCTTTGGAATGGAATGTCATAGAATTAAAAGTCTATGGGGACTCTCAATTAGTCATTAATCAAGTTAATGATGAATATAATACTAAGGATGAAAAACTGATGCCTTACAAGAAATTGGTGGATGATTGGAAAAATTACTTTTCTTTGATTAATTTTGAACAAATTCCAAGAGATAAGAATAGAGTAGCAGATGCAATGGCTACTTTGGCATCTTTACTTCAAATGCCCGATCAAAATGAAAAGTATGAGTTCTTGGTGGAAGAATTGGTTAAACCAACATTTGACCTACCTGGTACCCAAATTATTGCCCTTTTAAATGGACATGACTCACCATGGTATGGACCCATTTATGCCTACCTAAAAGACCAAACCCTACCTATAGACCAAACCCGTGCTCAAAAGAAAAATTTCATAAGACAACTGGCCCGTTATACCATCCTTTCTAACACATTGTATCGTAAAGGTCTTGACAGAATGCTCCTTAGATGTCTAGAGGAAGATGAATTCAAATTAGCTTTAAGAGATGTCCACAAGGGGATTTGTGGGTCACATTCGAGTGGTTTAAACCTAGCTAAGAAAATCCTATGTATGGGGTACTTTTGGAAAACCCTAGAAAGAGATGCTTGTCAATATGTCAAAGTTTGTACAAAATATCAATACCATGGAGACATGATCCACGCACCAGCACAAGAATTACACCCTTTTGTCACACCATGGCCATTCTATCAATGGGGCTTTGATTTGATTGGCATGATTTATCCACCTTCTTCAAATGGACACAAGTATATAATCACGGCAACAGAGTACTTCACTAAATGGGTTGAGGTTGTCCCTTTATCAACTGCAACAGGGAAGCAAATTTCCATGTTTATCCTAAATCATATCATTTGCATATATGGCATTCCTCACACCATCATCACAGATAATGGAAAATAGTTTAAGAACAAAGGTGTTGATGAATTTTGTGACACATTCCATATTACACAGCAATCTTCATCCATTTACTATCCCCAAGGTAATGGACAAGCAGAAGCTACCAACAAGAACATCCTTAAAATTTCTAAGAGATCCGTTGGCAAGTCAGGAAAGGATTGGCATCTTCAAATCAATCCACCATTGTGGGCCTATAGGAATAGTATTCAAACCTTGACAAGAGCTACACCTTTTTCATTGGTTTATGGGGCCGAAGCTGTCTACCTCTAGAAGTTGAAATACCATCCCTAAGAGTCTCATTGCAGGATTAATCGTGGATGAATATTATAGAGTTGCCCACCTTCAAGAATTGGAAATGTTGGAGGAACATCAAACTCAAGCCTATGACCATTTGAAAGTGCATTAGAACCGAATTTCAAGGAACTATAACAAGCATATCAAACCAAGAACCTTTCAAGTAGGAGATCTAGTATTGAGAGAAAATCCAAAAAAGTAGGCTAATAGAGAAAAGAAAGGAAAGTGGGAAGCAAATTGGCTTGGTCCTTTTGTCATTGTTTCTTCATTTGGAATGAAGACCTACAAATTAGCCGATTGTGATGGTGATGAATTGCAAGAACCTATCAATAGCATTCATCTTAAGAGGTTCCACACCTGAATTAGAGGAAAGAGTATCGGATGATAGAGTATAAGTTGAGAGTATCAGATGAGTCAGCATCACCTTTGTACAAGGAAAAATTCAAAAAAATACCAAAAAAATGAGAAAAAGTCAAAATACAAAAAAATTAGAAAGTTCAAAAGCCAAAAACATTTGAAAAAGAGAAAAAAGTGCCTTGGTGAAAACCTAGCAGTAGGCACCATTGGTAGCCAAAAAAAGCAAAAAAGAGAAAAAGAGAAAAAGAGCAATAATCCCAAGAGGTGAAAACTTGGAAACAGGCACATTTTGTCCCTTAGGTCTTTCCTAGTTGCATTTGTACATATTGTGTTTCATCATCCCACTTGTCCATATCCTCATTGCATCCATCCTTTGTGCATCGTCCTAATAAAGTCTCAGAGCTACTTTTTTGTCACATTCTAGGTTCAATTGCCCTAAGTTTCACATTGGTCAAATTTATCACTTGGGGGCACGCATCATAGAATTTTGGTACCAAATACGGACTCAATAGTGCAACATTTTGGTCACCCATCAGAAGCAGATTTTTAGATTCAAAGAGAAAAATTTTTTTGGAACCTTTGATAGATATCATTGTTCAAACCTAAACAGTTCAATCGCATAACATGATCTTTGAGTTTCATTGACTTATTTTATCAGGATTAAAAATTGACACACCCTAAATGATCAGACTGTTTGGAATTCTTATTTGAAAATCTTGATACATTTCACAAACACTTGGAAATTTTGATACATTTTTTTTGACATTTTTGAGTCATGTTCTTTTTAGCTAATCAATGATGTTTTGACTAGATTGGCAATGATAGAGACATGATGTTTTCTTAAGCTTCTGAGTGACTGTTTTGAGGAAGATCCTTTAACTTGTGTGAAATAGTCTAAGGACATGGTCATCAAAGAACCATAGAGGACACTCATATAGGAAGGAGGTTTAACCTTTGTTTGTTCATGCAAAAGGATGCCTTGGCTATTTAGATTTTCCACATCTTAATACCAACATCCACTTGCAACATTGAATCTGATTAAACCGGTATTCATACTCCCATAGTTGGTCATTCAACTAGTGAGGGTTGTACTTGGTTTTATAGAAGGGGTTACCACATGAGAGAAAGTCATATTCATATTCTTATGGTTGCAGTGGTACCAGTAGGGATTGTATCGACTCCTCATTCCACAACGCTATATAATGAAAATATATCTCAGTTTGAATTTCTTTCACAAACCACAAGGACAATTAGTTGCATTGCATCTTCATGTTAGATTAATTTCATCTTCATGTTAGATTAATTGCATTCTCCAAGTTAGTTTTAAAATGGCTTTCCTTTTTAGCAATTTTCCTAGAACAAGGGGGGGATTAAAAGTTGACAACATTTCATCAATTTAAATGGTTTCAAGTCATCAATATGAGATTTTCCTTTGCATTCATAATCATTAATCATTATTCATTATATATATTCATATCAAGAGAAAAGAAAAGAAAAGAAACATTAATCATTATCCATTTATCCACATCATTTAGAATTTCATATCATAAGTTACAATTGCATACATCCAAAAATCAAAAAGATAGTTGCATTCATTTATCATTGCACTACATATTGCATCCATATCATTGCATTGCATAATCCATACATCATTAAATTAGAAAAGCATATAGAACTAAGTTGCATCAACATCATTTGCATCCATTTATCTATGTCCTACTCTAAGACATTGCATCCATAGCATAATAGAAATAAATGCATCATAGAAACATGTAGATGTGCAATAAAAGGAAATCTAATAACATCATCAAAAGGAGGAATCAGAGATCATCATAGATAAATGACCATCATCAATGTCTATAACATAAATCATTATATGAAAAGGTACATCAAAAAAATTATCCATACATCAAAGTCTCGATCAAACATACATATGATACATCATCAATGCAATATCAAAATGTCATGGATCCCAAATCTGTCTCATTACCCAGCAGGGGCACATGATCCATCTCCAGCTATACCTATTCCTAAACCCCCTACACCATCAGTATCCCTGTCACCTGCTCTATCCTATGTACTAGGAGGTGCCTGACTAGTGCTCGCACTGGTAGGTAACTGAGCTAGAGTAGTCAGAAACTGCTGCAACATAGTAGAAACCTGATCCAATCGAACAGTAACTGTAGTCATCCCTTCCTATAAACCTCAAATATCCTGCACTAAACCATCCAAAATGGGAGTACCTGGAGGTGCCAGTGATTGTAGAGGAGCCTACAGTGCCTATGGTGCTAATGGTGCATGTTGTATCACCGGTGTCGTGTTGCTCTGTGGATCAACCTGTGGAATCTGTCCCTGCACTGGAACCTGTCTGGCCACATGGACACATATGTGTCTCTTTCTAGCCCAATCTGCACCAAATTTCAAAGGATCCTGACCTTGAGGTACCTATGCCTGTGCTAATCTTTGTCTAGGCTGCCTAAATCTGCCACCTTGGCCTCTAACATGTCCACCTCTCATCCGAGGTCCTGCAGCTCTCTGTACTCGAGGAACCCTAGGTGCCCTCTAAACCCTCCATCTCTACAGTCTCCTACCATCATCACCATCATCACCATCATCCCCATCATCATCTAAAAGCTCATCCACATCAGGAACAGGCTCTACTGGATATGTAAAATGGACAAAGTGATGTCGCATAAACCACTCTCGATACTTAGCTGACATGCCTACATTTGCAATGTGTATCATCATATCCCACATAGCATAACCTAGCTAATCAATCTGTAAATAGGCCAACTGATAGTCCACCTATGCTCCCCACATCAATCTCTTGGCCTGTACTCAAGCGTAAAGTGCCATACCCTAAGGCATGTCCTGAGCCTGACCGTACTGACGAAGCACTCTCCCAAAGAAAAATCTCTCAATAACTAGTGGTGATTGGCTGATCATCCACCTAGGAGAAAACATGTATGGAAATGCATCATCATCCTCTCACCAACTCTAACAATGTAGATATGGCCTCTATACAACCTGATCTATATCATCAATAGTATGTCTCCAAAACTCAACCTTGCCTATACGATGCTAGACAACCATGCCATCATACAAAAATGCATACAGATATCCATGGACCCGCACTTGTGATGAAACTGGTCTCGTAATAGGGATATGCTCCCAGGTCCACAACTATAACACCACTACACCTATAGAAAGAATTGCACTGTGCCTATATATAACCTCATGCAAATCATGATATAACTATGCTAATATGCAAGAACCCCAATCAAATATCTGTAGATGTGCAATCAGGTCCTCCAATATCTGGTCCCATCTGACTGCAAAGCCACATCCTCTCCTATTTGGAAGTAGTAATCCTCCAATCATAGCTCCTAACAACACTGGCAAGGTGGGAAAAGAGGCAAATTGTGCCCAAGTAATACAATCATCATCAATGGTGTTATCTCCAAACACCCATCTACATACACTGTTATCATAAATTGAATCATAATATACCCGCTCTCCATGAGTCAGGATCCTCAATAATCTATACACATCCTCGAGTGTGATAGTCATCTTGTCGAGGGGTAGATGAAATTTATTATGGTCAGAGTGCCATCACTCTGCCATAGTTGTCAAAAGACCTCAGTTCAGCTAAAAATGAGGGAGATCTAGAAGGAAACCGAGCCCACATGTCTCGATAGTCTGTCGCTCAAGCACTGTAAGCTCATCAACTAAATAAAAAATCCAAGATGCTACACCCCGTACCTACAAATTACAGTAATGTTCCTACATTTTGAAACAAAGTGAATCATATTAGTCTTTCTATTGGTGAACCATTCTACGTTAATCAAACACATTAAATCTATCTTTTCTCTAAATTGAGGGCATCAACTAATTGCTCCTAACCTCTAGATCTTGAGACACAAGGACAATTTGTAATCATTTTTAATCAAATCTGATTGACCTATCAAACATTCATCAATATGACTTTTCTAATATCCTAAACACTAAGTGACATTCTAAATGTACATTTTCTAGCTTGGAATCTAATTGAGTTATCTGGACGATCGATCGAAAAGACTTCATCTATTTTCTATTTCAGTTTTCAAACTTCATGGTAGGCGGCACTTTAACAAGTGTCTGCGGCTTTTCAAGCCCCGTGGTGTTTCAATCATTAAATGCGGCACTTTAATCCTCGGAGGCGGCGCTTGGCTAACTAGGTGGCCTTTTAAAGTCCTACGCAGATTTTTAAATATCATAAGCGGCTTTTAAAAACTAGGGTTTTTTTAACCAGCTTTTGGCTATTTGGGTTGCAATTTCGTCCTAATTCTTACGTAGCTAAGGATTTCTCCTACATGGCTTTTCAACACCTAGAGGCAGCTTTTCTCTGCCCTAAGCGGCACTTTAACTATCCTACGTGGATTTTCACTAAATTTTACCTAGAAAGAATTAAAATCATGTATTAAATGCTATTTAAAGAGAAATAAATGCACTGGGAAGGTTCAAACCACTCACCAGAGGCCCGTAGTCAAGAGGTCTCTGATATCGGCGTGCTCACTCGAACCTATGCTCTCGAATGGGGACCACCATTGTTGTCAATCGTCCGAGGATCAAAGCAAAAATCTCAATAGTAACAAGTGAAAATGAATAGTAAATTTGGGTTTTTCAACCTATTTAAGCTATTTTACACTATTTTGTGAGATTTTTGACTCAGTCAAACCAAATATGCATATTCTACACAATGGGGCATTTGTTCAACATCTTTTAGCATCATTGTTTATCAAAAATGCAATCATCTTGGATTTATTCTATCAGTAGTATTCCTCAAATTTTTCACACCTAAGATCAATACGATTTCATTTCTGAGGGGGCATCATCAAATCATCCAACTGGGATTCTACATCATATCTTATATCAAATTTGGGGCATTAAAATTTCAAACTTTATCAGTGGGGCATCAAATCAAGTTTCAAATCAAGGCATCAAATTAGAGCATCAAATCAAATCGAATTAGAGTTTCATATCAGGGTTTCATATCAGGTTTTTGTATCTATCAATCAGCTCATCAGTATCAAATCAATGATCAGGACATCAATTTTTCTTTGAATCAATGCACTTCGCACATTAATTCAAAGAGGGGCATTTGTAGACACCTAAAATTGACCAGGTGTATCCAAAGCATTCAAAATTGTAAATCTCAGCCAAATGCCTCCAATCTCATCTCAATGCATTAAAATGGATCAAATCAAATGAACATTTATCAAGCAAATTGGACAACAAAATCAAATGAAAATAAAGGATCAAATAATCATGAAATCAAATAATTAAATTCAAGCCTACAAGGGATTAATCAAATTATGCAATTGATTTTAATCAATTGATTGTATAGTTCAAATCAAAAAGATCAAATCCAACCCATTCACCCTTGCATGGCTAAATTAATTAAATTATTGATTTATTAAATTTCTAATTTCTTTGAGACAACCAACCAACTTTCCCTCCATTTGAGAACACTTCAAAGCTTTTGACTTAACCAAAGTTTGATCATGATTAACGCACTCTACCCCTTACCCTTGGGAAAATGCTACAAACACAAGCCATTTCCTTTGTGTTTGGGATCCAAGAATTTCAAGAGCAAAGCATCCCTATTATAGGCATTTGGGGAGCATTTGAGAGCTTTTGATCATATTTCAGCTTTTGCATACCATTCAGAATATCATGTTTAGGAGCATTTGTTGTTTTATAACACATCTTGGAGCATTTTGAGCTAGATTTGAGCATTGTTTATCATTTATTTCTCATTCTAGGATTGTCCTCAGGAGAGATTAAGACTAAGAGCTCTCTTAACAAAGCTTAGATAGAGAACCATGAGATGATATGGGTTTTAAACTTCAATTCTTAGATTAAATAGCATTTTCTTTCCATAGAGTTGTTGCTTATTATCTAATTTCATGAAGATGTTATGTTAATCTTACACACACACATATTTCCAAGGTCTACCCAACAAAATATGACTTCAATCCATAGGCATAATATCACACAACACCTTATCATAATACTTTCCAATTTTTAGATTCACAAAACACTATTCGCTCACCATTAATGTATGATCATCTTTGATCCATGAGATCTGATAGGGTTTCAGATGTTTCATCCTTTCCAACTACAACTTTGCAACCATTTCCTCATATGCCAAATTCTCTGAGCTTACACTATGAATAATCACCTTCCAAAATTTGTCTGCAACTCTACATTTAGTTTTGAACAAACTTTTCCTAAGAGGATCTTGCTTATCCTTCTCACTCCATAGTATCCTTCAGATCATGAAACTTCCTTCCTTCTTAGCTTCATTTGGTGACTCCTCTTGCACCAATGCATTTCTGCTACTACTGCCTTTCTTTCTTGCATGTGTACACTCAAAGGATTTATGTCCATCTTCCCCACAATTGTAACAAGTAACTTGGAATCATTTTTTTCTACAACCACCTCTGGAGTAATTGCCTCTTCCTCGGTATGAACTTCCACCTTTCTATTCAGTCTTTCCTTTTTCTTGAGATGTGTCTAAAATTTACTTTTCTAGTTCATATCTACTATTTTCACCATGAGACCTACCTCTTCCTCTAGGGAATCTACCACCTCTACCTCTTTGTCTTTATTTATATCTTCTATTCAACTTTTACTTAGCTTTTAGGGCAATTTTATATGTTTCCTCAATGCTCTCCATCTTGACCAAACTGATCTCATCTTGTATAGAACTTCTCAAGCCATTCAAGTATCTTTCTACTCTTTCCACTTCATCTTCAACATGTCCAAATATGATGTCCAATCTGTAAAATTCTTCACTATAGTCCTTTACTATTTTGTCTTTCTACTTCAAACTTTGCATTTGCCTTATTAGGTTAATCTGATAATCACAAGGTAGAAACTTGCCTTTCAATTTTTTTACCATATTATCCCATGCCATGATTTTGTCTTTACCTTTCTTTTTTTGATCCAATTGAAGATATTCCCACCATAAGGATGCATGTCCTTTCAATTTAGTGCTTGCAATCTTCACCTTCTTATCCTCTGCTACATTCTCATATTCAAAGTACTTTTCCATCTCAGTTATCCAGTCAATCAATTCATCAAAATCTAATTTTCCACTATACTCAGGAGGATTGAACTGAGGTGTGGATTTCAAACTTGTTAAGGCTCTTATGAATTTCTCTTCTTCCTAATTCATCATAGGTGCAGGTTAAGCTTCACCTTGAACCTCTTCAATCTCATCATCACTAACATCCTCAAGATGTTTTCCTCTGCACTGGGCTATCTCAACAGCTTCCAATCTAGTAGTCATCTATCTAAGCATGTCAGCTAGACTTGGATCTGCATTTCCTCTCCCATGAACCGTCTTGAATCCCTCTACAATTGTAGGTCAGATTGCAATCTACTACCCCACAACAATACCAACTAGGGTTAGGGTTTACAAGAAGGCACTAGATCTCACTAATTCTTTGATACCACCTGACGCAAGGTAGGGGTTGATAATGGGGCCAAAGGCTCTCCCAACTACCAAACCACCTTACAAAACCAATGCGGAAGCCAAACAACACAGTGAGAGAAGAAAAAATAGAGATCCTTTTATATTAAATTGATCAAAATCATTACATGTCAAGATGTAAGGCCTTCCTGGTTTCAGTCATATACATTCAGTGAATTACAATAAGATCTTCATACATGTGAGGTCACAAACCTGCTTACAGATAATTCAAATCTCAATCTTCTATCCAATCTATCATTCTCTGGGAGATCTCTAAGTACTTCCTAAAACTAATAACATAGAAACAAATATAAACAAGAGTCCATCAAAAGAGGTCGATGCTCAAATTCATAAGTGAGACCCAGATTTAGGTCCACACAGATCCCAATGAGAGACCCCAAATCAATTAAGCCATAAAAAATAAGTGAATAAGTCAGCCACCAGATCCAGCTCCAAAATAAGTATCTTGGGAAAAGGTTGACCAAGCAACAGAGTGAATTGGGAAAGGAACACCCCGAGCAACATGAAACAAAATCTGAGTGTTAGAAGAGAAACCTGAGAAACAAGCTTGACGGAGCGACAGACCTGAGCAATAGAAACAAGCATGCCCGAGAAACAGAACCTGAGCGACATAGACAAGCATACCTGAGCAATAGAACCTGAGAAATAGAGTATTTCCTGAGTAGTTTCCACACAAACTAAAGAACAAAATGAACATATTTTTGGTTGAGCAGGATTTCCAATGACCCAAGATGCTCCTGCATCAATTATTCAAAGAGTATCCTGCTTGTATAAAATCACCAATTTATTTATCAAAAAAAGAACATGGCTATGAAGACATACCTGTATCCAAAACTAGATTAGAAGATGAACTTGAATTTTCTTCTATTGTATTTGTTTTCAACCTCTGCATCCATCATGGTGTCCTCAATGTTCTCCTCTTCTAAAATGATTGTTGAACTCGATGCTCCATCATTATTCATTTCTCGAATTCTTGTTCTTCTTTCTCATTATTTTTTTGCCTCGTCCCTATTTGCTACAACCTCCTCAGGTGTCAGAAGCTTCCTTTTCCTCTCTCTACATTGCTTCAATCCCATATTCAACTAGCTTAAAAAACCTCCAATGTTCCTACCAAAATTTGAATTTAAATGGCTTTTCTCATATCAAATTCATAAAAGAAAATAATATGGAATTATTTGACAAACATTCCTTCTGATGTTGCTGATCATTTGAATAATGATTGAATAATCATTCAATTATTGAAATTTTCCTTTTTGGTTTGTTTTTTGCAAGTAACAGATACATGAGAAATGACTACTTGTTATTTAAACTAAATGCGTACATGTTTAGTACCCATTTCTAACTTAATAGTAATAAATGAAATGGGTACCCATTTTTTGAATTTAAAATAACACATACCCATTTCTTAGATTTTGGGTTGGAAAACATCCCTCTTCTTTGGTTTTGAGTCAAGACAGGCTTGGTGGGACCAATTCTATGCTTTGGGCCTACTAAATAATAGCTAAGGCACTAGAATCCCATATTTCTACCTTGCCATAATTTTTTGAAGGCCTTCCTGATTGAATTATTCGATGAAATGAAAACCCATTAGACTTCTTACTGTACAAAATCCAAAAATATAAATGTTGTAGTGATTTGATTAATTTTACTATTTTTGCATTATTTATTTGTCAAAAGTTGTACATAAACTTAAAATAGCGAGGTTCACAAAAATTTTAATAACTCTTTTTGTTCTTACATTTTTTGGAAAATAAATTATATGACATCAATCTACATAGAATTTCCTTGAAGATTTAAAAAAAAAGAATTTTGAAAAAGTGTTAAGCTTACATCAATTTATGGTCGTCGTACACTAGAGATTTTGAAAATATACTTTACAGTCATTTAAAAATTAATAGAAAAAATATTCAATAAAAAAAATATGATCATAAACTTTTGGTGTCTTAGGTATCTTTCCTCGAAAGGATTCTGAAAAATTCTTTTATTTAGGTCAAAATATGGTGGTCGTACACGTGTGTGGTATGGTCATGAAACATTCATTTTGAAAAAGTGGTTTTTAGACATGCCTACTAAAAAAAATTCTACCATGTGGGTATTAAAATAAATTACATATTTGAAATGTAGATTCGGAGCAATACATTTTATACTATTGATATTTTTTTTATATTTAATCTTTAAGTTCCTCAATTATTGACATCAATTGAGACAAAATTTGAAAAAAAAAAGGAAAACACTTTCACTTTTGCCCACAAGTGGGACTCAAATTCTTGCAGCCACTCAGAGATGATGGTTGTTTCTTCTATAGAAATGATTTCTTAAATGAGAAGTGCTCACAATTTGGTGGATTTTTAAATTTTGTTTCATGTTCTCATGAGGGAAACAAACACGAATTTGGAAAGAAAATTGTTCTAAAAAGATATGAGATGGCCAAATATACTTTGAAAAGTGGAGGTGAAGGTTCCAGATGTGAGTTGGTTATAAAAGAATGCAATGTTGCTGATTTTATTTCAGATTTCAAGGAAAATATTTTCTACCAGTATGCAAGGCATAGTCACAGGTCTCAATAGTTTGATCAACAATTCAAGATGTGCAAGGAATCTTTCCCAATTGGCACTATTATATGAGTGGTTGATTTTGTAGAAAAATACACATTGCAACCATGGAATGAGTTGCGATCTCAGTATAATAATTCCATTTAGATTACTATTTTTGTCCATATAACAGATAGAAATACCCCTAATAGTACAGAATAGGATAAGAAGATAATCAGAGATTATCATTTAAATATGAGTGACAATAGATCTCACTCCTTTGTGTATGTGCAATATTATTTTGATAAAAATTTTGAGTTCTTGTAGGAAAAATATATTTCAATGGATAGACATCTCATTTGGTCAGATAATTACAAGGGTCAATTCAAGAATACCTATACATTTTATTGGTGTAGTAGAATGCATGCAGAGAGGGGTGTACCTCATATTTGGATTTTTTTTTAAGCTGGGCCTTGGAAAAGGGAGCATGATAGAGTAGGTGCATGTATGAAGAGAGATATAGTCAAGGAGAAATTAAAGACTTGAGGTGCTACATTTTTTTATTCTTGTTCTATTGTTGATTGGTGCAGCTTAACATTGTCACAGGGAGGGGCACTTGATTCAGTAGTGTGTAGATTCTTTTAGTTGGTTAAGAAGAGCATAGTACAAGACATAATGGATTGTTAGACAATTATAAATTCTTCAAAGATGCATTCATTTCAAATCTTGGATGTAAGTACATGGACCATTTGGACATGAGCTTTAGCTTGTTTTGTCACATTTTTTTTCAGTGTGTCTGGGATCAGTGTGAGTCAAGTGAGTGGGTGGATGCATGGGTTCCACAGAATCTAACTCATTTATCTCAAACAATATCTATGCCAAATGATGACATGGAAAGTTTAGTTGAGTACGATCGTCCTTCAAATCTTCTACAACTAGGATATGTTTTCACAGGTGTCACCACAAGGGAATGATAAAAGATCAAACTACTAGTTGGCATGATGTGTACAAGAAATAAAAAGACATCATAGTTGATGACGGATGATGATAGGTTCATGTAACCTATTGGTTCAGGTTTTATTTCCAAAAAATGGTTGTGAAAATATATGATTAGAAAGAATGGCATACCTGCATTCAAACACTATGAGAAGCACAAAACCATTCTCACATATTCACACATTGTTATAGAAACAAATGTTAAGTTTTTGAAGCATCAAGAAAACCCAAAGACAAAATAAATTTGGGCAATTAGTAATGTTTTTGATTAAGTAAAATAGGTTTTAAAGGGTTCTTGAAACCCATTACAAATATTAGGATAGGAAAATATGCCCAGAAAAAAAACAAGAGGACCAAAAAGTGAGATAGGCCACAACCAGGGCCACGACTTAAAATAGAATAGAAACTAAACCACTAAAAATAAAATAGTACACAGGGACAGCCAGAAGAGCCAGGGAAAATAGTCAAGAGATATTTCTGAGTAGGCTAGCTTCTTTGGACTCAAGGATCTCCATCTTATTTTCAACTTCCTTTATCTTTTGGAGGTCTGTCGGATCATCATGCTCTTTCTTCTTCTTTGAACTGGCCCTAGTCCTCTTTCTGGGTCCCTCTTCAGGCTTCTGCTCATTTTCCTCACTAGTTTTGGCCATGTTAGTTCCCTCAGGTTTTTCTTCCATTTTTCAATGAGAATATTTATATGCTCATTAGAGACTTTCAAGATGTTGAAGCTATGCTCCGCGATGCTCTTAAGAGTCTCCGCAAACCTCTAAATTTTTTCCTCCATCTTTCTAATCATGGTATCCAGTCCCATCTATTCCTCATCAGCACTATCACCATTGTTTTTTTCTATCCCATTAAATCTATTCTTGAGCTCCACCACTTCATAGAATAACCATTTGATAGACCTATAGTTGTCTAGTGTACTATTCCTGGCATTGTTGATAATGTCAAATTCCATTTCCCTCGTGTTATCAATGAGAACCACCATAGCTGAGTCAATCAAATCTTCAAGCTGAATCCTGCCATCCTCACCTTTGAAAAATTTGGGATTAATGACTTCTCTAGTTATCCCCATTTTGGCAGTCTTAATATTAAATTTGTGCCACATCATCTTCCTCCCCTTCGCTGAGACATAACAACAAAATTTGTTGTCCCGACATTTCTCTTTCACTAAGTTGTGGGGGTTGGAGAATTGGGGATAGGGCTTTTTCTGGTTATTACTGTTATGCTCATACTAGAGGTTTTCATGCACCTTTTCATGAGAGCTAGGGGTGTTTCTGTGAGTCTGGTCATCAGGAGTCTTCCAGTTTGTGCTTTCTCCCTTGTTCTTGCTCATTTTATTTTGGTAGCAGTCTCCTTTTTATTTTTAGCTTTTCCACTAGATCTCTTCCTCATCATCCGTTTGCATCCCTTCCTCCTTGTCGCTATACTCCTCAGAAGAGATCAAAGTAGTAGTATGTTTCTCAGAGGGTGTCACCGCTTTCTCTTTTTTGATAGTGTGTATAATGGTTGTTCTCTTCTTAGAAGAGGAACCCAGATTCTTATTCTTAGTGTCACAATCCTCCTGATCCTCCGAGTGCAAACCCTCGATGTCTTCCATATCCAACGGGACATAATCAGAGCCAAAGATATCCATTTTTTCCTCTATATCAGCGACCTCCTTACCCATAATTTGGGATTTAAATTACTCATAAATTAGGATTAAAAGCCCCACATGTAGGGCAGGATTTGCAAAATCCTTGTCCTTATAACCATTAATATTTTCAGAGATAGAAGCGTCTAAGTAGAACGAGATAGAAACTTGCATATCATGTCTAAAGTGATTCATGAGGATGAAGTGATAGGTTTTGATCCTATCAAACTTGGTATCTAGTGTGACATAAGAGATGATGGCCCTCAAGATGAATCTCCATAGTATTTTTATCCCTTCTGGTTGATAATAAGTCCCAACTTTGATGTTCATTTTCTTCTCTTCTTTGTCCCTCACAAAGTCACTGACCACAGAGTCTGAAATTTTACAATCCCTATGAAATTTCTTACCCACAATGGGAATGTTGGTAATAGTGGATATAACTTCCTTGGTGACCGTAAATTTTCTCCCATCAATCACCACACTACCCTCATCCTATCTTTTCACAAACATTTTGGTCACCGACAGCTTGCTACCATGAATCCTTTCTATAAAAGTTGAAATTCCCCCTTTCTATAGGAAATTCTAGACCTTAGTCTGTCTCCTCCATTTCTCACTATCATTAGAGGGATCCCTTATGTGTCTTTCACCAACCATTGCAATATTATGGATCAATCTAGCGTAATGGTGATTCAGCTTATAGCTTAACAGACAGTTTCTCACTGAAGTATTTCAGATTGTTCTACTCATTTGACTAAAAAGGTAGGTTTTAACTTTGTGAATGGGAACCCAGAAAGTGTGTGAATTGGACTTGGATTCATTACCCTTCCTTCCAATCTCATACTTCTCATTTATGGGAAATCCATTATGAAACACAACATTGACTTGCATGATTTATAATTTTCATTCCCTCCTTTCCTAGGATTTTGTCATACTTGACTAAATCCTTTACCTCACATGGGAGGTTTCCTCCATGAAGCCATCTAACCAGAGTGTCACTTTTCACTGCCAATTTGGCACACCAATCAATAGCTTGGTTGGCTTTCATGTACACATGGGATATGTGTATCTTCTAAAAGGAGTTCAAGAAATTACGGGTTTCTTCAATCATATTAGCAATAGTCCAAGACGGTGGGTGTAAATTGTTAAGAAAAATTATAATGTTGCTAGAGTCTCCTTCTAGCCAAAGGTTTTTGATTTGAATATCATGGGCTAATTTGGTGACTTGGAGGGCCGCATTTTCTTCTACAAAGTGGTTGGTTTGGGTTCCAAGTGGAAGGATGATAACAACAATACCCATACCATAGAAATTTTTATCACACCACCACTTCCTACCTTTCTCGGATTGTCCTTGGCAGCACCATCAAATTTGGCCTTAGACCAGCCTTTCACAGGTTAGCTCCAGGTACAAGTCTATCTTTTTTTGTTGTTCTTCTTAGGGTCATCAAAGTTTTTTTTTCCTGCAAAAGGGTTAGTACCACCACAAGAAGAAATTTTTTCATTAGAACATGGTGTATCTTTTCAAAAATGATTTTTGGGAGGAGCACAAGAATCCCTAAAGATATAGTTGTTTTTCTCTTTCAAAACTCCCCAGCATAAGTGAGGGAGATCCTAGGACCAAGTTTTGTGACAGTCAATGTGCTTGAAAGGTAGGGACCATTGGGAGAAAAGGTCCTAGATAGAGGAGGGAAAGCACCATTGCACCCCTAAATTAGAGAGGAGGGACTGCCAGACAATACTAACATAGGGGCACTGAATAAACAGGTGATCCATAGACTCAACTTGACACTTACAAAGCACATACCTATTGGTAATTGGGAGGCCTCTCTTTAAAAGGTTATCAATAGTAAGGATGCGATTCTGAAGCAAAAACCAGAAGAAGACATTAATTTTGGGAGTAAGGCCAGGGGACCAGGCTTTAGCCCAAATAGGCTTGGCTTCTAGCTATATCTGGAGAGAGTAGGAAGAAGCTAACAAGAAGGCTCCATTAGGGGACCCTTCCCAGATCATGACATCCCAATTAAGGCATAAAGAAACCACATTCAGAGAAATCATAAGGGAATTCAAATCCTGAGAGAGAGAGGGAAAATCCACCCAAGAATTCCCCTCTTTATATTTACAGACCCATGAGCCAAATTGTTGGTTACACTCATCCATCCACATTTTTTAAGGCTCACAGTCCCTTAGGGGACCTAGCTGAAGCCAATTGTCTTCCCAGAAGTTTATGGTTTGACCATTACTAATTTTCCATTTTGCTTTAGATCTGGCTATCTCTTTAGCATTGAGGAAGCCATTCCAGATGAAAGAGCCTTTTGGGATATCATCACAACCAAATAAATGATAAATTGAATCATTAGAAAGATACTTATCTTCAAAAATGTCTCTCCATTCCCCCTTGCTATGTAAGATGTGCCATATATGTTTCGCTTGGAGAGAATTCTTGAAAGGATTGATTCTTCTTATCCCAAGACCTCTAACACTTTTAGGGAGACAAACTTTGTCCCAAGCAATCATAGGAAATCTCTTATGCTCGTTAGTCCCCGACCAAAGAAATCTTCTTTGAATTTTTTCCATTACCTTTTCTAATTTTATAGATATCGAGAAGAGGCTTAAGACATAAGTAGGAAGGTTTTACAAAGTAGATTTGACCAGCTGGATTTTTCCCGCTTGACTGAGAGTGATCCCCTTCCAACTTGCCAATTTCCTTTTTAATCTATCAATGAGATTGTTCCAAAACTCATTAGGAGGCTTAACACCTAGAGGAATACCCAAGTAATTTGAGGTAAGGGAAATAATGTCATAGCCCAAGATATCCTCTATTCTCCCCTGTCTTTCCTTAGGGGTGTTGATGTAGAATATTGAACTCTTATTCCAGTTGATGGATTTCCCAGTAGCTCTAGTGTAAGAGTTAAGAAATTTTTTAACCATTCTAGCTTCTCTCACTGAAGCCTCCCCACCTAAAATGGTATCATCTACAAATTACTAGTGAGAGAAAAAAATGTATCCTAAGGAAGGTTTGATGCCTTTTAGTTCCCCAATCCTCATTTTTGTCGTAATCAATCTCCCAAGGCACTCATCTAGAATAATGAAGAGAACGGGAGACATGGGGTTTCCTTGTCTCAATCCCATAGAAGATTTGAAGAAAGTAGACGGAGAACCATTGACCAGAACCGCCAGCGAAGGAGATGATATGATTTGATGGATGATCTTGCAAGTGTTAAAGTTGAAGCAAAAAGATCCAAGCATCTTCTGCAGGAATGACCACAGACAAGTCAAGCTTGAGAAGGAATCCTTCCCTCTTACCAACATCTAAGGAGTGGATCACTTCGCGCACCGCCATGATGGAATCAAGAATCTGTCTGCTTGGAATAAACACTGACTACTGGAGAGCAATGATAAAGGGGAGCACCTTAAGAATGCTGACGATGATGACTTTAGAGATGATCTTGTAGAAATAATTGCATAACCTTATGGGTTTGAAGAGCTCCATAGAATCCTCCCCTGAGAATTTTTGGATAAGAACCAGGAACATAGAATTAAGTTCTTTAAGAAGGTTTTTGGATCCACAAAATTCTTGCACCACTTTGACCACATCAAATTTAACCACTTCCCAGTACCTTTGGAAGAAAAACATCGGGAAACCATTCAATCCCATGGCCTTCTCTCTGGGAAGAGACTACAGGGCTTCTTTAACTTCTTCCATCTTAGGAATAGCACACAAAACTTTGTTTTGATCTTCCGAGATGATTTTGGGTATGTTTCTCAGGAGGTCCTCCTGGTCCTCCTCAGAGAGCTCATGGTCTTTAGAGAGAAGGGAAGAGAAAAAAGCAATTGCTTCATTAGTTATGTCATTTTCATTTTGCAAGATTTGATCCCCCCTATGTATGCTAATGGTCATGTTTGTTTCCTTGTGTTTCATTGTGGACAAGTGAAGAACCTAGTATTTTGGTCCCCCTCCCTTAACCATATGGATCTTTATCTCTTCTTCCAGAAAAGTTCATCCTTCCCTATAACATTGTGGTACTCTGATAACAAGTTTTTTTCTTTGTACAATTTGTCCTCATCATACCCTTCTCTCTGGATTTCCTCTTGGACTTGATTTAGATTCATTATAGCTTTCTCTTTGGAATAGAAGATATCACCAAACTCTTTATTATTCCATTACTTGATATTTATCTTGATGTTTCTGATTTATTAGCCACCCTGAACATTGCCAAGCCTTTTATATAAATATTCCACCATTCCTTAATTTTTTTAGTCAGATTAGGAACAGTGGTCCACATCTTCTTGAACATGAAGGGGAATTTTATTTTCATAATAAGTGGGTCTATAGAGAGAGACAAGGGTGAGTGGTCTGACCCAATCCTCACCAAGGCTGATAATTTTTTGCTGTAGGAATTCAGCCAATCAACAGTGATCAAAGCTCTATCCAGTTAGACTTAGATGCACTCATTCCCAATTCTCCTATTAGTCCAGGTGAAGCTCGCACACTAAAGGTTCATTATGTTCATTATGCTTTGGATCTTTAATTTTTTTTATCAATAAAATTAGTCCTCTTGTGGTTTACAAATGCAGTTGGTTACAAATATGATAGAGATACAAGATTCAGGCACACCTTCAGGCAATTAGTAATGTTGATCATGAAGAAATACTGGATACTCTTAATGAGAGAGATGACCCTTCATGCACAATTGAATAGCTCATACCAAATTATTGTAAGGTTTATTACATTCATTATTCTTGGGTTCATTATTTTCATTATGCTTTGGTTCTTTAATTTTTTTGGTCAATAAAATTAGTCCTCTTGTGGCATACAAATGCAGTTGCTTACAAATATGATAGAGATACAAGATTCAGGCACACCTAAGTAGATCATACCAAATGATTTTAATGTTCATCATTCTTAGGTTAATTATGTTCTTTGGTCCTTTAAATTCATTATGCTTTAGTTCTTTAACATTTTGGTCAGTAAACTTAGTCTTCTTGTGGCTTGGGAATGCAGGGATTATAAATATGATGGACATGCAAGATTCAACTACCAATCTTTGGAGTTTATCTTACTTTCATCATTTGTTTGTACATTTAGTTAGTATTCTTTCTTTAATACTGATATGTTGTACACTATTCCAATGTAGGTGTCTTCAAGAGTATCAGTGGTTAGAGCTGTACATTACAGAGCACAAAAATTAGAACCAAATGTAATAGTCTATGATTGTTTGATAGCATTGATGTATTTGTATTGATTATTTATAATGTACTTGTACATGAGGACATGGGAAATAATAAGGACGTGAGTATCTAGGATTGTGTGATAAAATTAATGTATTTGTACATGATGTAGTTGTATTGATGATATACAATGTATTTATACAAGAGGAAATGGGAAAGCATAAGGGAATGAGTTCATTTTTTATTTATTAGAGGAAAAAAACTGTATGCATATATTTTTTATCATTGGGTAACAAATTTTCTAAAAATTTATAGGACATTTCTATTTCTAATGTGAAATGACAAAAAAAATCTCTAACAATATTTTCTGCTAATGTGTTGATGAAGCTCTTATAATGTGTTGATTATATATCCTAATGTGTTGATTAATCTCTTATAATGTGTTCATTATGGCTTCCCTCTTTCATTATGGATGTTTATAGGTTGTCCTAGGTTCATTATGGTTGTCTTAAGTTCTAGAAATTGATTAGGTTCTTTAGGAAAATTTTATGCACTTAGGGCACTTAAGTGACATCACTAGTAGGGTATGGCACAAGCGTTTCAGTGATTAGGGAGGCAAAATGAGACCATTCCTATGGTAAACCCACCCAACTAAATGTATTTTCATTAATGGTTCATGCCCACAATGAACAAAGTGAGATTTAGGCTACCTTGCAACTTTTCATTGAATGCATCTGACAATTTTTTGCATCAACAAAAAAATTGCTACCCTATGAAAACTACTTGGAGCCTTCAAAATTTGAGCCACGTTATTGTAGAGGGGCCTCCTATGGTACTATAGGTTTAGAAAGATCTTTTGCAATTGCCATAGATTGCAATAAATAATCTAACAAATTTTGACAGTTTTATGCACTTAGGGCACTTAAGGGAAATCACTAGTAGGGTATAGTGTCAAGTGTTCTAAAGAGTGGAGAGGAAAAATAGGACCACACCTTGGTTAAACCCACTTAGGTTCTTTAGGAAAATTATATGCACTTAGGGAACTTAAGGGACATCGTCGGTAGGATAAGGCATCGAGCATTATGGTGAGTGGAGAGCCAAAATGGGACCATGCCTAGGGTAAACCCACCCAACCAAATGCGTTCACATTGATAGTTCACACACATGATAAACACAATGAGGATAGGGAAAAAAATTTAAGTGCATGTACAAGTTCATTTATGATGAAAAAGTGTGACCTTTCCCTCAAACTGTAGTCATGCTTAATTTAACTTAGATGCATATACATGTTTAATCCATGAAAGACCAACATAATTAATGGAATAGTCCTTAGTCTTCCACTAATTCCTTTGTAATATATGAGATATTAGTATCCTTAGTCACTTTCTATAGCCCCTAAAGAGGATAGGTTGTTGTTTTGTAGAGAGAGGTGGAGTTAATCCTCACAAGGTAGGTGAATTAAAAGATAAAATATGGATGGGGTCCCAAAGCCTTGAGGGAGCCTACTTGTAGATTGGTGTGAAGTGCCCTATGACAAGTAAATCCCTATCCTCCTTAGGGTAATTTTTAGGATATAAGTAAGGATTTGGGGCTTAAGTATGTTAACTTCCAAAATCTAATTATGAATCATTCATTATTTCTTAATTCAATCTAATTTAAATGTATAGTGATGTTTGCTAAGAATTGGAAATTGAAAACCTTTTAGTAGGGTACATTACATATAATATTATCCAAACACATTGAATATTATTGAAAAATAACAAATATTATTAAAATATAATAAAAAATATGTTATCCAAACTGCCAAATATTATTGAATATAATAGCAATGCCACTCGTATAAGAAAAAATACATAATGATTCCATAAACATGATTAATACATATAGAGCACATGAGGAAAAAATTATATCAAAGTCAACTTTTGTATATCAAAATGTCTAATAATATGGTATGTATGTCCATATACAAATATGGCATAAATGCCGAATCAAATAAAGTTTTACAAAATGTGGCATATGTCATCTCAAAATATCAACAAAATATACATGTGACAAATATGCATGGAAAAATATATATCTCTAAGACATCCTAGAATAGTGACCAATCTTCAAAATGGAGCCTCTTCGAAGGATCCTGCACAAAAAAAAAAATCAAACAACAATTGAGATTATTTGAATTATATGATTTACAATCAGAAAATTAACATAAAAATTAATATATATTGAGCTATAATTGAACTTTAAAATTGAATTTTTTTATTATCTCAAGTCCACATCTCCTAATGCGATCAGGAGTCCAATAATATGTCACTGATAGAAAAGGGATGTCGCTAACACTTCCAATGTCGAGCTATATCTGTTCACAGGCATAAAATTGATACAAGTTATCCTATAACGTTATTATTGGTAGGAACATAGATTTACTAACCACTTGAATTAAAATAAAAGCTTACCTATGTGGGCATCTCTTCTTTTGTCAGTGTGAGTGTAGTCAACAAGGATGTGAATCCCTCATACTGTACCTCCCTTGTTACCTATGAGAGTAAATTAAGATGAAAATGTTAGTATATATAATATGTAAAATAATGAAAATTAAATGACAACCATGTATACAATTAAAAAAATGTAAACAAATAAATACAAAAATATATACCATCTGACTATCAAGGTTGAATGAAATGGTCGAGAGGTTGGGCTCATGCACCTGCATCATGTCCTCCTTGAGCATCAAGCTATGTTAAATATACCATGTAACTAAATATTAGTATAGTCAAGTAACAAGTAAATACATAATCATTCTAAGTTCTTTAAAATCTTAGTTACCTTCCCCTTATCAGTGGGTGTCATTGCACCTCCCTCATAGTAGGTGCAATCTACAGGAGTAAATTAAGATGAAAATATTAATTAATATATAATTTAATTATCACAATTTAAATGACAAGAATGTATACAATAAAAAATGTAAATGACTAAGTGTAGAAATTATATATACCATAAAGTTGTCAAGGCAAAATAAAATGGTCGAGATCATGGCATCGTGAACCTATGTCATCTCCTCCTTTGACCTCAACTAAACATAAATAGACAATGTTAGTAAACATTAATGTACGATGGTAATAAGTTATGTCATATAAATATTCATTTAAAATTAAATGCACTATGAAATTACAATAATTCTTACCACAATATTCTCAGTGAATGATGGATGAACCTCCTAGTTTCTCACATGAGAGAACTCTCTAGGGGTGCCACATTCCTTGTTGTGTCATATGGTGCACCACCCATATCATACACCTCAAACTTAGATGTGTCCATAGGTTCCTCATTGGGTTGTTTGAGGGTGCCCAAGAAAATATGCTTTCACATGGGGCAAGTATGTGTCACACAAATATGTGGATCCAAGGAGGATGTTCATGCATCATTGCCATGTGTTTGTGCCAATGATGCACTATGATTAATCAAATGCCCGCTCAAAGAGTGAATAACCCTAACGGTCTTTGAGGTAGCTTGTGCAATAACATATATATGTTGTACTAGATGAGGGGGAGAAATGAGATGTGGGAGGACACATGGGCCTTGTACTACTCGACGTGCCCCTTGTCTATCCTAGGGAATACCTCTACTTACGCCTACAAATTGCCTCATGCTCCAATAGTTCATGTGCTTATGTAGCACAACTTTGGCATATATTTATTTAATGAAGTAAAATGGTGCATCCATATTTTTTTCGGGTGGTTTATCAAAAGCCATCCACCAACAATCCCAGAAGTTATCTCACATTTCAACATGTGTGAACCATCTCATGGATAAATTATTTTTTTGGGATCCATTGGCTTTCGAGTGCGAGGATTGACAAATAGGGAAGTTATTTTCTCTTTTTATATTCTAAGGGCCTTCACACTGTAATAATCCAACCCATCAATACAGTGAGCATGCATGGATTGTCACCACTAAAGTGCAACATTCTATTGAGTCCTGAGGGTTTCTACATTTTTTATTTTTTATTCTAATGTATTCAACATTGAGGCCAATCTAGGGATGTTATGATAAGAATTTATAATTCCCCTCACCTGATACAAATTTTTGGCTAATAGCTCTTATTTAGGTCAATCATTTGGTGGCAGAGGGTTTAGTTTATGTGGGTCTGTAGGTTGTGGGTTATCAGGTTGTGGGTTTCCAAGCTGAGGGTTATCATTGTTATCTTCAATACCCGATTAAGTTGTAGATTTACATAATTAACATATAGTTTAAAGAGTACACATAAATTCAAATAAAAAACCTTAATTTAAACCAAAACATGAAAAAACAAATTTAGAAACAACTAAAAATTGCAAATAATTGATTGAAAATGCAAAAAAATGAAACACGATTCATACCAGGAGCTCAATTTTTTTTTTATGGATTGGATATTGAATACGCTTCAGATATTGGATGCTAAACTCAAAAAGTTGTGGGTTAAAATGAACCATCACTTTTGTTCAGTCGATATTTTAAAATGTCTTAAGTATCACACATCTTATTTATATCAAGTACATATGATACAGATAAGAGATCCGATACCATACAAATATTTTTTTAATATTAATATGTATTATATATTATATATACTAATATATTATGTGCTTTGGAAACGTGGCTTCCTAGAGGCATAAACAATATTGTAGAAGTAAATACATTGTTAGTCAGCATTCAGTTGGCACTAAAGTGCAAGGTGAAAAAATTTCATGCATTGAGGGTGATTCTCAAATTGTGATTTGACTTACATCTTGTGCGAAAGGAGGAAAAATATCATGGCAAGCTTTGCGTGTAGGGTTTGGTTCAGGCTAGGGTCATTATGCCCTAGCTCTCTTTTTTCTGTGTTTTGGTCAAACATTCAAGGGTGTTTTTGGTCATTTTATGGGGGGTTTTGAGTGGTTCAAGCCTGGGGTTGGGTTTTGTTCAAAATCATTGGTAGTTTCTCTCCCAATTTGTGTCACTTGGTATTCCTATGTTACATTGCATCTATGGTGCAGTGACTAGGGTGGATGTGGGTGAGATCATTCTCTATTTCAAGCCAATCTTTAGGATTTCTTTAGCCAACATTAGTACCTACTCTCTTTTGTGGTCGTAAGTGCGCTACCACTACAGGAGGAGCGTGGTGGTTGGGGTTTGGGGTGTGGGTCACTAACCCCATCGTATTCTTATTTCTCTGTTGGTTTCTCTTTTTTCATGAAGAATAGAGGAAATTCCTCTACTCTGATGATCTTGGAAGATTCTAAAATGGTTGAGTTATCTCCATCAGTGAATGACCACACAAAGGATCAAACAGGTAAACCCCAACTAGGGCAATGAGATTATTCTTCAAAATAGGGCTTTTGAATGAAAAAGGTGAATATTTTTTGGAGAAGTCTAAGGATCATCATGTTTTAATTATTCAACCTGAGAAAGTTTTGGAGGATGTCAAATACTGGTGTAATCATTCTCTCATATGCAAGTTCATGGGTCTCAATCTCTCCTTACCTATTTTATATTTGTGGGCACACTGAGTCTCGAACCATGAAGGAGATGTGGAGTTACTTTTGGTGGCCCTTATATCTTAAAATAGGTGGTAAATTTTATCAAACCTTGGCATAGTGGCTTCAACTTGGTGGAGGATATCCCCTCTCGAGTGTCTGTGTGGGTTAGACTACTGAGGCTTCTTCTTGAATTATAGAGGGAAATCATTCTCCACTTAATCTCATTGCTTCTTGGTAAATCGATGGGTTCAGCTATGCAAACTCAAGATCAAAGGATAATTACTTATGCTCATATTTGTGTTGAAATTGATTTAAATAATCCTTTACCAGACTCTATGAAAATATGTTTAGGAACATCTTCTTGGATCCAACAGTTGGACTATGAGACCCAACCATTTAGGTGCATAATTTTTCATGAATATGATCACTTACAATAGAGATGCCCCAAAAATAAATCTTCTCCATCAGAAATTTTTAATCCTCCTTAATCTATTCTCAAAGGATAAGGAGAAATGTCCTATATTAGATGGTCCTACAGACATAGAAGGTTTTATACCTGATAAGCCTTAGACCAAAGATAGAGGAAAGAAGAGAACCTGTTTGGATAGATAAAGTGATGTTACTCTAAACATGTTTCATGTTCTTGATGACTTGATCCAAGATGAGAGAATTCTAATTGAGATGTCTTTAGGTGGCCAAGTTCATCATGTGTATCAAGAGGAGGCTTCCAAGAAAGTGGATTTGGTTCCATCTTTAGGGAATCAATAGGAGGGACAAATGATCAAGGACTTGCCTCCTCAAGTTTGGGACAATAAGAATCTCAGTGGGTCACAGGTTCCAGAGGGTGGAGTTTTGATGCCTTATTCTCCTTCTCCCACTTAGGTGGCCTCAGTCTCTATGAAGAGTAACCCACTTTCCTTAAGCCTACATTAGAAATCCCTTAAAAATGGTCTCATAGATAAACCCCTACAAAATGTTCGAAAGACAAATTAGGAAAAGGTGAAGATTAATTTTGATACTTTGGTTGAGTCAAAATCTGTGAATCCCATTGATTCCCACTTCTACCAACCTCATAAATTATTATGCTATCTTGTAATGTAAGGTGCTTGAAATAAATCCCTAGACAAAAAAATTTTCATAGATTAATTGAGCCTTAGTCTCTTGATGTCATTTTTATTCAGGAAACAAAGCTTTTAGTAGATGGCTTAGCTGATTATGATCTTTGTATATTTTCCCAAGGCCATTGGCAGGGGGTAGGTTCTAATGAACCATAACTGATTGAATGTTTGAAGATATTAAGTTGATGATCACCAAGCTATAGAAAGTTAATGCAAGACATTAAATCAGTTAATGTATTGTATTGTCATTGATGTCAACTTGATATAATTTGATTGGTTATATACATAGTGTAAAAGACTTCAAAGAACCAGAGAGATAAAGGTTATGCTATCATTAATGCATAAAAGTTCAGTATTCACCAAGTGACAACAAATGCTGATGGATAGTGCACCCCCACGAATAGAGAACCCCAAGAGAAGAGTCACTGAGATACCAAAGCAAGAAACCCGAGCAAGCATTACCGACAAGTAGAATCACAGTGTTATCCGACGGACAGACAACCCTGACAGATAGACAACCCCAATGGATAGACAACCCCGATGGATAGATATTCCCGAGGACAACTAAAGTCAAGACCGGAGCTAACAAGGAGTTAAACACCAAAAATAACTAAAGTTTAGAAATGAAAAAAGACATAGCTGGCAAGAGCTAAATATGGAGTTAACTCGTTGATCACATTGTTTTCATCGACAAGTTAAAATCCAGAGATAAGATAGAATTTTAAAGTTGTTTTATTCCAGTTGTCTAGGAGAAATCTACAGGATAAAACTGAAGTGAAGTTTTAAAGCAAGAAAGGTGATAATTGTGGATCACGCCAAGAACAAGAAATTCAAGGACTTAGAAATAGTGAAAGTGTGTCTATAAAGAGACAAGATAATTCATTATGAGTTAGGGGTGAATAGAGAAGAGGATGCTAGAGAGACTACTGGTGAAGAATGACTTCATACAGTCCTGATCAATCAAGCTAAAGAACATAGCTAAAGATTTCTGCTGACACCGAGCAACAGAGAAGAACAACATCATGGAGCAGAAATAAGTGGAGAAAAGGTATTGAATAGGGACATCGATCAGAAAGGTATTATGAGCTTACAATACATCTGAACATCTGCAAGTTTAAGTTATTTATATGAACAGATCATATACTATTTCAGTTTAACCATTGGATCAAAAAGAATCTTAACCGAGTAGGAATTAACAATCCTTAATATATTGAGATACATCCCAAGGAGTATCAAAAGGTTAATTCATGAAGATATCATAGTGAAATGCCAGATATCAAGTGATTAACTTTTAGTGATAAATCCTCTAACAAGGTCGCACTTAACAGTGTGTTTGTAACCTTTAACAGGGTTGGCTCTTCACCAAGCTCACTTTAGAAGAGTGAAAATTTTTGGTTACTAGTCCCAAGTGGTTTTTCCCTTAATAGGGTTTCCATGTTAAAAATTGATGCATCAAATGTGTTTATGATTCATTTCCTTGATGTTTTTCTTTACACATTACTAAAATAGGATTGATCGGTAAGAACTAAGTTATTTACTGTATTTCGGTAAATGATAGATTGTTATTCAGTAAAAATTAAAGAATAAGGTTTAACAAGTAAACTTTGATCAGTTTTTATTTGATAAGACTATTTCAAGGCATACATCTTGTAGGAATGAAGATAACTAGAGGCTTATAATTGTGGTATTAAGTTTTTGGGTTAATTTATTGGAATATTGTTGAGGCCATTGATTTAGCCCCCCACCCTCTTAGTTATTCTAAAAATTGGTATCAAAGCTTGTATGCTTAGAAGGAAGGTTACAAGACCTAATTAAAAGATCACAAGATGAGAAAATTGCATGTGCCTAAGTTAAACAAGGAAAACTTTGCATCATGGAAAAGAAGGATAAGACTCCACCTATCAGGTATTGGAAATGATGTTATTCAATACTTCAATACTGAATATGTGTTTCCTATAGGACCTCACACACATGATCAATTGAGAGAAAAGCATGAGCACAATTCTATGATGATATAACTTTCTTCCTCACTCTCCGATGCTGAATTTGAAGATGTCAAAACATGCAATTCTGCAAAGCAAATGTGGGATAAATTGAAGCTAGTACATGGAGGAGATGCTAATGTACTAAGAGTTAAGGCAGAAATCCTAAGAGGAAAATTTGATGACCTAAGAATTAAAGAAGGAGAAAGCATCTCTCTGTATAGCTGCAGAATAAAAGAGGTATTCAATGCTATCCAAGGAGTTGGAGGTGTACTTGAAGAAGAAATAGTGGTAAGTAAAATCCTAAAAACCTTACTGCCTATTTATGTTATTAGAGCATCTGCTATACAAGAAATGAGAGCAGTAGAAAAAAACAATGTCACTCTAGATAGTTTGGTTGGTAGACTTACTTCATTTCAGATGAATAACTTTGATAATAGTGTCTTACCATCTATTGAGTCTGCATTCAAATATTCTTTGAAAATAAGTAAATCAAGTCATAAACACACTATGAGAAATGATAGTGAAATTGATAGTGATGACCAAGAACTTGATGAGATTGAAGCACTCATGGCTAGAAAAATGCAAAGAGGCAAAGGTAGATACAAAGGTAAATTACCACTTGTATGTTTTAACTGTAAAGAGATTGGACACATTGCTGGTAGATGTCCTAACAAAAGAAAAGATGACAGAAGTAGTGACAGATCATATGAAAAGAAGTTTGATAGCAGTGATAACAGAGATTACTGAAGAAACTGACAATCTGATAGAGGAGATACCTGAGACTACAAGGACAAAGGGAAGAAAGCTTGTCACATGGCTGAGAATAGAGCTGGAGATACTGACACCAAATCTGATGAAGATATTGAGATGGTATTTTTTTCCATGAAAGATGATTTAGACAAAGAGGAAAGGTATGTTGATACTGCACTCATATCTAAGGTTATCAAGAATGATGTCTAGATTATAGATAGTGGTTGCACTCTCCACATGACCGGTGATAAAGAAAATTTAGAAAATTTAGAGTATTATAATGGTGGATCAGTAAGAATGGGTAATGACTCACCTTGTCTGGTTGAAGGTAAAGGAATCATAATGTTAAATAATTTGATCAGATGTGAAAATGCATATTGGGTAAAAGGACTTAACTATAATCTATTGAGTATTTTATAGCTGAATAACACAGGTCACCGAGTTGCATTTGAGAACAAAAGGACAAAGATCTTTAATGAATCATGAAGGTTGATCGGAACTGGTGAACAAACATAAGGTAACCTATTCTATCTTGATGATATTAACACCACTTTTTTAATGGCTAGAAATGAATACATATGGTTGTGGCATAAAAGGTTATGTCATGTGAATTTTGACAACATGATTAAGATAAGAAATAAAAGGAAAGTAAGAGGCTTACTGAGCATGTCAAAGCCCGACCATATCATGTGTAAGAATTATCAAAAAGGTAAAATGGAAAAGCCTAGTTTCAAGAGAAAAACCCATACATCTAATGCTATTCTAGAATTAGTCCATACTGATCTATGTGGACCCATGAGAACTAAAAGTTACTATGGTGATAGATACTTCATTCTATTTGTAGATGATTACTCTAGAATGATGACAGTTATGTTCTTAAAAGAAAAATCAGAAGCATTCAAGATGTTTAAATGGTACAAAGATATTCTAGAAAATCAAAGAGGTAAGGAACTAAAATGCTTAAGATCAGATAAAGGAGGAGAATTTATTTCTAATGAATTCAATAACTTTTACAATGAGCATGGAATTAAAAGACATGTTTCTCCACCAAGAAAACCACAGTAAAATGGGATTACTGAAAGAAGAAACATATCCATTGTTGATTGTGTAAGAACACTAATGATTGAGAAAGGCATCACTTAAACATTCTAGAGGGAAGCTGTCAGTACTATTGTCTAGACATTGAACAGAGTTCAATTGAAGAAAGACACCAAAAAGACACCTTATGAGCTATGGTATGGATACACACCCAATCTAAGTTACTTTAGAATCTTTGGAAGTCAATGTTATATTTTAAAAGATGATAGAAATGGAAAGCTTGACTCCAAAAGTGAAGAAGGAATCTTTCAAGGGTATTCCACCAAGAGAAAGGCTTATAAATGTCTTAACAAGTCCTCTAACAAGATAATTGAAAGTGAAAATGTCAAAATAGATGAATATACAGACAAAAATGATAAGGAAAGTAGAAAAGAACCAGAAGACTACAACGGGTTTGTTTACAATGAAGAACCTGACACTCTTCTCGAGCAACAGTGTATCATTCCCAAGCAACAGAACATTACACCCAAGCATCAGGCTGCAAACACTGAAAATTAGGAAATTGCTCAAAATGAAGTTCCAAGTGATGGAGATCAAAATGAAGGCCAAAATGATGATCAAAATAATGAACAAAGAGTTGAACTGATACTTTTCAAGTATGTCAAAAGACACCATCCACAAAACTAGATCATAAGAGACAAGAAGGATGGAATGAGAACAAGAAGTAAGTCACTGAACACTAGATGTTTAATTTGTGATTTTGAGCCTAAATATGTTAATATCGCACTTGAAAATGAAGAATGGGTCAGTGCTATGAATGATGAGATAGAATAGATTGAAAATAACAACACATGGACATTAGTACCTAGACCAGATGGGTAGATTGATGAACTACAATTGATATATTTCATATTGTATTAGTAGTAATGTAGTATGTTTCCATCAATGCCAAAGGGAGAGATTGATGAATCATAACTGATTGAATGTTTGAAGATGTTAAGTTGATAATCACCAAGTTGCATAAATTTAATGCAAGACATTAAATCAGTTAATGTATTGTATTTTCATTGATGTCAACTTGATATAATCTGATTGGTTATATACATAGTGTTAAAGAATTCAAAGAACTAGAGAGATAAAGGTTATGCTATCAGTAATGCATAAAAGTTCAGTATTCACCAAGTGACGACAAACACCAACGGACAATGCACCCCGACAGATAGAGAACCCCAAGAGAAGAGTCACAGTGATACCCAAGAAAGAAAGTCGAGAAAGCATTACCGATAAGCAGAATCACAGTGTTACCCTAAAGACAAGCCCAACGGATAGAGATGCCCGAGGAAAACTAAAGTCAAGACCGAAGCTAACAAGGAGTTAAACACCAAAAAGAACTGAAGTTCAGAAATGACAAAAGACTTAGCTAGCAAGAGCTAAATATGGAGTTAACTGGTTGATCACATTGTTTTCATCAACAAGTTGAAATCCAAAGATAAGATAGAGTTTTAAATCTATTTTATTCCAGTTGTCTAAGAGAAATCTATGAGATAAAACTGAAGTAAAGCTTTAAAGCAAGAAAGGCAAGAATTGTGGGTCACGCCAAGAAGAAGAAAGTAAAGGACTTAGAATGATGAAATTATGTCTATAAAGAGACAAGATAATTCATTGTGAATTAGGGGTGAATAGAGAAGAGGATGCTGGAGAGAATACTGGTGAAGAATGACTTCGTACAGTCATGATCAATGAAGCTAAAGAATAGAGCTAAAGATTTCTGCGGACACCAAGCAACAAAGAAGCACAACATCAATGAGAAGAAAGAATTGGAGCAAAGGTATTGAATAGAGACATAGATCATAAAGGTATTATGAGCTTACAATAGATCTGAACATCTACAAGTTTAATTTGTTTATATGAACAGATCATATGGTGTTTCATTTTAACCATTGGATCAAAAAGACTCTTAACTGAGAAGGACTTAACAATCCTTTATATATTGAGATACATCCCAAGGAGTATCAAAAGGTTAATTCATGAAGATAGCATAGTGAAATGCCAGATATCAAGTGATTAATTGTTAGTGATAAATCCTCTAACAAGGTCACATTTAACAATGTGTTTTTAACCTTTAATAGGGTTGGCTCTTCACTGAGCTCACTTTAGAAGAGTGAAAATTTTAGGTTACCGGTCCCAAGTGGTTTTTCCCTTAACAGGGTTTCCACGTTAAAAATCCATGTGTCAAATTTGTTTATGAGTCATTGCCTTGATGTTTTTCTTTACACATTACTAAAACAGGATTGATCGGTAAACACTAAGTTATTTATTGTATTTTGGTAAATGATAGATTGTTATTAAGTAAAAATTAAAGAATAAGGTTTAACAAGTAAACTGTTAACACTAAGGATTGCACCCATGGTGACTAAGTATAAAACTTAGAAATCCTGTGTAACATGGGAGTACTTTCAAGTGTGGGACAACTATGAAAGTAAACCTCCAGATTGAGGGTTGGCTACCCTTTGAATCACCTTAAACTGAAACTAAATTTTTAGAGAAAAGGGAGAGAGAGTGCATAAAATGAAATAACTGGAATTGAAAAACTTGGTGATCTACCAAACTTAACAGATCCACAGATTGAAAGCATACCCACAACGATACATGAAAATGACTCTGTAATTCACAAATTGATCCTAATGTTATGATATCCCTTGAAATAAAGAGGTACTATAGTAAAAGGAAGGGAAAGATCTTCCACAACCTAAAACCCAGATGTACACAGATTAGGACTTAGAATAACAAAACACCTTTCTGAATAATCAATTTGAACAAGCATTCAAAGTAAAGGGTATAAACTATATCACATTAACTTTAACATGGAGCTCAAAAGAAAAACTCAAAAAATGGATAGAAACAAGGACTACTATTGCATATTCAGTAAAAAGGGGCCAAGTACAATCTATATCACCAAGAGATACAAACATTCAAATCTCAGAATGAGATAGAATGGAAGAACTTCCTCTACACAAAAATGAGAGGTATATAAATAGGAAACATGAGGAAAATCACATCTCCATAAATATGGAAATGATCACCATGAAATCGAGACTGGAAAGAGGGGAATCCTCTAGAATCTGCATTTTTCTTCCAAAAGTGTAATTGAAATCCGACTGGAAAGGACCCCAGATTTTTAGGGGTAGGTGACAGGAAGGAAAAATAGAATATTCTTTGCAAAATCTATTCCTATCAACAACCANCCCCCCCCCCCCTCCCCCTAATCACGCTGAATGAAAATCTGACTAAATGATTTATTAAATATTATTTAAGTCAAGATTCTTTTACAATAATAAATGGCATGTTTTATATTTTACCTCACATCTTAAATTAATTTCCTTTTTAACTCCTAGGAAGGTTAAAAAACCATTTTATATAAAAACCCCACATTATGTTATGAAAATATATTTCAAAACAATGCAAAAAACCCCCACCAAATCGAAAACATTAAAACATTACAATATTGCATCAAAGGAAATATATGCTTCTTTCTTTCCATTGAAATGAAAGAGAAAACACAAGTTTGGTGCCCTAGCTGCTATTCTGAAAGCTGAATGCTTTGCGAAAGTTTCCATTTCTGCATTGAATTCATCTAGAGTTTTTGCCTTTGCTATATGAGAGTAGTTAGGTGCTCTTGTTTTCATTCATTATTTCCTTTTTTCTCCTTCAAATACTATCTTGAATGCATCTTCTTGCTTTCTTTGAATGCTGCTTTGAATGCATCTTCTTGCTTGCTGGAAAACATTGTCATTAGAGCACCATTACTTTGCTTTGAAATGTTTGATTTGACTCCACAGAAGAGGAATTGTTTTCATCTCCTTGGTGTCTGTGGATTGAAAATATATTAAAACATGTTGTTCACAATCACATTTGTTCAACACATCTTTGTTACTTATGCAGATTTTGATCAAAAATCTTTGTTTGTGACTCCATAGAGTAGGGTGTTTTTTGCATGCTTTGCTGTTTTGGTGCATTAAATTCACTTTTGCCTCCATAGATTGAGGCATTTTTACCTTACCTTGCTGCCTATGGATTGAAATCTGCAATTTCTTGGACTCCATTGAAGCTACGGGCTGTTTTAAACTTGTTGGAAACACACTTTTACCTTGTTGTTTTGATATTGCTTGCAAATTTCTTTGACCTTTCTCACTTATTGCAATGGTTTAAATCTATTTTCCTTCCATAGACTTGGGGGTTTTTTCATGGAAATGCTATTCATGGGTGCAAAAAATGTTTTTAAATGTTGTTTGCAGCATATTAGCTCATTATTCTCCTTGCTATGTATGCAGATTTAAAAAAAAAACTTCTATGTTTTTTACTCCATAGAATAAAAACGCTTTTCCTTACCTTGCTTCTTGTGGAATCCTTCCTGCCTTTTGGATCCATAGATTGGAACATTTTTGTACTATAGGGCTGCCCATGGATTAAAATCTGCATTTAAACATGTTGTTTTCTGTGTTTTTAATCCATAGACTAGGGCGTTTTTCATTACCCTGTTGTTCTGGGAAAGAAAATGCAAAATATGGCTGAGATATGCACCATTGTTGTGTTGAAATGTACTATATGTATCATGAATTTGTTGTACTTTTACTTGTATCTTCATTTCAAATCCATAGAAAGTTTCATCATGACTTGGCTACAGGATGTCTTCATACATTGTTACTGTACCACCTTGTCTTTTGCATTTTGATTGCTCCATGGTTATTGTTGCTTCATTCTTTGAGCATGGTTCTAATATCCTCTTTAGAGTCTTTTATTTTCTTTTACTTCCATCCAAGGCCTCTGACATGCGTCTTCTTCTTTACATAATAGTGTTGTCCTTTGATCTTGTGAGTGGTCCTTGGGATTCCGTGGGAATGGAGCCCCAAGTGCTACTCACAGAGTCAATGCATGGTACTGTGGGGTTACTAAGAACAAGTCAATGAGTGACTATTATCTACACATGAAAAAAACAAATTCGTAAAAACATGGTATCTTGTTTCTCTTCCTGTAGCATCCTTCTGAGTGTATATGCCCTATAGCATAGTTTTCTCCTTTCAGAAGTATATGGCTGACTATGTACATGCATGTTTATAGATGAGGGTAAGTATTAGGGTTCCATTCATTTCTTAAATCCTTTGGATCTAACCCCATCTCTCTTTTCTCTATAGGTTCTGGCTCGAAGGAGCACATTGGATTCATACCCGAGTCAACACTTCATCTCTCCAGGTAATGTCTAGTACCCTTGTACTTTTATGTTCATCCTTTCATGTATGCCTATATTCATGCATATCTTTCTGAAAGTTGGCTATGCTCACGACTTGTGTGAGCTTAGATGATATTATCTTTTAGTTTCTTTCCTTTGTACAGTACATACAAGACATTTGGCATATATACATGTAATATTTAGATGCAGAAATTTCCTTTTTCCTTTACATGTATCCTTTCATGAAATGAACACAAATTTAAATAATATCATCTAATAATACAAACTAGGGTTCTATAGTCTCATCTATTAATTAGGTCACCAATCAAAAAATGAGTAAAAATATGGTAACATTTTGGCGGCCTCAACTGAGTGCTTGTCTGCTAAGCACCATTAACTAGTTGACTTTTGCATCCATTGGGCACAGAGTCTCATAAAGCCTCAAAAAATGAACTTGGCTCTCAATGAAACAACCTCCTTCTCTCCAACAAAACTGAAAAAAAACTTGTGCTGGAGCACTTAGGGAACACAGAAAACTAAAAAATTCTACCCTACCCTACTCTAACCAGTATCAGCAAAGTGGTCAAACAAATCCATTGACTGGACTGTTGAAATAAATTCCCATCCTCCTTAGAGTATTATACTTTGCACATTTGATGCCAACAAGGAGGATATAGAACATGAAAATAAACTAAACTACTTGGCATATCCATCTTTGAAATTGGTAGTCCAGAGTATTAACCTTGATTAGATCATAGGTGATGTCTTCCCAGGGAGGTTGATAAGACTGAATAAGCTCTTGGTCATCAAGAAAAGGACCTATGACATCACCTTCCACTAATTTTTTGAGCATGGATGTCCCATTCACCTCCACCTGAGCAAGGTATCTGATAGGACATCCCCTTGAGAGTATTAATCCAGGCCTTTCTTGCTCAGTATGCACCTTATGAATGACCTCAACATGTTGGTCAAAAGTTTTCCCCTCCATGATGGACTGCCATACCAATTCTTCTTCTGGGGTCTGAGGATCATCTCCTTCTTCTGTTGGAACAACCAATAGCTCATCAAAGCTATCAAATTGCCTTAGGCCTTTAACAATCATTGGTTCTTCCTCAAGGTCTAGGAAACATGATCCTTGAGAGTCATTCACTAATTCATTGTAGATAGGTTTAGATTCTACAACTAGGAAAAGCTTAACCTCCTGAAACAAAAACTCCTCCTTAAGAAAAAGCATGCTACTATCTATTTTGGGAGGATGAGGAACATCAACAAGAGTTGAGCAGAAAGCATCAATTATAGAATCAAAATCTTCTTGTTGATCTAAGTTGGCAGAAATTACATCATCTTTATTATCACAATTAGGGAGCTTAACCAGTAAATCTTGTGTTGCCTCTTCTTGCTCAATATAGAAAGGCATTTCCTCAAATAGATCAATTAGGGTCTCACCTTCTTCACTTACTTCTTGACCCTTGTCTTGCTGCTCTAATATTCCATCATTATGTAACAAATCTAGTTGTTCCTCATGATCATTATGAAAGAGTACACCTAAAAGACAAAAATCATCTTCTTCCTGGTGGCCTGAGATGCTATGAGGTGTAAGGTTCCCTTTAGGAATTGGCTCATAAGGTTTTATCTGTTGTAGGATGGGCTCATTGTCACTTAGGAAGGCAAATCCTTTAGATATCTCCTCTATTTGAATAGAATGGAGTGGCCAAAAATCTGAGATGGGGTCATGAGAAGACTCTAAAAATGTATGGAGGTTAACCCCTTATTGATTAGGATTCTGAACTAAAGGAGAAATCCTAAAGCTTGTAATTTCAATAGAAGTGCTAGAGAAATTACCAGACAAGAAACTTGGAATTTGAACCCTTTTATTGTCCTGTCTGGTTTGCAAATCTTCTAGTTCTTCCTCTTCCAGGCTTGCATCTCCTTGGCTCTTTGGACATACTAGAGCACTCTCAGTCTCAGCAACAGGAGGTATCTCTTCCTGGGTCTCTTTTTTAAGAAGAGTTGGCATCTCGAAACATAGATACATGGTCCATGAGGGTCTCCAAGACTGCATTAAGTTTTTATTGCCCTCTTGTGGATTTGCTAAGCCTTCTTGTATTGGGGCAGCAATAACTGCTTGATCTCCTTGCCTTGGTGCTTGTGCCAACAAATCCTTAATCAACTGATCCTTTTCTACAATCTATCTAGCAAGTGTCTTTTCTCATGATCATCAAATTCATCATTTTCTGCTAACTCTTTTCGGAGATCCTTCTCATTTTTTGTAGTTGTCAGATAGATAACCCTTACTAACTCATTATACTCTGAAATATTTTCTTCATCGATCTTCTCTTTCAGGTTCTTCTCTTCAAGGGTCTGCTCATGAATTATTATCTTGACCTCTATTTGCCTTGAGAAGGCTACCACCTGCTTATATTGCCTTGAGATCTCTTCGTTTTGATCCCTCATCTCAACATAGTCTTTCATGAAAGAGCTCACTTCTTCTCGAAAATTCACCAACCAGTCATTGGACTTCATATCTAAAGCAGTGTTGGACTGATTCTGAGGATTGTAATGGTGACCCTCATAGGGTTGTTCATAGGAATCTTGCAAGGATGCTTGATGTTGGGTGGGAGGGTATGATGGTGCATGCTGATAATTTGTTATTGGTAGGCCATTTTGGCTACATGTAGTTGCTTGGCCAGCTTGATATGGCATGAATGATGGCACATGGCTAACTTTCTCTTGGTATGGGGGTGATAGCGAAAATATGCATTAGAAATTGACATGTTGATTCATCAAATGAGTTGGTAAAAAGGATATTAATGAAACTTACCAGCACTTGGACTGCTTAAACCAGTAGATTTTTCACACAGTTGCCATGGTGTTTGAAAAACTGCCTCCAAAGCCTGATTGCACTAAGGATCACATCCATATCTCAGTGAATGATGGGAAACATCACAGTCCCACTGGGTGTGCCAGAAATTGTTAACACTAAGGATTGCACCCGTAATGACTAAGCATAAAACTTAGAAATACTGTGTAACATGGGAGAACTTTCAAGTGTGGGACAACTATGAAAGTAAACCTCTAGATTGAGGGTCGGCTTCCCTTTGAATCACCTTGAACTAAAACTAACTTTTTAGAGAAAAGGGAGAGAGAGTGCATGAATTGAAATAATTGGAATTGAAAAACTAGGTGATCCACCAAACTTAACAGATCCACAGATTGAAAGCATACCCACAATGATACATGAAAATGAATCTGTAATTCACAATTTGATCCTATTGTTATGATATCCCTTGAAATAAAGAGGCACTTTAGTAAAAGGAAGGGAAAGATCTTCCACAACCTAAAACCCAGATGTACACAGATTAGGACTTAGAATAACAAAACACCTTTCTGAATACTCAATTTGAACAAGCATGCAAAGTAAAGGATATAAACTAGATCACATTAACTTTAACATGGAGCTCAAAAAAAAACTCAGAAAATGGATAGAAACAAGGACTACTATTGCATATTCAATAAAAAGGGGCCAAGTACAATCTATATCACCAAGAGATACAAACATTCAAATCTCAAAATGAGATAGAATGGAAGAACTGCCTCTACACAAAAATGAGAGGTATATAAATAGGAAATAGAAGGAAAATCACATCTCCATAAATCTGGAAATCATCACCATGAAATTGGGACTGGAAAGAGGGGAATCCTCTAGAATCTGCATTTTTCTTCCAAAAGTGTAACTGAAATCCGGCTAGCAAGTATCCTAGATTTTTAAGGGTAGGTGACAGGAAGGAAAAATAGAATATTCTTTGCAAAATCTATTCCTATCAACAACCAACCCCCCACCCCCTTGCCCCCACAATCATGCTAAATGAAAATATAACTAAATGATTTATAAAATATTATTTAAGTCAAGATTCTTTTATAATAATAAATTGCATGTTTTTATATTTTACCTCCCATCTTAAATTAATTTCCTTTTTAACTCCTAGGAAGGTTAAAAAACCATTTTATATAAAAACCCCACCTTATGTTATGAAAATATATTTCAAAACAATGCAAAAAAACCCCCACCAAATCTAAAACATTAAAACATTACAATATTGCATCAAAGGAAACATATGCTTCTTTCTTTCCATTGAAATGAAAGAGAAAACACAAGTTTGATGCCCTAGATGCTGTTCTGGAAGGAAAGTTGAATGCTTTGGGAAAGTTTCCATTTCTGCATTGAATTCATCTAGAGTTTTTGCCTTTGCTATATGATAGGAGGTAGGTGATCTTGTTTTCATTCAGTATTTCCTTGTTTCTCCTTCAGATACAGTCTTGAATGCATCTTCTTTCTTGCTTTGAATGCATCTTCTTGCTTGCTAGAAAACATGGTCATTAGAGCACCATTAATTTGCTTTGAAACGTCTGATTTGACTCCATAGAAGAGGACATTTTTTCATCTCCTTGATGTATGTGGATTGAAAATATATTAAAACATGTTGTTCACAGTCACATTTGTTCAACACATCTTTGTTACTTATGCAGATTTTGATCAAAAATCTTTGTTTGTGACTCCATAGAGTAGGGCATTTTTTGCATGCTTTGTTGTTTTGGTGCATTAAATTTACTTTTGCCTCCATAGATTGAGGTGTTTTTACCTTACCTTACTGCGTATGGATTGAAATTTGCAATTTCTTGGACTCCATTGAAGCTACGGGTTGTTTTAAACTTGCTGGAAACACACTTTTACCTTGCTGTTTTGATATTGCTTGCAGATTTCTTTGATCTTGCTCACTTCTTGCAATGGTTTAAATCTATTTTGCTTCCATAGACTTGGAGGTTTTTGCATGGAAATGCTATTCATGGGTGAAAAAAATGTTTTTAAATGTTGTTTGCAGCATATTAGCTCATTACTCTCCTTGCTATGTATGCATATTTTAAAAAAAAACTTGTGTGTTTTTTACTCCATAGAATAAGAACGTTTTTCCTTACCTTGCTTCTTGTGGACTCCTTCCTGTCTTTTGGATCCACAGATTGGAATATTTTTGTACTATAGGGCTTCCCATGGATTAAAATCTGCATGGGGATCTTCTCTCCTCTCAGGAGGAAATCTCCATGGAGGCTTCCAACTTTTTTTCAAATTTGTTTACCAAAGAGGATCTTGATGTCAAGGAGGAAGAGCGGTCCATTTTGAATTGTATTCCTCATCTAGTCTCTTCTGGAATGAATGAAACTCTCTTATGCCCCATCCTAATGTCTGAACTGGAGGAAGTTGTATTTCATATGAAAAAAGGTAAGGCCCCGTGCCCTAATGGATTTCTTGTTGAGTTCTTTGAGGAGTTTTGGGAGATTATAAAGTATGATCTTTTAGAGGTGGTTGAGGAATCTCATCAGAAAAAGAAAATGCTTAAGTCTATGAATTCTACCTTCTTGTGTCTCATTCCTAAGAAGGAGGGGCTAATAGTTTGGACCAATTTAGGCCTATTGCATTATGTAATATGGTCTACAAGATTATCACTAAAGTGATTGTTGAAAGGCTTAAACCTTTCCTTGATACTCTGATTTATAAGGAACAAGGTCGCTTCATTAATGGAAGAGAGATATTGGATGGTGTTATGATAGCAATGGAGGCTATTCATTTGATGGATACCTCTAAGGAGAAAGCTATGTTTATTAATCTTGACATGGCCAAGGCTTATGATAGAGTGAACTAGAACTTCTTATAGAAAATCCTATTGGCTTTTGGTTTTGTAGAAGTGTGGGTGGATTGGGTTCTTAGTTGTGCGACTTCTACCTCCTTCTTAGTTCTTATTAATGGAGAGCCCTCGGAGTTGTTCAGTCCATCTCGTGAACTTCGATAAGGGGATCCCTTGTCCTCCTATTTATTCATTATCATGATAGAGGGTCTAGGTAGATTTATCACTTCCCAAGTGCGACTAGGTTTGATCCAAGGATGGAGTTGGAGCGATGCTCAGCCTCCCTATTCTCATCTTCAATTTGTGGATGACACGGGTTTGGTGGGTAGTGCTAGACTCAGTGAGGCAATGAATTTTAGGAGAGCCTTGTTTATCTAATTGAAAGCCTCTAGCCAAAAAATTAATGAAGACAATTCATCCATATATTTCTTTAACACTCCCCGAATTATTCAAAATAGGATTGCCAGAATTCTCAGGTTCCAGGTTGACTCTCTTCCTTTAATGTATCTTGGGATTCCCTTGATTTTGGAGGCTCAGTGTAGAGATTTTTGTCAGGGAATTTTGGATATACTTAGATGTAGGGTCGGTCATTGGACTCATAGGTGGTTATCCTCTGGTGGCAGAGTGATTCTTCTGAAGAAAATGGTTCAAGCCCTTCCCATTTACATATGTTTTGTGAGGTTCCCCCCTCTAGCTTTGTGAAATTGTTTGATGCTCTTGCTCAACAATTTCTATGTTCTATCAGTTGTCTTTGTTCTAAGTGGAGTTTAGTTAAGTGGGAGTATGTTTGTAGACCGAAGCATGTTGGGGGCCTTGGTCTTCGCTCTTTTTCTATGATTAGTCAGGCCTTGGCGGACAAGTTGTATTGGAGGAGATGTAATAATCAAGATAAAGATTGGGCTAGGATTTTAACCCACAAGTACCTCCCTGGTGTTGAATGTCATGAGGTGTCGCGATTTGACTTGCAGGGTAGGGTATCCTTTATCTGGGACATTCTGAAAAAGGGAGCTCATCTTGTTAAGATGGTCATTTTTGGATTTGTAATAGAGGTTTTGAAGCTCTGTTTTGGTAGGACTCTTTGGATGGTCACCCTCTTATCCTTACTAGCTATCTGCAACTTCAATCCCTTTGTAACATTTTCACTGAAGCTAGAAGGAGTAAGGTGGAAATTTTTATAAAAGTTTGATGCATTGGTCAGGTGGAGATGACTTGCTCGAAGGACCCCCTTGAGTAGCCCCTGGATGGCTCTAAGGAAGACTGTATTGTGTTGGCTTATATCTTGGAGGGTAGGTTATGCAGTTCTATTAAAGAGAGGAATATTTTAGCTTGGGGTCCCAATCCAAAAGGTAAATTTATTGTTGTTGAAGGTTATGCTAAGTTGGATAGGCAATTTCATGGTGTGGCAGAGGTACCTTGGTGGAAGAGGGTATGGAAAAACTTCTCATGGCCTAAATGTACTTTTTTCTTGTGGCTAGTGGTTCAGAGGAAATGCCTCACATGGGAGAATCTTTGCAAGAGAGGTTTCCAGGGACCCTCTATCTGTTTTCTTTGTTGGCATAGTGAGGAATGTTTCTCCCACTTATTCTTTCTTTTCCCATCCTCTAGAGAGATATGGAATAGGTGGTGGGAGGCTTGGCAACAAGCATGTATTCATGTTACTTCCTTAATTGATTTCTGGGAAAGTTTGGACAGACCTCCTTCAAAGACTTGTTTTCTCAAGATGGTTTGTGCTAGTGGGCCTACCCTTATTATCTGGAACCTATGGATGGAAAGGAACCGTAGGGTATTTTGTGACTCTCATCTTGGGAGTCCTTAGCTATGGCAGAAGATAGTTAAGATACTCCAAGAGGCTATCTCTGCAAAGTGTGACATGTCTTAAATTGTTGATCCTACCGATTGTGTTTTTGTTAGGAATCTACAACTAGGGGACAATAAAGTGGGGTGGGTTAATGTTGGCAATAGACCCTGTCATGCCAAGCAATGTATCAGTAGAGATGGCAAATGGTTACCTCCTCCTTTGGGGGTATTAAAAATTAACATAGATGGCTCTTCTCATGGAAATCTTGGGCATGCAGGTATTGGAAATATAGGGAGAGGTGTTTATGGTTGTGCTATTTTTTTCTTCTCTATTTATAAGGGTCAACATTCTAACAATTTGATGGAAGCTCTTGCTATAAAAATTTTTGTTAAGCATGGTTACTCCTTAGGATGGAGGAGGATTGTTTGTGAATCAAATTGTTGTGGATATGTTGAACAATCAAAACTTGGGTGATGTTAATTAGAAATTAGCCTTTTTGGTTAGACAGATTCTTCATTTGAGTAGTTCTTTGGATTCTGCCTCTTTCTGTGACATTCCCACATAGTTGAATAGAGTTGTTGATTGTTTGGAAAAGTGGGCCTATGAGAATGTGGAGGGTTGGGATATTGGAGGGGGGATGATTTACCTCCTGATCGCGTGGAAATCCTGGATAGGCTTCTATTGAAGGACAAGAATATGTAATTGGTTGATTGGTGGTGTCTCATGTTTGTTTTGTTCTTTCCTGAGTGGGCATGGGGTCTTTGCTTTGTATCTCTTCTTTGATTGAATACATTTTTACCCTTTTTTAAAAAAAATTGTGATCTCAACCTTGATGTTGAAGAAGATTTGTAGCTGACAGATAGACTATGTGTTATTAGAAGTGTGGAAGTGGTTGCCATTGTTTGAAAAGTTTAGAGTGAGCCACTATTTTAGGGAAGCCAATTAGATGACTGACTGGTTGGAACATTTTGCAGTGGATCTTCAAGAAGAATCGCATGAGTTTAATCCTCGGGAGCTAATTCATAGGATGGATGTGAACAAGTATGGGATAGAAAAAATGTGTTTGGCTACTGAATTAAACATGGAAAAGGAAACAATAAAGTGAGGGACAGAGCCGTAAGATGATCAGTTTGATGGAATGAAAGGTGAGAACTTAAGATAATGGTTGGTTAGAAGCAACGTCTAACAAGGGTGTTAGCGGTGGGTCTAAGGATTCATTAAGGATCAGGTGGGATGATAGTCTATATTCAGAGGTGACATTTCTATCCTAAGGGTAAAGTTCGAGCAACCAATTAATATGCTGTGAACTCCCTATAGTGAAGACATGATAGTGTGGGATGAATCTTTTCTTTTGAGGAAATGTAACTTCATTGTTGATTCGGGTACCTGAAACATGGGATTCATATACCTGGAGAATTTTAGTTTGCATTATCAGACGGTACTCAGATGGAATTTATCCCATGAATGGAGTTTGGAGTTACTGGATGGTGTGTGGACAAGATAATGGTTTTAGCGAACACTTGCAGCTCATTGTGGGCATCGGCCAGAGTGGGTAACAAACATGGTTGGGTCCAATATACACTTGCAACTTTACATGGTCAGACAGTATAAGATTTTTGCTTGTGGGCAGCATTATTCTGTAGTGATAAGGACTTAGTCAGGGTATTGAGTGGCAGATGGTGCTTAGAGGGTACCAAGCGACATGTGATTTGTTGAAAGGGAGGTGGAGGTGACAATGGGTGTAAGCTAGTGAGAGGTCTATAACTTATGGAATGGACTATTAAGTCTCTAACCTAAATTATTAGAAAGATGACATTATAGAGTCCAACAAGAAGAAGAATAAAATGCATGGTAGCAAACATCTTATAACAAATGTAAACTTTCTTAATAGGCTATTGAAAAATGCAATTTAAATTCTCAACATGAGTAACAATACATTATCAAAGTAAAGAAGTATTATTATAAAATTAATTAATACCTCAAAATTTCAATCTTATGGATTTTAAAATCATTAATTCAATAATATTTTTAATTAAAATTTATGAAGCACAATCTTTATTTCAACCTTTATAATCTCATATCCAATACACACAACTAGACTTAATCACTGAGAAATGTTATTTTAAATCATTCCAATTCAACAATAAACCATAACCACTTTAACTAATCTAATGAATTTATTATTTAATAAACATTTGGTTTATATCATTGCACTTCAAGAATAAACTAAAAACCACTCTAAGAAATTTAACAACTTCATTTAATAAAATAATAGTAGAAGAATGAATACTTGGTGGGACCCACAAAACAAAGTTCTAATATACATCACTATAACTTTTGTTCACATGAGTTGGCCTACCACCTGTGCAATAATAAATCAAAGAGAATCAAATAAATGATAATCATCCATGTTTTCCAACAACTGGACCATCCAATTCACCATGGACCATTTATCTAATATGCTTTATTATTTATATATACAAAATTGATGATTTTTCATATCAAATATTAATCTTTAATATCTCTATTATAAATCTTTAAAAAAAATTGATAGAGGAATCAATACTTGGTGGGACCAAAAAAGTTATAACACACATCAATATAAAATATTAATGCACGAGCTACCATCGACTCATCCAATCGACCCTTGAGAACATTATCTAACAACTTTATTATTATTTATATTTACAAATAGGATGGTTTTTTCATATCAAATACTAATCAAATGATTTTATTATTAATCTTTTTAAAAATTTGACACATGAATCAATACTTGGTGGGACCCATGAAAGAAACTTCTAACACACATCACTATAATGTCTATTTGCATGAGCTACTCTCAACCCATGCAAAAGTATATCAAAAGGAATCAAACCTAAGGTTATTATCAATCTTTTCCAATAACTTGACAATCTAATCCACCCTTGAGAACTAACAACTTTATTTATTATATCTACAAATCTGATCACTTGTTATCATATACTAATCAAATAACTTTATTATTAATCTTATAAAAAATTGACACACGGATCAATACTTGGTGGGACCCACAAAGCAAAGTTCTAATGCACATCATTGCAACATCTATCTACATGAGCTACCCTCAACTCATACAAAGGTAGATTGAAAAAATAATAATTAAACCTATAACCATTGTCCATGTTTTTCAATGACATGACCATCCAATCCTTGATTGAAAAGAATCAAACCTACAATCATCATCCATGTGTTCCAATGACTTGACCATCCAATCCACCCTTGAGAACTCACGGTTCTTTATTATTTATATCTACAAATTTGATTGCTTGTTCGTATCAAATACTAATCAAATAAATTTATTATTAATCTCTTTAAAATTTTGACACACAAATCAATACTTGGTGAGACCCACGAAGAAAAGTTCTAACACATATCATTGTAACATGTCTATCTGCATGAGCGACCCTCATCCCATACAGAGGTAGATAAAAAAAGATCAAACCAACAACCATTATACATGTTTTCCAATTACTTGACCATCTAATTCACCCTTGAGATGGATCAAAAGAAATCAAATCTACAACCATCAATCCATGTTTTCCAATAATTTGACCATCCAATCCATTCCCGAGATAGATCGAAAAAAATCAAACCTACAACCATCATCCATGTATTCTAATGACATGATCATCCAATCCACCCCTAAGATAGGTCGAAAGAAATCAAACCTACAACCATCATTCATGTTTTCCAATCAGTTGACCATCCAATCTCCCTCTAAACTAAATCGAAAAAAATCAAACCTACAACCATTATCCATATCTTACATGACAATCACATCCATCCCATAACATTATATAACAACTCTATCACATACATCTCCAAAACTCGATTGTTTTTTAATATCAAATACCAAAGTCAAGGGTTATAAGTATCCCCCAACTTAATCTATTTGCACATCACATGGTAGTTGTAAACCCTAACAGCCAAGTGGCTGACGGACCGTAAAGCACTAGATGCCCATTTAGGTCTCCAGAGTTCTTCAACCAAAAACAAAAAACCTCCCACCTTTCATCGCCATTAAAAAAACTCAGAATCCTCTAGGTATATCCATGAATTCCATAAACAATAAAGAAGAAAACAAAAGCAAGCTTTAGTCCCAATCACGGACTTCCTTATTTCTCAAAAGAAGTCAAATTTCCAGGTCATTCAAACCAGAGGCGTAATAACTTGCACAACAAGGCGCCCCCCCTCCTTTACTTTCTACAGAACAATTCACGTTTCTCGTCTGAACGCTCTTTAAAGCTGTGAAATGCGTACAAAACGTTTCTTTCAGGGAGCTGTAAACCAAACAATCCTTATCTTGACCAGAAAGAAACATTGCATGGGGACTATGTTTGAGTTTAGGTGACGTGGGCATCAAGTTTTCTTAGGGAAAACGGTCAATAAGTAAGATAAAATTGTACACGCACGTCAAAACAAGATAAAATTTAATGACGGCACCGCCATGACAGAGGGACGTTGTGTGACATCCGCCGACTTTTTAGTTTGACTTTGCATGGCAACCGACATGGCATCTGGAAATTCGTGGAAATTTCCTCCAAATTATGGACGGCGGCGTCTTGCCATTCAAAGTCAAGGTCTTTTGAATGGTTGGACATCTTTTTTTACATTTTGAATGGTTGGACATCTAATTTTTTTACATTTTTTCTATTAATATCATCAAGATGGGAAATGGAGTCCATGGGCTTCAAATGTATTCTTCTGTAGGACCCATTTGTTTTTTTAAAGATTTTCCTATTGAAAAGATTTATATTTGAATATTTTGATGTCAATTTGATCTGATTGGCACCATTAATTTCGCGTAACTTTTGTAATGAGATGATTGGATGTTAAATTGGGATGTTTATCTTGATTTTGAGATCAATTCAAATTTTATTGGCACTATTATTCGTAACTTTTGTAATGAGATGAGATGCTTAGATATTAAACTTGAATTCGTATGGTATTTATTTTGAGATCGATTCGACCTTGATTGACACCACTATTTTCTCATGACTTTTTTTTATATTAAATATCAGAGATATCCACGTCCTTTTGGGCGTGACTAATCCCCTGGTGTGCACATACCTACTCACAAGGGCGTAACACAACTGATTATCGACCCTACATTCGAACTTGAGACCATGAGGAATTACCCACGACCTCAAGCCTCTCTGCAAGACTAGGCGAGCTACGGGCTGAAGCCAATTTTCTCATAACTTTTATAATGAGATTATTAGATATTAAACTTGAATTCGTATGGTGCAATTTATGTGATTTTCAAACTTGATTCACACTATTATTTTCTCAAATTTTTTAAGAGATGATTATATTAAAGTTGAATTTGTATGGATATTGTTTACGTGATTTTGAGGTCAATTTTAACTTTGTTGGCACCACTATTTTCTTGTAACTTTTGTAATGAGATGATAGCATATTAAACTTGAATTTGTATAGTGTGATGTATGTTACTGTATTTATGTTATTTATCTACACTTAGGCTTAATTAAGCCTACTTAGTCACCCATGCATATTTGACGCTTGTTCATACAAGTTGTCATCATTTAGGAGTTGATTAGAGAGGTGTCGATTCTATTTTGACACCTCATTCTAGTTTAGTGGGAGGCAACTCGTCACCACTCATTGAGTGTTGGGTTGGAATTTTGATTAGACCTAATCACTCTTTCTATATGTACTTTGCTTCTCCAGGTAATTGATTTGATCGACTTTCCTTTCATTTTGTGTTATTATGCTTGTTTTTATCTCTTATAGATTCTGGAATTCTACAATTTATGTGATTTTGAGATGAATTTGAATTGGATTGGCAACATTATTTCCTTATAAATTTTGTAAAGAGATGACTAGATATTAAACTTGAATTCATACGGTGCAATTTACATGATCTTGAGATCAATTTAAACTTCATCAAGACACAGTTATTTTATCATAAATTTTGTAGTGAGATGATTAGATATTAAACTTGAATTCATATGGAGTGATTTACGTGATTTTGAGATCAATTCAAACTTGATTGGCACCATTATTTCCTCGTAACTTTTGTAATGAGATGATTATATATTAAACTTGAATTTGCATGGGTATTATTTGCATGATTTTGACGTCAATTCTAACTTCGTTGGCACCATTATTTTATTGTAACTTTTGTAATGAGATGATTGGATATTAAACTTGAATTTGTATGGCACAATTCGTGTGCTTTTGAGATGAATTTGAACTTGATTGGCCACATTATTTTCTTATAAATTCTTTATTGATATTATTAAATATTAAACTTGAATTTGTGTAAGTGTGATTTAAATGATTTTGAGATCAATTCAAACTTGATTTGGCACCATTATTTTCTTGTAACTTTTGTAATGAGATGATTAGATATTCTCGTAACTTTTGTATTGAGATAATTAGCTATTAAACGTGTAAATAATTTTCCTATTGGTAGGTGGTATGGGATCATGTCTTAAAGTTACATATATTTGGTTAAGATATTTAATAAGACGAGAGATGAAATCTATGAACTTGAAATGTATTCTTATGTAGAAATCTATTATTTTCTAAAGATTTTTCTAAAGAAAAGTTTGTATATTAAACTAATTGAGCTAGATTTCATATGTAGTTCATTTGAACTTAACTTCTGTAATGAGATGATTAGATATAAAAATATGTAAGTAATTTTCTAAATAATAGATTTGGAATGGGACCATGTCTTTATATGTAACTTTATTAATAATAGGTGGTATGGAACCATGGTTTCATTCATTTAATTAGGATGGGAAATCAAATTTATGACTTACAACTTATTCTTATGTAGGACCCATTTTTTTAAAGTATTTTCTAATGAAAAGATTACGTATTAAAGATTATATATTACGATTTACATGATTCTCAAGTTGATTCAAACTTGATTGACACCATTATTTTGTTGTAACCTTCACAATGAGATAATTCGATATTATAATATATAAGTATTTTTTATAAGTCAGTAGTATGGGGCCATGTCTAAAAATTACTTTCAATTAATGAAAAAGAAAAGTAAACATCTAGAACAAAGTAAAATATAAATATCTAACAAATAAGATTTTATGCTTGACTATCTTTCTACATCAATTCAAGGTAGGTCAAGTAGAAAAAAAAATTAAGTAATGTGGTTAGGTAATGGTTAAGTGATTTTTAAGTGTATATATATTACATTGTTTGAATTATAATTTTAAATGTAAAAGTGAAAGTGAATAATATATATTTTATTTTACAAATTGTATGCTAAAATGATTTATAAACAATATGTATTGATGATTTATTTAGTAAAATGGTTTATCTATATAACATGTCTTAATGACTTTCTTTCTCATTTATTTGTCTACAACCTGTACATGTTGAAACTGCACAAAAAGTGTCATTTTAGAAAATTATTTTATTTATTTATAAATATTAAATTTTTGCACACATGTGACTTTCATAATCATACATATATGCATGTATATATGTGTGTGCTTTCTAGAGATGAAATTGTAGCTTTTATTTTCTAAGAAATTGTTGGAATAATGGAATGGTGTGTATTTGAGAGGGGAGGGGTGAATTAGTACCCTTAAAACTTTTATCACTTTAACCTTTAGTAATCTTTACTTGCATTACCAACCATATTACTTTTCTACCTTATGCATGTAATATCAAAACATAAATGTAATTGCATGTAAACATTCATAGAAACATTCATGAAATTTATGTACACATAACAGAAGAATTGGTAATGCAGAAAATCCTTGTTAGAAGGTAAAAATTGTGGTGGGGATGAGACCCACAAATCTTCACTATCTACATAATGGAAGGTGTCGGTTAAGGCTACAAGTGTGATCACTTATGATGATCTTACTCTGTTGGGAGTAACATTTTAGACTGGTTAGGTCTACTCGATTAAGAGATTTTAACAACACTGTTAAGTGTGAACTCAGTTAAGAGATTTACAATAAGACTGTTAAGTCCACCTTCTTAAAGGATTTCTTCTATTTGCTACAATTGTTAGAGAGTAGTCAAAAATACTTATGACTTGATGTATGCAATCTTGAATTTCTGATTACATATCCTTTAAGTTCACACAATGTAATACCTCTGTTCTGCTCGGTAGCCTTGAATCTTAGTTCTTCATAACTGAATTCATCTTTTTCTATCCTTGTGCATGAAACTCTCTGTTTGATCCATAGATGTCTATTGCAGCTACAAATCATCATGTTCTAATTGATTATTACATCTATTTATATAATGTATTGACCTAATTACGTTTCATGCTTTACAAGAAAAACTCTATGATCAAAGGTTTACAACTTGACCATGATCTCCTAGTTTGCATTTTTACAATTAGTTAAACTAACTAAAACAATTACATATGCTTTAATTGTTCCTCAAGAAATGGTTTTATAGCTAAGCATATAAATCTATTTATAAAAATGAAATGATTTATCTAACGTGTATCTCATATCCACTTTTCTCATGAATAAAACTGTCTCTTGATAGACTGGTGCTCGGTGATGTCTCTGTAGACATACTACTATCGGGTTACTCTGTAGACTGTGCTCTCGGTTTACTTTGTAAATTGTCTATCGGGTTACCCTGTGAACTGTCTGTCGGTGATAGTCCTTTCGATGTTCACTAATTCCGATGATCATTACACTTGTCTATTTCGGTGACCATTGCACTTGTCTATTTCGGTGACCTATGCGCTTGTCTGAATGTTGTCACTCAGTGATCATGTTACCGACAGTCCAAAAAATATTTCCTTGTATACTAATGACAAATTATGATCATCAATCTCCCCCTTTGGCATTAGTATAAGAAACTGATATGTGCAAATTAACAGATGTGTTCAGTATATACATCAAGTGTTTATCTTGTCAATGAAACCTCCTATGTGCATACCTCGGTACAGTGTATGTACATGTGTTCCTTTGTAAGGTATATACCTTATCCCCTTTTTGTATTTTCCCCCTTTAGATTTTCCCCCTTGTGTACATTCATTTTCCCCCTTTTTGAAAATAATGACAAAGGTGTAGTACTTGTTCACAACTTGTCAAATATGTGAGCATGGCATTTGTGAATGTCTTCCATCTTCTTCTCCCATTGCTCCTTGAGGTGTTCCAGGGTCATGTGCTCCAAAGTGACTCTGGCGTGCATGTCATATATACTCTCAGTGACTGACATTTTTAGGGTGGCAATCAATATTTTTGCCAAAGTCATGTGTTGTTGCAGTAATGTGAGATTCGGTAGTAATAGAACTTGGAGCTCGGTTACTTCATCTCTGATTTTTCTTTCAATCTTTTGTATCTCTATTCTCAACCATTTTGATTCTCCATTCTTCTCATAATGCAATTAGAATGAATTTTCCATGGTTGTGAGACTTTCATGTGCACTAGCCTTAAGATCTTCATCTATCTTTGCTATCTTTCCACTATGCTCTTTAGTGAAGTGCTCTAGTGTGCATATATTTTGAACTAAGGTAACCACTTCTAAAATAAGAGGTTCCAATTAATTTACCAGTTTAGAAATTTTTACCTTGTTCTCTACCACTTCTTGGCTGATTTTCTTGGTGAGCTTATATTGGTACTTCTCTTCTGCTCATTCTTCTATGACCTTCTCGGTGTCCACATTCTGATTGGCGATTTCCTCAGTCAGAACTGAGATTTGATCAAGTATTGGTGCATTTTGATCAATTTATATGTCAGGTACTACTTGCATTAGTATTTCCTTTGTTGTTTCTAGTACTTGTGTGTTCTTGTGCTCCATTTTGAGCTTGTCCTGTATTTCCTTTCTTTTGCAGAGTTCTCCATACTTGGTTAGGGACTTAGGATCTAGTGTCCTTGGATCACAGTCGAGTATATCAATAATGTCATCAAGTGTGACTGGATCTTTACTCTTCTTCTTATTCTTTGCTATGGTGCTAGAAGCAGTGGTATGTAGAACTATAGCAAGTTCCTTCTCTTTGTCTATTGATTTGGGTGATTGTGTGGGAGGTGTGGTGCCTTTTGTATGCTGCTTGGTATTGACTTGTTGGTCGGTAGTAGACGTTTCTACATCAACCTTATCTTTATCTAAAGCTTTGTTTGCATCTTTGGTATCCTTGGCATCACTTTATTTATCCTCTCCACTTGTATCTTTCTTCTCCTCATTTGTATCATTTTTCTTCCCTTGTTCTTCAACTATGTCTATTGGTATGTTTCCATCAGGCTCAGGTGAATTTTCCTTCTCTTTAGTAATTATATCGATAGCTTGTATCAATAAGGGTATGTGACCTCGTATATTTGCATGTACAACATCCATTATATCCTTTTCCTTTTCTTAATCGGTGGCATCATTTACATCTTCATCATTCTTGGGATCATTATTAGAATTGATATTAGTTATATCTTTTATGGTGATCTCTGTTGTATCCCCTAATGATTGTAATATTTGAGGGACATCATCCATGGCCTTACTTTCCTTGGTTGTCAAATCAACTAGAATGATGTCCTCGGTATCATTGATGAAGATATGTTATGGGCTCGGTGTGGCCTCCTTCTCTTCATAGTGAGGTGTTTCGGTAAGAGCCAGTACCTTCTTGGGGGCATTGAATATTTCATTCCAAATCTCATTGCTTTCTTTTTCAAGATATTCTAACCTCCCCTCTATTACTTTGTATGCTCTCATTTTTGTTGAGAATTTATTTGCATGATCCTTCATTATTTCATCGATTTCTTCAACTGTTGACTTGGGTGGCATGAGTGTAACTATGGCTCTTTCCCTTATTTATTTTTCTGTATGTCAGGCATATGCCCATCTTACTGCTATTTTTTCATTAAGCTCTTTTGGAATTTTCTTGTTTAATTATATTGGTATATACTTGTATGCAATCATTGCCTTAATTATGGCTTCTTCTATCTTATTTTGATCTTCGAGAGATAAAGTTAACCTTTGTCTAATCTTTCAGTGTGATATGCTCCCGGTGTTGATGATTGACTCAAAAACTTCATCAACTATTTTAGGAACTTTGAGCCTTTCAGTTTGGAGTCCTTGGTCTCTCCCATCTTGTTCAGTGTCATCCTTGTCCTCTTTTCCTCTTATATATTTCCTTCTTTGCCTCAGTGTTGATGGCTCAGTTTGAGGTTTTCTTTTCTGATAAGTTCTCACAACACCTTTCTTTACCGGTGGTGAGTCCACTGCTTTTGTAGTCTTACTCCTTGCTCTTGATGCAGCTATCACATTTGCAACCTTTTCCTTCTTGGTTGGTGGAGCATTTGATTCAGTAGAGTCATAGTCACTTAACTTGTTTCCTTCAACGATGGGTGACTGTCCCTCGGTGACATCTTGTTGTTCCAATTCTTCATAATTTACCGATAGTTTCTTTTCAAGTGTTTTCACTATTTTTGTCTTCTTTCAGTCTATCTTCTTCACTACTAAGCCAGTCTTGATTCTATAGTTGGCTTCCTCATATGTGCCAAATATACTCAACAATTTGTGCACTGGTTCATTTAGTAAGGCTTCAATAGCCTCTGTAGCCTGATCAATGTTGATCTCATAGTCCAGTGGTAGTAACCATGATGTTCTCAGTAGTGCATGTTTGATGAGAGTGGTGTCAGTGTCCACCATAAAACATATCTCATCCTTATATTTCTCTACTAGTTGAGCAGGAATTCTCATCCTTTTCTCCATCCTATTCTTAAATGTGGCAAAGTAGACATCCATTAATGGTGTGAATTTATCTCCTAATGACATAATGAAGTCACTTATCTATCCAGTAATGGGTCAATTTGTGTCCCAAGTGAAATTACCGATAGAATGATAGAAGTTCTTAAAATAGAAGAATAGGCACATAAGGAGGCAACCAAACTTACATGTATTAGATCTGGTAGATCTAATTGTTCTCATATTTTCTTCCAGTTTCTTTAGTAACAGCTCGGATATGTCCAGTTGTAGTCCCTTCTTCACAATTTTATATGCAATATCAACTGCTCCACATGCTATGATGTTCATTTTGCTAGCTTGGAATATTTTATATCCCACCACATATGCACTGAATTTCATCTCGGGGTCGGTGATTGAATTAACCTTCAAACCTCTACCATCCCACTCAGCTTTCGTGAGTTTCTCAATTTCTTCTTGAATCGGGTGCTTTAGGGCCTTAGCCTTATTAGTTATGGGGTACCCTATCACTGCATGGATCACATCCCTTGTGATATCTTTTGGTTCATCCAACCATATTTTCCTATCATGTACTCGTCTGAGTACTAGATGTGAATCCACTCGGTTTTGAACTTTGTTAGGAATAGTAGGGCATCGGTTAACCCTTTCACCTCAATGTGTTTGAGTTCATATTTCAGTTGTCCATCCTGGAATAGCTTCTTATAAGCTTCTTCAATCTCAAGATTTCCAATCTTTGCAACCTTGCAGTGGATGTATGGTCGGACGTCTTCAATCAGCAAAACCCTAGGAGGTATACTCGAGAACGCTTCTTGGTCGTCAGGTTGAGAAGCAACCTTAGGATAGAATTTATAGTTGGTCTCTTCATAGGTAGATTTCTTAATCAGGTTGATCTTCTTGTCCTTTGCATTCTTGATCTTTGTGAATCGCGAGGTAGTTTCCATTGTTTGTGAAATATTTAGGGATTTTTCACAAATGAGCTGTGAGCTCAGTAAGTCTTCTTACTTAATGGATCTTCATTTTGGATGGTTGAAATCTGTCAGAGTTTCTTTGGAAATGTTGTTAATCGCTTTGCAATATGATCATTGTGAATCACTCTTCTCACTTTGTGCTTCACTCTATTTTTCTTTCTGAATGAAATGAGCTCTCATTTCCTTATTTATAGAGAACAACCTAAGTGGTGCATTAAATGCTTTAGCTACCTCTCGGTTAATGAAACAAAGACGCTCGGGTATCATACCAAAGTCTTCATCCTCGGTGATTATATAGCACTTGGGGTAAGTGAAAACTTAGTTGTACTTTTCACATGTTCACCGATGGTGCTCGGTATGTAGTGAAGACTTGATTGTCTTTTACATGATTACCGATGATGCTCGGTTTACATTGACAACTTGGATTTTATATGCACACTGAAAATGCTCGGTGTATATTGATCGACAAGATTGGATTTAATAAATCATAACAAGTAATACCATAGTGCATCTCCATTCATGCTAATTTGTCATATTATCAATGATTACTGGAACTGATGTAAAATATAGCTTTGTAGAGTGTAGTACCATACTTACTTGTTTTGCTTAAGTGGGGGTGGTGATATCACCAGATCCATTGGATGAGGTATCACCAACTACAATGCTTGGTCCAGCATCATCTTTTCTTGAAGCTTTCCTCCACATTTGATTTCTCATTCTCCTAATATCTTGAATAGTGTTCCCATTAGCAAAAGCACTTGACTCTATCGCTTGTTCTCTACAGTCCTTGCTTAGGTGACCAACCTTATGACGGTGTAAGCATGCCATTTTGGAGTTAGTCCTATTTCTAGACCTTTGTATCCATTTCCTCATACAATTTGAAGCTATGTTTCCATATCTACCCACATGCTGTGCAATTTTCCCATGTGTTGTAATCCCAAACATATGAGTTACTCACTCTTCTCAGTTTATAAGAATTTTCTTGTTCTTTTGGTTTCCATACTTTCTTTTTCTTTTTCTACATTCATGAGATGTATGTCCATGTATTTTGCAAGTAGAATAATATTTTTCCATGTAGGATTCCTTCTTTGGTTTGTTCACCTTAGATTTACATTCATGTGCTTTGTGTCCATGCTTGTTACAATTATAACAATTTCCTATGAATGTAGAAGTAGATTTAGGAATACCTTTAGCTTTGCTCCTGCAAACATTTGATGTGTGGCCTGGTTTTCCACAATGATTGCATGATTGCTTATTTTCTCTTGGATTTGTGTAGACATCTTTGTGATCAACTCAATTTGATGATTCTCCATGCTCGATATACCCTAAACCGGTATTGTTGTTGAGTCTTCTTTGTCCATTCATAAAATCATCCATTGTTTTGTACTCTCTTCAACTTTCTTGATCATATCATTATGTTGTTGTTGAATCCTTGCTTCATGCTGTAGTCTCTTATTTTCTTCTCTTAGTTCACCAATAGCTTCCAATTTCCCATTGACTTTTGTGTTCACTTGGTTTCCCTCATGATTCATAAGAACTATTTGATTGGTGATTTCAATGTGATGTTCAGTAAGTCTTTGTATTTCAGTTTCTCTCTCTTGCAGCTTTTCAGTGATCTTCCTCCTGTCATCAATAGCCAGTGTTCTTTATTTTTCAGCTTGCCTAGCATTATTCATAACATCAATCATTCTTACCATTTATGTTTCTTGACCGATTTGCAGTACCTTTACTTGTTCAGTCAGATGTTTATTTATTTCATTAAGACTTGTAATGCTTCCTTCAGATGTGTCAGATGTATTGCTAGATGTAGATCCAGATGAATCAAACAAATCAGGTATCTCTTCTTCATGATAGTCATTTTTATTGTAGCAAGATTCCATGACTTTTCTTTCATCCAATAGCTCTCTCATCTTGATTCTTTCTTCTTTATATTTCTCATAGAAGATCTGTATCTGTAACTTCTGATTCTCAATATTCTTATCAAGCTTATACCTTTCCATTGTATGATCTTTTCTCTCAAGTGATTTAAACTTTTCCAAATAAGAGATCTAGCTCTGATACCAATTATTGGAATAATGGAATGATGTGTACTGAGAGGGGAGGGATGAATCAATACCCTTAAATCTTTTATCACTTTAACCTTTTGTAATCTTTACTTGCATTACCGACCATATTGCTAGTCTACCTTTGCATGTAATATCAAAACATAAATGTAATTGCATGTAAACATTCATAGAAACATTCATGAAATTCATGTACACATAAAACAAGAATTGGTAACATAGAAAACCCCTGTTAGAAGGTAAAAAGTACGGTGGGGATGAGACCCACAAAGCTTCACTATCCGCAGAATGGAAGGTGTCAGTTAAGGCTATAAGTGTGATCACTTCTGATTATCTTACCCTATTAGGAGTAACATTTTAGATTGGTTAGGTCTCCTCGGTTAAGATATTTTAACAACAATGTTAAGTGTGCACTCGGTTAAGAGATTTATAATAAAACTATTAAGTCCACCTTCTTAAAGGATTTCTTCTATTTTCTACAATTGTTAGAGAGTAGTCAAAAATACTTATGACCTGATGGTATGCAATATCTAATTGTTTATTACAGATCCTTTAAGTTCACATAATGTATGTATCACCTATAGTGATGGATAATATGTCTATTCTGCTCGGTAGCCTTGAATCTTAGTTCTACATTACTGAATTCATCTTTTTCTATCCTTATGCATGAAACTCTCTGTCTGATCCATAGATGTCTATTGCGGCTACAAATCATCAAGTTCTGATTGATTTCTACATCTATTTATACAATGTATTGACCTAATTAGGTTTCATGCTTTACAAGAAAAACTCTATGATCAAAGGTTTACAACTTGACCTTGATCTCCTAGTTTGCATGTTTACAATCAGTTAAACTAACTAAAACAATGACATATGCTATAATTGTTCCTCAAGAAACTATTTTATAGCTAAGCATAAAACTATTTATAAAACTGAAATGCTTTATCTAACATGTATATCAGATCCACTTTTCTCTGGAATAAAACTCTCTTGGTAGACTGGTGCTCGGTGATATCTCTATAGACATACTACTCTCAGGTTACTCTGTAGACTATTCTCTTAGTTTACGTGGTAAACTATTTGTCAAGTTACTCTATGAATTGTCTGTCGGTGATAGTTCTTTTGATGTTCACTGATTTCGGTGATCATTGCACTTGTTTGTTTCAGTGGCCTTTGCGCTTGTCTGTATGCTATCACTCAATGATCATGTTACCGACAGTCCAAAAATGGTTTCCTTGTATACTAATGACAAATTATGATCATCAAAAATAACAAGCTACCTCGTGTAGATGCACAAGGAATTACATAAGTACTACATATAATATTCATATCAAATCTAGTACAAAGAAAGAAAGCCAAAAGGGGTCCCAAAAATACCAATATTTTCTAGCACATCCAAAACCTAAACCTGACACAAGTGAAGCTTCAAATAAAAGTAAAAGAGGTGTGTGTGTGTCGTATTGCATAAGAGAATTAAAAACCATCCAAAGTTCTAAGTTTTACATATTATATTCCTATTAAAAAACACCACCTTTGGACTATTTATTTTCTATAGAGTTTAATCCACGATAAACATGTTAATATGAAACAATTTAGTCAAGAGTTTATCAAATTGATTAATATATTCAAGTATTGGTGTTGGTCAATGCATGATCATGGGGATCCTAAGTAGGTCCTTAAGTGGCAATGAAAATTTAAAAAAAAAAAAGATTTGGGAAACTTCACATAAAATTTTGAAAATCTTATTAACATAATTCAAAAAAATGTAAGAACAAAATTTGTTGCAAATTGAATGTAGTTTGTAGGCTACTAGTTATTTTTAAGAAGAAAGTAAAACTATTTGATGAATCTTAAAATTTCAATGAAATAGTGTGTATCATCTTAAAATGGAAGCACTTCCATGTTAAGAATGTTTATCCCTCCTTAGGGGATGTTTTTGACCACCATCATACTGTCCCCTCCTTTCAACATCGTCTCCTACTTTTGTGCCAGTTTAGGACCCTGATTGGGCCTCTCCGGGCACCTTCTATCCAACCTGGCACTTTTTCCAAGGGCTCTGACCCCCTGGGTCAAGGTCAACCTCAACCTTGACCTAGGTTTGGGTCGACCTCAACCTTGACTTGGGTCCCCCTTTCAAATTTGGAAATCTGTCGGTTGCCAGAGGTCATCCAAAATTAATTTCCCACTTTCGGGTCGGCTGTTTTGGGGTTCCGAAGTGGTAAATATTAAATTATATTTAATATAGGTCCTCTTCTAGGGGCATGGGTGTAATTGGAATTTAATTCTCCTATGTCTTCCTCCTTAGAAGATTGTGCCCTAGTTTCATATAAAAGGAAGCCTCTTTTTCTCATTTTCTCTAAGTCTTCCAAGTGCAAAAAGCTCTAACCAAGATTTTTTTCAAGCATCCATTATTGTACGTGTTTTCAAGTTCTCAAGGTGTTCAAGTCTTCCTCTCAAGCATTCAATTCCTCCATTGAAGATCAAGGATTCAAGCTTTCAAGCCTTTGAAGGGATTTGGTTCAAGCATTCAAGATTTATCATTTAAGCCCTAGATCTAGCCATCATGATGGTCTGATCTTCCTTCAAGATCCTTTGTGCATCCTCAAGACTCTTTCATCATCTCTTCAAGGTGGATTCCAAGCATACAATCATGGATTTTTATGGTTTCTAAAGTCTATGCTTTCATATTTACATACTTGCTTACATTTGAATTACAATTACATATCTATTCAATAACATAGCTTCATTGTTAGATTCAATTCTACTACTTGCTAGCATTCTTATTTCAATTATTGATTTCAAGGTTAATTCCTAAATCAGGGTTTGACTAAGGAAAACCCCTCCCCCACAAAAAAAAAACCTCTTTTTCTTGTCGGTACAGGTTCAGGACTATAGATTTGAGACCAGATCTGGATACCCTTTTCAGCAAACTTTCAGGATCTGCGAACAGAGTGACTTTCGGATCTGTGCAGGTCAGGGTCAACATTATTGGATCAGGGTTGAAATTTGTGGGTCAAGGTCAACCTTTTTAATAAGATGACATCAGAATGGAAAATTATTTTTGCATTTTGTTTTTCTCTGCATTCTGGTTCCGGATCATACTTCAGTTTTTCCAGAAATAGCCTACGAACCTCAGAAAATAGCGTTCTTTGATCTGCAACATTTCAAGGTTAGTACTTTTCTATCATTCATTTCATTTCAAAACCTTAATAATTCTAAATATATCACACATTTACATTCACACATGCCACATTTTAAGAGGGAAACCTAGGATCTCCTTCTTTATTCTTATTTCCAATAGATTGATTCACTTATGCATTGATCCTTTTTGGGTTGATCAATTTGGATC
>MU224404.1:2216228-2231581 GCA_018584345.1 Thuja plicata | reverse complement strand
CCCGCGATAGACAACTCTTTCTTTTTGGTGTTAGATTTGCATTTCATATGAGATCTTGCATGCATATAGAAGTAGGTTTTCTTTTATGCTCTTGCATTTATATTTCAAAATTCATAAAAATCACAAAATTTCTTTAAAAATACAAAAAAATTTACATTTTTTGTGTTCAACATGTATGACTCTTTCTTTGAATACTTTGATGAAGATTTTATTGTACAAGATAATAGATCCCTTAATGAGGTACATGGAAGTGAGGATGAAAATGGTTTGAATGAGATCTCCATCGATCCTATTCCTATTCCATCCTCCTCTACAATCTCTTCAATTGACTTTTACCATAATGTGTGTGCATGGTTACCTTCATGTTCCACTATTTACAACATTGATACACCTAAGATTTCATTTAGTGCGTGTGATGTTTCTTTGTCCTCTCTTGTATTACCTTGTAAGAATATATTAGAGAAAGTAGATGAATTTAATCTTTCCCTCCATGGAGATGATTTAAGGATTGATTCTTCTCCTAATATATGTCTTTTCTATGAGCCTACCTTAGAATACAATTATTTCTCCTTTAGGGATCAAGCTTTAGGTGCTCCTACAAGGTGCTTTATTGATGATAATCCTCCTATTTGGGATGAACCTTTGGATTTGGATTTTGATTACTCTCTTCCTCATGAAGCCATTGTGGATAATCCTCCTAGTTGGGATGAACCTTTAGATTTGGATGTTGATTACTCTCTCCCTCACGAATCCATTATGGGTGATTCTACCTTTTGGCATGAACCCTTGGATAAAGACATTGATTTATCTCCTCCTTGTGAAGATGCTTTGATACAAGAGGGTGATTTATTAATGGATGACATATTCATACATGATGGTGACTCTTTTTCTAAAATGCACTCTCCTTATATAGATATTTTAGAGAAAGAAGATAACATTATTAACACATTACCTCTAATTGGGATTCCTTCTAGTAATGAGGCATTAGCGGAAAATGATATGAATTCCCTTAATGCTCTCCCTCTTAGTGACGATCCTATGGATAATCAAGCTCCTACCCCATCTTCTCCTAGGATATATTCCTTTATTTTTCCTTCTTGTGAATCTATCAAACATACTAATGATGACATAGTAACTATTGAAGTTCAATTGACTTATTGTTATGGTCATAGTTATCATTTACTAGTTAAACAAGGATTCCATACTCAAGGATGTGGTAAGCATAAACATGTAATTCAAATGCCCTTATAGAATGGGGGCATGAGCATTCTTATGGATTGGGATTTAATCCTAAACAACACATCAATGTTACCAACATCTCAAATAATACTTCAAAACATGATGCCCCTATGAAGGAGTTTAACCAAGAGGTTGTTCTTCCTAAACTCCTTCGTGCTAAGATAATTACTAGAACTAAACACAAAAAGAAACGTAGTCTATACTTGAAGATTCTTCCTTTTTGTTTCTACCATAGATTTCATGATCACTCTAATGAATATCAAGCTTTAAATTATAAGATTAGGCAGCTCATTGATAGTGAAATTATTTATATATCATGTGGCAATGAGTTATATTTCAATCCTATTTTATCTAAATACATTTATGTTCCTATTATGGAACTCCATATTATGTAAACAATGTTAGCCTAATATTTGGGGGTTCGTTGTCTTGCATAGTATTGTGAGTGACATAATAGGTCCCCTTTCATCCTTGTTCCTACACTTGGGGGGCAAGGATGCCATCTGCTTCTTTTCTGTCTTTCCGGGATCCACTTTCCCTTGGTTAAGAAGTATCTATCTATTATGTGATATCCAATCATACATGAAAATCCTGGTTGGCATTAAGGACCTATGTCCTTGATTATAACCTATTTCATTGTTTTTGGGTTTCCATGGTTGATAAATCTCTCACCTTGGAAACTGAATAGTGTGGTATCCCTCACAATGGATACTTTCTCACTTCTTGCATAATATCTCTTTGATATCTCTTCATATAATTTTATATATCCCTTGCTTTCACCAATGGGGGGCAAGGTATTTTCCTTCTTCCTCTATCTAAGGATCTACTTTCCTTAGCTTAGTGGCATTTTTTTATCATATAACATTATTTCCTTATAAAGATATATGTCTTTGACTATGGATACCCTCTTATACGAGAGGTGATTGTCCTAGGTCATCACCTCTTCTTTATGTTGCAAACTATGATTTTGATAATCTCTTGCTCTTGCTTTGGGTTAGAGTTTTATTCCTTCATCCTAAGATTTTGCTTCCTCTTGATTGCAGGGGGCTTGATGATTGAATCTTTGGTCCCTCTTTGTCTTTAGAAGATGACATTTTATCGTAAGCACTCCTCTATGGTGAGGGTCTTGTTGATAAGATCTCTTCCTTTTTGAGGATCCTTTTTCCATAAGTGACATATCCATTTCATGATTATCTATGTTCTTGGATGTAAGGGTCAATACTTTTTTGCTAATAATATGGTATACATTGTTGTTTAGCTGGATATCTCCTTACTTTGTGAAGTAGGTATCCTCTTTTCTTCTTCCTTATCCTGCCTAGTGGGTAGCCATGATAAGGAGGGGGGAATATATAGGGTCTCTCTTGTACTATAATTTACATATATTTACATTTTACAGCATGCTAAATCCTTGGAAGGTAACGCACACAAGTTGCTAAATCCTAAAGAGACACACATTTTTACTTTTATATTTGCTAAATCCTTGGAAGGTAACACACATAAGTTGCTAAACCCTGAAGAGATACGCACCCTTTTTATTTTTTTACAATATGCTAAATCCTTGAAAGGTAACACACACAAGTTTCTAAATCCTTAATGGACATGCATTTTATATTCCATAGTGATACGAGAATGTTGATCTATGGATATTTTCAAAAAAGTCATTAGAAGACGCATTTTACAATTACAAGCATAGTTTACGGGTGAACCTATTAGGGGCTCTCCCTCCTTGGTGATTCATAGTAAGGTAGGCATCTTACTAGGTGAGGTAATCACTATCTCTTTTCTCTCTTTCGCTTTCATGCTAGTAGGATTAGATCATGAAGCTATGATATCTATGGTGTTGTTCTTGTCTTACTTGTATAGTTATGTATATTTTCTATGATTGATTGCTCTTTATCTTCCATATCTTTATGTATGAATGTTGAGTTAGAATCCTTTGTCTAAGGACTCATGCCTTTGACTTAGTGATATTCTACTTTGTTGCAATCCACCGATGTCTTTCTTCTAACTTTACCATGAGCACATTCTATTTTTGTACTCCCGCTAAAGTGGGGGCTTAATGTATCATCTTAAAATGGAAGCACTTCCATCTTAAGAACGTTTAGCCCTCCTTAGGGGATGTTTTTGACCACCATCATACTATCCCCTCCTTTCAACATCATCTCCTGCTTCTGTGCCTATTTAGGACCCTGATTGGGCCTCTTTGGGCACCTTCTATCCCATCTAGCACTTTTTCTAGGGGTTCTGACCCCCTGGGTCAAGGTCGACCTTGACCTTGACCTAGGTCAGGGTTGACCTCAAATAAGAGAAAAATGAGTTAATAGAACAAGAGTGTTTTGATACTCAAATCACTTTTCACCTTACATTTAATTCTTAGTGGAGGGATAAATAAGATATTTCCTTTTATTCTCAAATGCACAAAGGAAGGATCCAAATTGATCAACCCAAAAAGGATCAATGTATAAGTGAATCAATCTATTGGAAATAAGAATAAAGAAGGAGATCCTAGGTTTCCCTCTTAAAATGTGGCATGTGTGAATGTAAATGCATGATAGATTTAGAATGATTAAGGTTTTGAATTGAAATGAATGATTGAAAAGTACTAACCTTGAAATGTTGTAGATCAAAGAATGCTATTTTTTGAGGTCTATAGGCTATTTCTAGAAAAACTAAAATATGATCCGGAACTGGAACGCAGAGACAAACAAAACCCAAAAATCATTTTCTATTATGATGTAATCTTTTGAAAAATGTCAACCTTGACCCACAAATGTCAACCCTAACCCAATAATGTTGACCCTGACTTGCACAGATCCAAAAGTGACTCTCTTTGCGGATCCCAAAATTTTGCCGAAAAGGGTATCCAGATCTGGTCTCAAATCTATAGTCCTGAACCTATACCTACAAGAAAAAGAGGTTTGTTTTTTTGGGGGGAGGGGTTTTCCTTAGTCAAACCTCAATTTAGGAATTAACCTTGAAATCAATAATTTAAATAAGAATGCTAGCAAGTAGTAGAATTGAATCTAACAATGAAGCTATGTTATTGAATAGATATGTAATTGTAATTTAAATGTAAGCAAGTATGTAAATATGAAAGCATAGACTTTAGAAACCATAAACCTCCATGATTCTATGCTTGGAATCCACCTTGAAGAGATGATGAAAGATTCTTGAGGATGCACAAAGGATCTTGAAGGAAGATCACACCATCATGATGGCTAGATCTAGGGCTTGAATGATAAATCTTGAATGCTTGAACCAAATCCCTTCAAAGGCCTGAAAGCTTGAATCCTTGATCTTCAATGGAGGAATTGAATGCTTGAAAGGAAGACTTGAACACCTTGAGAGCTTGAAAACATGTAGACCAATGGATGCTTGAACAAAATCTTGGTTAGAGCTTTTTGCACTTGGAAGACTTAGAGAAAATGAGAAAAAGAGGCTTCCTTTTATATGAAACTAGGGCACAATCTTCTAAGGAGGCTAACATAGGAGAATTAAATTCCAATTAGACCCATGCCCCTAGAAGAGGACCTATATTAATATAATTTAATATTTACCGCTTTGGAACCCCAAAATAGCCGACCCGGAAGCGGGAAATGAATTTTGGATGACCTTCGGCAACCGACAGATTTCCAAATTTGAAAGGAGGACCCAGGTCAAGGTCGAGGTCGACCCTGACCTAGGTTGAGGTTGAGGTCAACCTTGACCCAGGGGGTCAGAGCCCCTGGAAAAAGTGCTAGGTGGGATAGAAGGTGCTCGGAGAGGCCCAATCAGGGTCCTAAATAGGCACAGAAGCAGGAGATGATGCTGAAAGGAGGGGACAGTATGATGGTGGTAAAAAAAAATCCCCTAAGGAGGGATAAATGTTCTTAACATGGAAGTGCTTCCATTTTAAGATGATACATAGTGTTATTAAAAAAAACTAAAAATCAATTGTGTGTTTGGCCAACCTAAGTACAATAAAAGAAAAATCGAAACTTTCAATATAAGTAGAGGACACATGCCCGGACACATATTTTTTTAAAGTAAATAATTAGATACAATTTTTTTATTAGAACTTTTTAAAAAAAATTAAAAAATTATTTCTCGCATCACCCTAACTTGGTAAATTTTTTATTAAACTCATTTTTAAAAATATATTTTATAATGCATAGAGCATGACATATCTTTCAAATTTGAAATATGTTAAACCATTTGAAAGTTAAAGATGTTTTTCAATTAGCCTATCAATCAAGAATTTAGACACAATGCATGTAGAAAAGCAATAATAATTATTTGTTAAATTTCAAAATAAAGCATATCTTATATCAATAAAAAAACCTTTGGGTAAGTGCACCAAGAAGGTGAACAAAATGGGTGGTATAAGTGGCATATTTTAAAAGATCAGCTAAACTTGAACTTGGAGGAGAAATTTGAGACTTGTACACTCAAAATTTGAAGATACCAAAAGATTAAGAATCGTAGTACTCCGAATCTAGTTTCTTTTAGCAAAACATAACATAGTACACAAAATGGTTCATTTTAGCAAAACATAACATAGTGTCTCGTGTGTGGAGCAAAAACTTATATTTTCATTAATGTTTTGCAAAACCCTTTGGTAGAATGATACTTAAGAGTGAGCACAAGAAGTTTTGTGTTTTTTGTTGAGTAAACAAAATCCTTGTTCGTATGGTTCACATTACTTGCAACAAAATAATTCAAAATATTAAAAAAAATAAAAATATAAAGAATGAAGTGTAGAAAAATAATATACAATTTATTTTAAATATGGATTGTTAGTATTGTTGCTGGCATTGATTTTCATTAATGTCAAAACCTCCATACCAACACTCTAGTCGCATCGGTTGGTCATTGACAGTATGGGGTATATCTTGTTGTTTATTAGTATGTGAACATGAATTTTGGTTGAGCATTTCTTATGTTTAGTAGTGCTTTAGGGACAAGCATATTGTATTCTATCATTGCTTCATATACATCAATACTCTTGTATGGTATCGGTGTTTGGCTATTCTTACCAGTTTCTAGTGATTTTTGATGTGCAATTCATTAGATAGTTTTTGTGCTTTGGCTACAACATACTATGGACATTTTTATTTGGTGGTAATAGCTATTTTATGTCTTCATCTTTTGGACTTGGTTGTGGTATTCTGATGGCTTTGAAAAAATGAAATGTATTACCTTAACCGACCTATCTATGGGTTGTATTGTAGCATGTTCTTATGTATGTCCTAGATTTAGGATTGATTCTTTTCATTAAATGTAAATATAATATTTGTTGCATTGGTGTTGTCACATGCTTGGTGTGAAGCCAACATATTTAAGATCGGATACTGATATAAATAAAGAAGAACTTCTTTGTATATGTATGTGGAGTGTGTGTAAATCAGTATGGTAATTATGGTCGAGTAATGTTGCAATGGAAATGTATGTGAGCAGTGGAATCCATGGTGATAGATTGAATATCCTATCAGTGCTTTCATACTGAAAGCAATAGATTGATCCTTTGGTGTTCTACTGGTGGTTGTGGTGATAGAGCTGAACTATGGAACTAATCATGCATGTTTAGATGCAATTTGTATAGTTCATGATGATGAACTATAACTGATTGAATGCTTGAAGATGTTAAGTTCATGATCACCGAGTTGCAGAAAGTTAATGCAAGACATTAAATTAGTTATGTATTGTATTTTCATTAATGTCAACTTGATATAATTTGATTGGTAATATACATATTGTCAAAGACTTCAAAGAACCAAAGAAATAAAGGTTATGTTATCAATAATGCATAAAAGTTTAGTATACACCAAGTGACAACAAACACTGACGGACAGTGCACACCAATAGATAGAGAACCCTGAGAAGAGACATAGTGATGTACCCAAGAAAGATACCTAAGAAATAATTACCAAGCAGAACCTAAGTGATACTCGAGCATAACTGAAAGTCACAATGTTGCCCGACGGACAGACAACCTCGACAGATAGAGATGCCCGAGGACAACTGAAGTCAAGACTGAGAAAACAAGGAGTTAAACATCAATCAGAACTGAAGTTTAGAAATGACAAAAGACTTAGCTGATAGGAGCTAAACATGGAGTTAACTAATTGATTACATTATTTTCATCGACCAGTTAAAAGCTACAGATAAGCTAGAGATTTATATCTGGTTTTATTCCAGTTGTCAAGGAGAAATTTGTGGGATAAAACTAAAGAATTTTTTAAAGCAAGAATGGCGAGATTTGCGGATCACGTCAAGAACAAGAAAGACAAGGACTTAGAAATGGTGAAATCATGTCTATAAAAGAGACAAGATAATTCATTAGGAATTGGGGGAGAATAGAAGAGGATATTGAAGAGAATAATGGTGAAGATAAGAATTCTTCATACAATCCTGATTAAACAAGCTGAAGAATAGAGCTAAAGATTTCTGCGGACACCGAGCAATAGAGAAGCAACAACATTCATCGAGAAGAAAGAAGTGGAGAAAAGGAACATCAAATAAACATTGATCAAAAAGGTATTATGAGCTTACAATAGATTTGAACATATGCAAGATTAAGTTGTATTTATGAATAGATCATATATTGTTTCAGTTTAACCATTGATTCAAAAAATCTCTTAACAGAGTGGGATTTAACTATCCTTTATATATTGAGATACATCCCAAGGATTATCAAAAGGTTTTTCATGAAGATAGCATAGTGAATGCCAAATATCAAGTGACAAACTATTAAATTTAAATCCTCTAACAAGGTCACACTTAACAGTGTGTTTGTAACCTTTAACAGGGTTGGCTCTTCACCAAGCTCACTTTAGAAGAGTGAAAATTTTGGGTTACCGATCCCAAGTGTTTTTTCCCCTAACAGGGTTTCCATGTTAAAAATCCATGTGTCAAATGTGTAAATGGTTCATTGCTTTGATGTTTTTCTTTACACATTACTAAAACAAGATTGATCGGTAAACACTAAGTTATACATTGTATTTTGGTAAAGACTAGACTGCTATTCGGTAAAGACTAGACTACTATTCAGTAAAGCTTAAGAAAAAGGATAAACAATGTATTCTGAGCAGTAGTTATTTGATAATATTATTTAATGGCATACATCTTATAGGACTGAAGATACTAGAGGTTTATATTTGTGGTATAAATTTTTTGGGTTGATTTATTGGATTAATTTTTGAGGCCACTGATTCACCTCCCCCCCCCTCTCAGTTATTCTAACATGCAATTCTATTCTAATATCTACTTTGTATAAGGGAAGTTAGCCTAATTATTATGTAGAGTATCAGGAGCACTGAGGGGTGACTCAATGCTCTAAGTCAAAATAATATTTTAAATACTTTGCAATAAACAAATAGAAAGCACAAACACATCAAAAGAATGACACAGGTATTTTCTGAGTGGAAACCCTCTTGGGTAGAAAGACACTCATAAATTTCCTCATTGGCTTGTCTTTTAATTCAATTTGTACATGTCACTAATGTTGTCTCACTGACATGTACCTCACTGGACTTATGCCTCACTGGCAATTTGCCTCACTTGACTTGTGGCTCCCTGGACTTGTGCCTCACTGGCAATGTTACAATCTACCTTATAGGATTCTCATTTTCTTTAGAATTCTTTTCAATAAAAAGTACAATACATGTTTCTTTGTTTCACATTCTCTATAATGAGCCTCAAAGAGATATATGTCACACATTTAACAATGCATATTGAAATATACAAAATATACTACAATATGTAGTTTTAAATACAAGGATCTGAACTGAACATTGTATTTCTTTGAAACACAACAATAATGTTTTCAACACAATGATAATCTCTTGAAACCACTCATATCTCCTATTCTTCCCATTCAAACTGGTGAACACAAAAGTGTTTATATAGACTTTTATGTCCATCAGATTGAAAAGTTAGAATATAACTATCAGATGGTACAATGATATCAATGGTATGAATGAACAATGCCTCTATGTCTTCAATAGGACTGAATGAATAATGTTTAATCAATGAACAAGTTATATCTATATCATCCTCAAAAATAATAACTTCATGTATGACAATATCTATGGAAGGGCTTCCTCATAATCCTGAATAGAACAAACATAATTTTAAAACTTCTTTCAAGTATGCATGCTTCATCTGAATTCAAACTGAACATCTTCAATATCAACATTATATGCATCATAGAGTATTATAATAGAAAAAAAATATGACATCAAATCTGCCATATACCATATGTGCCTTTTTATCTCTTCAAAACTGAAAACAAAGCATATGCATATATAGCTTTTGAGAAGCATCAAAACCTCAATGTATGCAATCTCATACTAAACAATGTATAACATAATGCATATAATGCAATATATAACTGAAACCCTCAAAGGAGTGATTATGTATTCATTATGTTGCTACAGAATGAAAAATGTGGAACCCTCGAGCCAACTGAATCTTCACAATGATCATAATAAAACCTTGAATGATGCATGTCATTGACATTGAATGTATATTTTTAAATGTGTTGAGACCATGAACTAAGAAAAGAAATATGAACTTCAATAATATAAAAGTGTAAAATGAAATATACCAAGTATACCTTATCATTGATTCTCTACCAAAATAAGATGCAACTATTTTCATGATTCTCATATGGTTTTGATAACTGTATGAGCCATGTTCTTCTCAAATGAATCCATCTAAGTATGATTTACCAAAACAAAAACACAACATAGTTCATGGACCAAAATGCCTTCACAATGGATAGCAGGAAGAACCATATACAATACAACTGAAGTGTAACCACATATGATACAACTGAATAATAACCATCACCATGTGTGATGTGATTTTGAAGGTAATAGGTGTGCATGATGATATCACATACACCACAGTCATATACACATTACAGTCCCAACCTGAAAAGGATAGATGTAACATAACATCAATGAATATGAAAGCCTTAATGTAGGTTTTGTCAAAGAAAATTGACTCATTCTTCAAACTTCTTTTATGTATGCATGCTTCAACTGAATTCAAACTGAACATCTGTAATATCAACATTATATGAATCATAGAGTATTATAATAGAAAAAAATATGACATCAAATCTTTCATATGTTGGACTCAATGGGAAGTAGTACTGAGAGGGGAGAGGTGAATCAATACCTCTAAAACTTTTAACACTTTACCCAATTTATCATTAGTGATCATTCAATTCTGATTTACCAACCATTACTATTATTCTTTCTTATGTAGACATTTTTTGTTAACAATATTTACAATCATCCATAGAAACATTCATGAAATTAACAAACACATAACACAAGATATGATATCACAGAAAACTCCTGTTAGGAAGTAAAAACTGCGGTGGGGATGGCACCCACAAAACTTCACTATCTGCAGAATGGAAGGGAGTCAGTTAAGGCTTACAATTTGATCACTTCTGATGATCTACCCTGTTAAGAGTATTAAGGTGGAGACCTGTTAAGATCTACTCTGTTAAGAGCTTTAGCAACACTGATTTAAGTGTGCACTTAGTTATGAGATTTACAATAGGACGGTTAAGCCCACCTTTCTTGAAAGGATTTTAAGAGTGTACTACACTTGTTAGAATGAGTACAAATGTTGACCTGACTATATGCAATCTACTATTGCTGATTTAAAGGTCTATTAAAGCTTTTACAATAATGATATCACCTTAAGTGATTGATGAATACCTTTTCTCTACTTGTCGGTTGCCTCTGTTCTGTTCTTGAAAATTGATTTGAATTTGTTTGTGTTCTTCTGCATGAATTCTCTGTCTGGTCTTTATTTTCTCTTTGTGGCTACTATATTCATTGAACAACAATTGTTCTTAATGGGTCGAGCACCTATTTATACAAATTTTTTTGACCTATCTTGGAATTCATGATTTACAATGTTAACTCTCAGATCCAAGGTTTACAACTTGACCTTGATCTTTAGTTTGCATGTTTTAAAACATTAAAATGAATTAAAACAATAAATATTACATTACTTCCTCCACACATAATGGATTAAAAAGAAAATCAAGAAGTTATAAATACAACTTCAATGATTTATCTGACGTGGAAAGTTAGATCCACTTTTTTGCGGGATGTAACTATAACACCCCAAAATTGGCATCTTGCAACCCTAACCAATTTTGTTGCATTTGTCACTCTTCTTGATCATCAAAGTCCTATTGTACTAGGCAATTCTAAGTCTTGACTAACTCTACTCGACCTAAGTGTCAAATGCAGAAAATCCTAAATCTGCATTAATCATACATTATATTTAATTCCTATATATCTATTTGGATAAACAAACCTTATGATCAAATTAATTTAATTAATAAAGTCCTAGCACTTTAATTAAATTAAATTCACCCTCTTTAGCTAAGACACATTGAAAAGGAATTAAATTATATTTAATTATTAAATAAATATCCTCTTTTTCAATAATTGAATTTAATTATTCAGATAATTGAGAAAAAGCAATTATGAGGTCATATTTATTTAATTAATTGGATATTCTCTCAAAAATCTTTCTTCTGGTCAAAATTGAAAACTTCTCTTTAATTATGCTTTAAAAAGAAAGAAAACAGATAAATCAAATAAAATAGAATTAAATCAAAGAAAGAAAATAGTTAAAGCAAAGAGAAAACAATTTATTGTATTCTTTTAAATAAATTTTTCTATTCTAAACTAGCTTTTCTATCTATTTTATTTCAAAGAGAAAAGTTTCTATTTTGATCATCTCTAAGTCTATAAAAGAACTCTCATTCTCTCATTCAAACCCCCACTCATTTTTCATGCATTGTCAGAATACTGAATTATTGCCACATTTCTTGATAATCTCATATAGAATAATTTCATTTTGCAATAGATTACTTTCAATTTCTAGAATAATTGCATTGAAATCATGTCTTAGACTAAGCTTACATCTTTCAATTCTTAGAATAATCTTGCATTGTATTGCATTCATGGAGAAAAATCCTTCGTTCGTAGATTGGTCTATGGTTGTGAGACTCTCATTCTGAGAGCTATTTCAAAAACCCCATCTAGATAGAAGGCAATAGGTCGAATCATGCAGGTAGACAGGATGAATAATCTCATATTCAATCTTGTGTGTATCTGGTGAAGAAGGACTATGTTGAAGTGTATGGTGAGTTAACAAGGCCAAATTTACCACATACAGTAACTAACTGTTGGTTCTTGGCTATCGGTTTGAACTCGCAGTCTGTCAGTATTCCTTAATTGAACTATTCATCGAGTTCCCTGTATCTGTCGGGTTCCTCTCTTTACTGTTCTTTGGGTAGCACTATTGATACTTCATCGGGTATCCTTATCTTTTTGTCATCAGGTAACACTTGATAGTGTTCATCGGGTAGTCTTAGTGTTGGATAGCGTTGTGCCCTGTCTGTCGGTTTAGACTAAACCGATGGTGCAGATCTTGTTTTTCTCTAAGTATACTAATGGAAAAATATAATGCCTTCAATCTCCCCCTTTGACATTAGTATCAAAAAAATGATATGTGCATAATACTGAAATTATTACACCATGTTTATTTCCTTGTCATAATATGACTCCCCCTTTCTATGTGCATCGTTATAGTGTATACATATGTACATGTATACTATTTGATTGTTGTATGTACATTATTTTCCCTTTTTCTTCCACTATACATTATTTCCTCCTTTTAATTGAGGTGATGTACATATCAAATTCCCCCTTTCTTTTATACTGATGACAAAAACATACAACTTACAATATGTCAAAAAATTGTGACAAAAATGTGTAACTTACAATGTGTCAAAAACATTAGAATGGGTAAGTTTGATATCTTCTAGTAGTTTCTCCCATTGTTCTTTCAATTGTTCGAGTACCATATGTTTCATCTCGAGTCTTGCGTGCATATCAAAAATGCTATCTAGGACAGATATTTCAGGGGTGATAATCAGTGTATTTGCCTATGTCATATTTTGTTGCAGTAGTGTAAGTGTTGGTAAGAGCTTAACTTGTATCTCATTGACTTCATCTCTGTATTTCATTTCTGCAAATTGAATGTCTTGTCTCTGCTTCCTAGCCTATATTATTTGATATTTGTGCAATTTAAGTGCTTCTATTGTGTTGGCTAGACTTTGTGTACTAGACTGAATATCAACATCTATTTTTGCTATCTTGTCAGTATACTCCTTCATGAGTTGATCTAAGGTGCACAATTTATTAATTAAGGTAATAGCTTCTAATAAAATTGGTTCAATTACACTTACCAATTCAGATAGCTTGACCTTTTTGAGTGCCACTTCCTAGCTTATTTTCTCTGCGAGCTTGAATTCATACTTTTGTTCAAGTCTCTCTTCCATAGTTTTCTCAGCATCGATATTCTGAGATGTTATTGCATCCGTGAGTGTTACTAGTTGATCAATTATTGGAACTTTCTGATCAATGTCTGTGTTTGGTACAATTTGTTGAAGTATATCTCTTGCTACTTCAATTACCTTGGTCTCTTTTGCCACTCGTTTCATCTTTTCTTGAGTGGCTTTCCTCTCACAGAGCTTTGCATATTTCTTTAATGTTGTAGGATCCAATGTTCTTAGATCACAAACTGGAATCTCAATTATTTCATCCAGAGTTACTAGATTTTTGTTCTTTCCTTTCTTCTTCTTTGAGATCTTAGGGGATGCAGGTGTATGGACCACTATAGCTAGTTCATTTGTGTGCTTTGAGTTGCTTGGTGAAGGTTTTTTTGATGAAGCATCTTGTTTTTTCTGCTTGGTTTGCACCTGTTGGTTATGTGAAGATGTCTCTTCATTTACCTTGGGTGTTTCTGTAGAATGTTCTGATTTCTTTTCAATCTCATCATTCTTTCCTTCTTCACCTTTCTCTAAAGGCTTGTCCCATGTTTCTTTTTGATTTACTTCCCTATTCTAATCAGTAGAAGAATCTTTCTGATCATCGGTTTCAGCTTTCTCTATAGGTGTATCTGTAGTTTCTTTGCCTTCTCCTTCACCCTTGTCCTTGGGTGTGCTTGTTTCTTTTTCAATTGATCCTTCATTTCCCTCTAGTATGTTTATTGCCTTCATTGGGACAGGCATGTTACTTTGAGTTGTTGCTTGGGCTTTGTCAATATTGATGTCCTGCTTGTCAGTAATTTCCTTGTTAGCAGTGACATTCTCATCTTTTTGTATGGATTCTGCAGGGTCTTGCACTTTTGAGTGCATGTTTGAAGTGTCCTGCACTTCTTCATCTGTAATATCAATTATCTTATCATCTGATGTCTTCAATGCTTGATGACTTTTTTGATCCTTGAGTGTGATAAATATCACATCATCTTTCTTCTTGGGATCATTGTCAGAGTCATAGTGAGTGACATCTTGGATATTATCATCCATGCCTATATCTAAGTTACTAGGCTCATCATCACTTTCTTGATTGTCCAGAGCAATATGTTGAGGACTTGCATTATCTAACTCCTCATCTCTATGAGGTGTGTTTGTGAGAAGTAATTGCTTCTCAACACTTTTTGATCATGTTCTTCCTCCTCTATGATGGATAGAATCCTCTTGAGATTCTTTACCATTTTATCTTTCTTATTTATAGTCTTTTTGACTTGTAGGCCATGTTTTATCTTAGATTTGGCCTCTTCATATGTACCAAACCTTGGTTGTTTCTTATCAATGGGCTCATTGAGTATTGCCTCAATTGCACTAGTAGCTAGACCAATATTGATCTCATAGTCTAATGATGATAACCAAGTAGTTCTTGGTACAACCGGTTTGATGTGTGTGAAGTCTGTGTCTGCCATGAAACATATTTCATCTTTGTGCTTTTCAACCAGTTGCTCAGGAATTATGTTTCTTTCCATCATTTTTTTCCTTGAATTCAAGGAAGTATGCAGACATTATAGACTCAAAGTTGTCTTCTAGTGACTTAATTAGTTCACTAACCTGTTGGGTTGCCTGTTTGGTAGAGTCCCATGCAACTTTTCCTATTGAAGGAAAGTATTCTTGAAAATAGAAAAATATACACATAATAAGTGATCCAAACTTACAAGTGTTGCTCTTTGAAGACCTGATTTTGATCATATTTTCATTCAGTTATTTTAATAGG
>MU224404.1:2192973-2208126 GCA_018584345.1 Thuja plicata | reverse complement strand
TGAACCGTAGCTCCGTTTGGCTATTATGACCACTTTTCGGAAATGGGAGATCGCGATCTACAGTGCCTGACTCGCGAAGCGCCAGTCAGCCGGGGGTTCGACCTCGATCCGGAGCCTCTAAGGTCCTGAAAATTGAGCTCAAAGATTTTGCACCCTAAAATCTCAACATTAAATCCTTAATAACTTCGCCAATACAGATGATCTGGTAATGAAATTTAACTGGCATTCTTATATGACTAAGATGAACCTTCACTTGAAAAATTAGAACATTCTGAGTTCAAATGACCAACTTACTAAAAATAGTAAGTTTCCAAATATAGCAACTTTGTACAAAATAGCCCTTATTGAATAGAAAAACACATATTTTTGGGTGATGCAAGATTGCCCTTACACCCAGGATGCTCCTGCATCATCTTTGAATTTTCATTTCCTTTTCCTGTAGTTTCTCTGAAATCTTCCTCCTATCATTAATAGCCAGTGTTCTTTCTATTTCAGCTTGTCTGGTAGAACTCATCACATCAATCATTCTTACCATCTGGGTCTCTTGACTGATTTGTAGCGTCTTTATTTTTTCTGTCAGATGTAGGTTGATTTCCTTTAGATTTGTGATGTTCTCTTCTGATGTATCTGATACATTACTTGCATTTGATCCTGAATATTTAAAGAAATCTAGAATCTCTTCTTCCTGATAGTCTACTTCATTGTTCCTGGTAGCTATGCCTTTTCTTTCGTTCAACAGTTCTTTCATCTTGATTCTTGCTTCTTTATACTGTTCGTAGAACATCTGTATCTCAAGCTTTTTTTTCTCAATATTCTTATCAAGTTTATACTTCTCCATTGTTAGACCTTTGCTCTTAAGATTTTAATCTTTTCAAGAAGATACTTAGCTCTAAAACCAATTGTTCGACTCAATGGGAAGTAGTACTAAGAGGGGAGGGGTGAATCAGTACCTCTAAAACTTTTAACATTTTACCCAATTTATCATTAGTGATCATTCAATTCTGATTTACCAACCATTACTGTTATTCTTTCTTATGTCGACATTGTTTGTTAACAATCTTTACAATCATCCATAGAAACATTCATGAAATTAACAAACACATAACACAAGATATGATATCGCAGAAAACTCCTGTCAGGAAGTAAAAACTATGGTGGGGATGGCACCCACAAAACTTCACTATCTGCAGAATGGAAGGAGTCGGTTAAGGCTTACAATTTGATCACTTCTGATGATCTACCCTGTTAAGAGTATTAAGGTGGAGACCTATTAAGATCTACTCTGTTAATAGCTTTAGCAACACTGATATAAGTGTGCACTCAGTTATGAGATTTACAATAGGACGGTTAAGTCCACCTTTCTTGAAAGGATTTCATTAGTGTACTACATTTGTTAGAATGAGTACAAATGTTGACCTGACTATATGTAATCTACTATTGCTGATTTACAGATCCATTAAAACTTTTACAATAATGATATCACCTTAAGTGATTGATGAATACCTTTTCTCTACTTGTCGGTAGCCTCTGTTCTGTTCTTGAAAACTGATTTGAATCTGTTTGTGTTCTTCTGCATGAATTCTCTATCTGGTATTTAGTTTCTCTCTATGGCTACTATATTCATTGAACAACAACTATTCTTAATGGGTCGAGCACCTATTTATACAAGTTTTTTTGACCTATCTTAGAATTCATGATTTACAATGTTAACTCTCAGATCCAAGGTTTACAACTTGACCTTGATCTTTAGTTTGCATGTTTTAAAATAGTAAAATGAATTAAAACAATAAAGATTACATTTCTTCCTCCACACATAATGGATTAAAAATCAAATCAAGAAGTTATAAATACAACTTCAGTGATTTATCTAACATGGAAAGTCAGATCCACCTTTTGCGGGATGTAACTTACTATCAATTCTTGGCTATCGGTTTGAACTCACAGTCTGTCGGTGTTCCTTAACTGAAATATTCATCGGGTTCCCTATATCTATCAGGTTCCTCTCTTTGTTGTTCATCAGGTAGCACTGTTGATACTTCGTTGGGTATCCTTATCTTTTTGTCATCGGGTAACACTTGACAATGTTTGTTAGGTAACCTTAGTGTTGGATAGTGATGTGCCTTATCTGTCGGTTTAGACTAAACCGATAGTGCAGATCATGTTTTTCTCTAAGTATACTAAAGGAAAAATATAATTCCTTCATCATATACCATATGTGCTTGTGTATCTCTTCAAAATTGAAAATAAAGCATATGCATATATAGCTTTTGAGAAGCATCAAAACCTCGATGTGTGCAATCTCTTACTAAACAATATATAATGGAATGCATATAGTGCAATATATAACTGAAACCCTCAAAGGAGTGAGTATGTATGCATTATGTTGCTACAGAATGAAAAACATGGAACCCTCGAGCCAACTGAATCTTCACAATGATCATAATGCAACCCTGAATGATGCATGTCATTGACATTGAATGTATATTCTTAAATGTGTTGAGACCCCAAACTAAGAAATGCAACATGAACTTAATTATATACAAGTATAAATTGAAATATACCAAGTATACCTTATCATTGTTTCTCTACCAAAATAAGATGCAACTATTTTCATGATTTTCATATGGTTTCGATAACTGTATGAGTAGTGTTCTTCTCAAATGAATCCATCTAAGTATGCTTTATCAAAATACAAACACAACATAATGCATGGACCAAAATTCTTTCACAATGGATAGCACTTGAACCATATATGATACAACTAAAGTGTAACCACATATGATACAACTGAATAATAACCATCACCATATGTGATGTAATTTTGAAGGTAACATGTGTGCATGATGATAGCACATACACCACAATCATATACATTACAGTCCCAACCTGAAAAGGATAGATGTAACATAACATCAATGAATATGAAAGCATTAATGTAGGTTTTGTCAAATAAAATTGAGTCATTCACCATATGACGTGTATGCTAATGACTGTCATCCATTTTTACATTTGAAATTGTCACAATGGCAGTTACAAAAACATAGCAGAGACAAACTCAAAAGGGGTTTAACACAATAACTCATTCTAAAATCTCAAATGAATGTAACTACAGAAGCTAAACACATTAAAAACAAAAATCAAAGAATGATAAATATACTCAATTAAATCACATGCAGATGAACTCAAAATGAAAAGAATATGAGTGAAGTACACATGTGCAAGATGTAGGATTTGATCCAAACAAACAATTACTAGTATCTCTATCAAAAATTCTCAACTTGGCTTCCAAACCGTCTTCCCAACTGAATGAACAGTGTTTCAAACTATCTTGAGCTTGCAATCATTGAGGACAAATCCATTAATGGGCTTTTTCCCTAGCTCGGGCACAAGCTTAAAACATATGCTTCATGTTTTATGTTTAAACAACTTTTCATAATTCTCAAGCCCGATGACCCTAAGTCTTGCAAAGACTTTTACGAGATTGATATAAGATAAAACATTTTAAACTAATTTCATTATATACCTCTTGTCTCATATTTATCATAACCTTGTCACTTTAGGTGACAGAAAAATAATGTAAAATACATTGTGAAGATGTGTTCCTTAGCACATTAAACATATTGTTCAATTTTGAAGATGCCATGAAACCTTGAGGAACTGAACTTTTAATGATGTTACTTTATGAATGATATATTCATATAAATTGTATTTGACCATGATTTCAATATTGAATGCAACCAATATCAATGATTCCAATATGTACAGTGACAATTTGATGTCAATGTCAAACTGAATGGTGAACAAGGATATCAATGCCAAACTAAAAATGTAACTCACTATCAATATGTACAATGACATTAATATGTCAATGTCAAGCTAAATGATGGACAATGATATATATGCCAAACTAAAAGTGCAAATCACTGTAAATGTCACTTACCAAATAGAATGCAGTCTTATGCCATATACCAAATATGCCAAACCTAGTTAGGATTTTCTTCATCAAGGACAAATAGAAAAGTGGAATTCAACATGGTAATATGATACTTTTTTTTTGGTAGTGAGCCTTATTGTACCGAAAGTGAGTCTACTTGTAGTGAGCACAACTAGCAGTGAGCCTTTGTAAAACTCACCATACCAGTTTCACCTTAATAGGTGTTTTACATTTCATGAGACTTAGCTTCTTCATGGGTTTTTCCTAATTTGGGTTTCACATAAATCCTAGTTTTCTCTATGTCATTGATTCTGTGTTCTCAATGCTAGATTTATGTGGATGTTTGATGTTCTTAACTAACAAATCTAAAGTTGTTAATATTTTTTTTGTGATTCGATCGAGAGGGGAACAATTTCATAAGTTGTGTGGGAATAACTGATTCACCCTCCCCTCTTACTTATTCAGCATGTTCAACAATTGGTATTAGATCTTAGTCCCTTGCTGATAAAGCTTAATCTCTTGAGGGAGATCTTGGTTTCTTGAATAAATGGAAGGAGGTTTCTACACTGAGGAAGATTGGAAAATTAGGTTGAGTGACATTGAAGGTACTGAATCAAAAAATGAGGAGCTGAAGGAAAATGTAAAAGACGAAAATACTTGCATTTCTAGGTTAAGGGATCAGATCAAGAAATTCAAAGCTAGACACAAGGAGTTCAATCAAGAACTTAAGAAATCAAAGGATAGAATTGTAGAGATAGAATGGGAATTGACTAAGATAAGAAAATCAAAAGAGGTTTGTGCAGGTCTAGATTAGAAATAAAAGATGGAGTCAGAGGAAAAGGCTTGGAAGGAAGATCTCATTGGAGCTGGATCAAATTACAAGTCAAAGAATTTCTAGTTAACAAGATTTGAACTAGAAAAGGCATTGGAAGATTGGAAAGAGACTAAATAAAACTTCAAGGAGATGATAAAAAAGAGCTCAGAACAAAATGAGAAGTTAAAGCTAGAATTAGAAAGGCTAAAGGAAGAATCTCTAGAGAATGTGAAAGTAGTACTATTCTGGATAATTTATTGTACATGCAGAAAGGTCAAAAAGAATAAGAATTCTCAAATCAAAATGAAAGAGTAAAAGGAAAGATAATTCAGGAAAAAATAAAAAATCCATCCATAATGAGGTCTCTAGTTAGATAACCAAATGCTCAGATGTATTTAAATTTTAATGGTTTCTATTATGTTTGCAAAACATTTGGTCATAAGGTAGTTGATTGTAGAATGAGAAAGGAAAAAAGAATTCAATTCTTTATCTATCATAAGGTTGGTCATAAAGAAAGTCAATGTAAGAGTCAAGTCATAGATCAGGAGAATGCAAATATTTTTCATGGAAATTTTTATGTGTGTCATAACTTTGGTCATAAATCTAGTCAATGTAGATCTAATCATCTATTGGTGAAGTCTGGAAAAAGGAATGTGAATTGTTTCAGATGTGGACAAACTGGTCACTATGCTAAATCATGAAAATTTAATAATGGACCGGTAAATACCGAATGTAATAATAATACTGTAGAATCTAGTGAATCTCAAAAGAACAATATGGAATGGAGAAAGAAATATGATGGTGCAGATGGTTCGGTGGTATCAGATCCTGATACTAGTCCTATAGATAACTGAGCCAAGAGCTTTGGCACAGGGGGAGTACTAAACAATTCAAATTTTACACCTCCCATGTTCCAATGAGGTACCAGTTGCAACTAGGTTGTTGTCAACATAGGTGAAGTGACATTAATGATGACAAGATGGCTGTAAGTGATTGATGTATAAAGTATAATGGTTGTGTCAACAACAAATAATTCATGCGAGAATCTCGATCATGATAGTTCATGTATTTTAAAAGGTTAAACATTCAAATCATTTGGCACTGTAGCTCGACAAGGAAAATTGTGAAGTTACAAAGTAATGAAAGTAGAAAATCTATAAGGTAATTCATGGCATCTAATTTGGATGTTCGTGTTGGTGTAAAAAGAAGAATGGAGAAAGGGTTTGAATTGAAATAATTTGATCATGGTCATGTAAAGAAATTAGAGTTTGGTTTTCCCGCAGATGAAATATAGAGAATAAGAAATCTAGGGCTCAAAATTTGGGGAGAATTTTTGTGGTGCGTGTTGAGAAAATGGTGTTGTACACCTTGCATAATAATATTTATTGTTATTGTTATTTTATTTTATTATGTAAATGTTGCACCTAGATGGATGTGCAACATGTAGAGATTCCCGTGGAATATTATTTGTGAGTTGTGTTGTAACATTGTGATATTATTTGATGTAATTATTAATATTGGGGAAATAAAGTAAATAAAGTACCCAATATTGAATGTGGGTCAATGGGGTTAGGTAGCACATGGTTTATGTAATACCACTTGGTGGTTTTGTGGGAGCTTTTTTCTATAAAAGAAACCACAAGGGTATTTGTTGACGTTAGACAGGTTAGCCAAAGGTAGTATTTGTGAAAGTTGGAAGCATGGCATGGGATGTGTGGATTCATGCTTGTTCACATGGAGTGCTTAGTTGTGGCTAGGGATTTGAAGGCTCCCACGGTTGTATTGCAATGAGTTTTTGTTGAATAATACATGGTGATGAATGCTTTTGGAGGCTGGGTTTTTCCCTCATGAGGGTTCTCCCAGGGTATATCTTGTTTCACATTTTTTGGTTATGTTGTCTTTTCTCTTGCATGTGGATTCTAAGTGTTTATTTGCATAAGATCTATAATGGGTTATGTGGAAATTGTCATATGGTTGTATGCAAGTTTCCTAACAAGTGGTATTAGAGCTATGGTTTTATGGTTGTAACCCTAAGTTGAATCCATGGGAATGCATGAAAGAATGTAAGAATATGGAAATATATATGGGTTTTGTAAGTTATTTATTGCAGATTTGAGGGTTTTGGGTTTGTTGTTATGATGGGTTGTTGGCATATTTTGGGCATGAGAAATTGTTGACCAAAAGGGTTTTGGATGTTTTATTTAAAATGAGGGTTTTGGAGGGGATTTTGTAGAAATGTCCTCCTAGGAAAAAATAGACCTTGCCACTAAATCCAAGTTGGCCTTTCCATGAATTTTGATATAAAATTTTCCCGAGCTTGACCAAGATGAAGGAAAATGTAATTTTTTGTTGCAGGTTGTGACGCTGCCAAATTTACAGTCGAAATCTACAGAAAATAAAAATAAAAAATAAAAAATTCCCATTGGTACCTACAGAAAATTGAAAAAAAAAAATCTAATTAGTGTTGAAAAGCGCGTGGGGTGCATGTTTGAAAAGGTTTTTTTAAACAAAAATATATATATTATATGGGGGGAAAGGTTCGTAGACCTTGTAGCCTCCACACCCCTTGTGGAGACTGATAGCAATGGTATCAATAACGATACCCACTGTCATCTCGCTGGTAATGGGTGCCAGCAGTGGCACCACCGATGGGAACACCCATCGTGGGGTGTGCCCCCAACGTGAATGGGGGGTGTGGGCCACCCATGGAGGTTCCCCAATATTTTTTTATTAAGTTTTTTTTTATATAAAAACTTTGAAATCTTTTTAAAAGGTCATTTTTTTAATAAAGTTTTTTTTTTAAATAAAAAACTTTGGATTTATTAAATATTCCATGTTGCTGATTTTTTTGAAATGCCCAGATTTGAGAAATTTTATACACTGAGATTTAATGGGGTTGGGTCAGAGCTGAGTTAAAAATGAAAAAAAAATGATGGCATATTGGAGAAAATTAAAAAATGTTTTTTTGTGGGCATGGAGGCATGTCTTTTGGAATCCATTGTTTGTATTTATGGCCTAGGAGGCTATTTTTTTTCAAATGAGCATAACTTGGGCATACGGAGTCGGATTTTGGACTTCAAATTGTCGACAAAGAGCTCTTGGAGAGCTCTACATGTTGGTTCAAATTTGGAGCAGGTTTGAGATGATTTATTAGCTGAGATTTTAATCTGAATTGTTTATGGATTATATTGACTATGGTGACATTGTGAGTTTATGACAGTTTTCTCTTGGAGATTTGGTGTTGATGCCATTGTATACTCAGTTTGTATATCAAAGTGGTCTCATGCTGACATGGTACCATTATTTAGTTTGGATATGTATGGTTCACTATTGGGTCTATAGGTTGTGCATTTATATAAGCAGACTGTACTTACATGTTGCATTTATGGCTTGGATATGGGTTGTCTATGCCCATTGATATTTCATTATGGATACATATTTAGATTGGTGGCATGATTTTATCACATGATTTGCTGATTTGTTTGCATGTAGAGAGGATGAGATGTTGTTACCAGTTACAGTCATGGTAGAGGATTATGGTTGACTATGTTATGCTAATAGGTTGGCCACATTGAGTTAAATGCTTATTTCATGGATGAGATCATGGTGTCATGGATTTTGGCATGACATGATTGGATTTGACAGGTATTTTGATTTATGATTATTTGATTGGATTCTTGATTTGGTTATAGTGGCATATCCTCTTGGTTGAGGATTATGGTTATTTATTGTATGTTTTGGGGAGCTCATGACTGCTAGCTTTGAGTTCTTTGATGGTTTGATGCCTTGGTTGATTCTCATGTTAGAGGATGATTTTATCATGATTTCATGGATAGATTTGATACATGGTTTAGTAGGAGCTTGTGACAGTGATGATGTGGCGGTGTAGGATTGGTTCCTGGTTTGTTGATAGTAGTTTTTGTATCTTCTTGGTGTAGGAGATGGATATCATGATGCCATGGGTGACTTGGTACCCCGCTTGAGTGGGAGTTTTTGGCAGTGATATGTATTTTTTTAGTGCTTGTAGATGTTGGAGGGTGTCTTAGATCATGTTGCTATAGAAGTGTCTTTGATATTTGTTGGTGCACTTGTAGGTGGTAGTTATCTTCATGGTGTGTGGAGATGGTGACATCTTGAGGGCTCATGGGGTCCTTGGTAAAGGTGTGGTTGACATGTTATCCTTGGTGTTAGGATGGTTTCATTATTATGTCATGGTATACTCTTGATGTGCATTTAGAGTTTTGGCAAGTTATGGTATGTTCATATGAAGTATGTTATCTCTTTGGTTGAGATGGTTTAGATCATGGTTGTCATGTTTATGATCTTGATTCCTAGGTTGGATTTGTGACATTGATCTTAGTTTAGTTTCTTGGTATTGAGTACTTTGATCATTTGATGGATACTTCATGATATTTCTATGTTGCATTTGGAGTTGGCATAGATTTATTTTTTACAGGTGCTCATGGATACTTAGAGACAAAGGTGATATTGATTTATCTTCGGATTAGAGATGTGTATGTTGGAACAGTTGATGGTTTCAGTAGGAAGACCGAGGAGCATTCACCTAATATGGACTTGAGATGAGAGTGTTATTAGATTAGTCTTGGTTGGATACTAGGATATCTTGATGAGCATTCTCATTACCCGCTCTTGGTCTACTACTTGAGAGGTATAGCTCATTGTTTCTTCTCAGGCACATTATGTTTATGCTTATCTTTCATGGATATGGATCTTGAGCTATAGTGTGATTTAGTTCTAGAGGATTCATTTGAGAGATGGTTTTCGATTGGTTATTTCCTTATGCATATGTTTTTATTATGATATGATTATGGTTGAAGTTTGGGAGATGGTTTTATTGGGCATATTCATTGGATTAGGAATGGTTATGAGTTTGATCTTCTTGTGAGAGGATTACATACATGATTATTATATGTTATAGTTTGGGTTTTGTTATGGTTTCTTGTATGGGGTATTATGGAGGAGATCATACTTGGCATAGTTGACATTTAGAGGTGTGTGTAGAAGGACATGATACATGTTATTTTTTAGTCTTGGTTATCTTCTTGGATGTTCGGTTTCACTTACATTGGATTTGAGATTGGTTGCAGCTTGTGATCACTAGTTTGTGTTCATGTGTGTCATGTGGGAGATGGCATGTTTATTCCTTTATCTCTTTCCTTTGATGGTTGTGGAGAAATTGGGAGAGTGTTGGAGACTTGTTATGAGAGTTGTGTTTGTGGGATATTAGTTTATATGTTGCATATTGTTGTGGATGTCCTTGATACTACATGGATTCACTTCTATGAGATTTTATGAGTGGATTGATTTCAGATTTGACATTACCTTTGCAGTGGGAGCTTCTTGGTGTGTATGTGGCAGCTATTGTACTTGAGGCTTATGATTGTAGGTTACAGGTTGGATATGTTGATTTGGGATTCACTTGGTATACCTTAGAGGTATGGATAGTTGGATTGGTTAGCACTTGTTGTGGGTGTTATTTCAGCTATGGATTTGATAGCTACAGATACATTTGATTACCTTTGGACTGAGTGTTTGTGTTTGGGATATCATTTGGTACAAGATTTATGATTCTTATGTGATAGGTTGGGTGGCTTTCTCTTTGGATGGATTCTATGTATGTCTGTTGGTAGTGGAATAATAGGAGGTGTGATCATTCATATATGAGATGGTGGATACTTTGATTTTGTTATGGGTACCTAGATGGAGCACATGGTGTACTTTGGTTCATGATGGTGTATGTGCTAGAAGGGATTGTTCCCTTGTTCATTTATGTGGCTATGTATTGACCCTTATTCAATGTATATAACAAGTGGGAGATTGTTGAGGAAATGGTGTTGTACACCTTGAATAATAATTTTTATTATTATATTATTTCATTTTATTATGTAAATGTTGCACCTAGATGGATGTGCAACATATAGAGATTCCCATGGAATATTCTTTGATGTAATTATTTAATATTGGGGAAATAAAGTAAATAAAGTACCCAATATTGAATGTGGGTCAATGGGATTAGGTAGCTCATGGTTTTAACACATGGTTTATGCAATACCACTTGATAGTTTTGTGGGAGCTTGTTTCTACAAAATCAACCACAAGGGTAGTTGTTGAGGTTAGATAGGTTAGCCAAAGGTATCATTTGTAAAGGTTGGAAGCATGACATGGGATGTGTGGATTCATGCTTTTTCACATGGAGTTCTTGGCTATGGCTAGGGATTTGAAGGCTTCCATGGTTGTATTGCAATGGTGTTTTTCTGAATAATTAATGGTGATAGATGATTTTGGAGGCTAGATTTTTTTTTCCTCAAGAAGGTTTTCCCATGGTATATCTTGTGTCACATTTTGTGGGTATGTTTTCTTTTATTGTGCATATGGATTCTAAGTGTTTATTTGCATAAGATCTATAATGGTTCATGTGGAAATTGTCATATGGTTGTATGCAATTTTCCTAATAGTGTGATGACAAAGGATTCATACAGTTTGTGTTGAGTCATTTTCAAGGTGAAACCTTGGTATTGGACAAAGCTTACAATGTGACAAAGGAAGTAATTGAGGAAATTATTGGTCTGTGTAGCATTGACAAAGTACTTTCAAAGATACCTATCATCTATGAAGAGGTAGAATCCCCGATGGTGGTTGGTAGGGATCAGTATACTTTTCAAATCTTTACCATTGAAGATCCTATCATAAGGTATGTTTCTCATGACATGTCTTACAAAATTCAATTCCATAATCATGATGGTTCAATTTATGTTGTAGGAGTGTATATGTCATGTAAAATGGTGAATGAGAATGTACAAATGGATTTATACAAATTGCTATTAGAAAACTTGAAGTTGAATGTGAAGATGTTAGTGGAAGACAATTACAATTTCTATTTTTGTTCGTTGGTCATGTGCTTACTGTTCTATTTCATGAGATATTTGCCTAGAAAAGAGAATGTTGTATGGAGGACCAACATTCCTTTTAGTAAGCATATTTATAGGTACTTGGAAGGGTTGGAAGATAAGGTATATTCCGACAAGGCATATTTCATGAATCTTCAGTAAGATCTTAGCTCTGGTTTGGTGGTCGTTGGTGCTTATACCGACACAAGAAATTGAAGGAGGTCCCTCTTTGGGAAAAAAAAGAGCTGGAAGAGGTTATCGGTGGTTCATCTTCTGGACCATAGAGGAGAAAGACAACTGAGAAAGAGAAGGAAATTGTTACTATTTTGGAAAGTGAAGAGGAAGAAGTTGGTGAAGAAGAAGATTCAAAGGAAGAGATAGAATTCAAGGAAGAAGTAGAGAAAATAGTGGTTTCTCCAAATGAATCAGATGTTTTTCATTATGACACTATTAAAATTATGTTGGTAAAGGGATAATTTGATAGAATTGTTCATCTGCGGTCTGAATTTTCTTCAGTCGATAGGTCCTTGGTGTTGAAGTTCTTGTTTGATCATCTGATCAATAAGAAATTTTTGGTATCTAGTGTATATAGTATGCTTCATAGAGAGATGGTAGTACAAATAGAGAAACAATTTTGGATTTTAGTGTTGATTACTAGTTTTTAGCAAATAAAATAGAGAATAAGTGTGATAGCACAATGCAAAGACTATCCCTAATTATCGGTAAAATTAAATCTTGCATAGAACAGATCAATAATGTCTGCCAGTACTACCTTCGGTGGTCTGCTACAGTTGACAACTTTAGAGGTCAGTGTGAAATGATTGAGACAAAGCTCAATGAGTTGGGGAAAGCATGTGACATATTTAAGGACAAAGATGGAAAGAAGAGGATCAAAGTTGGCAAACTTCAGGTAGAACTGTTGTTACAGCAAAGACAAAGAGAAGACTTGGTCAAGACATTATGGCTTGTGAAGGATATCATTGAATTTATAATGGAGCATGTTGTTGGCATCATAACCGATCCAGAGGAGTATGTATAGAGGTCTCAATTTTTGGACTGGTCAAAATCATTTGACGAACTAGTTAAATGTGATAGTTTGTGTGCTCGCATAGAGGTGACAGTTGTCAAGTAGAAGAAATAATTTTTAGTTTTAAAGGAGAGGTACACAAAGGTATTTTTAATAAAGTAATTATGCTACTTTAAATATCTTTCATATATCATTGTGGAAAAAAGGGGGAGAGAGGTCAAGTTACATTTTCTTAGGGGGGTATTTTGGAGTGCAAAGTAAATTTCTATCATTCTAGAGAAGTTTTTGAAGTTTTTCCATCAATACCAAAGGGGGAGATTGTTAGTATTGTTGTTGGAATTGATTTTCATTGATGTAAAAACCTCCATATTAACACTCTGGCGATATTGGTTGGTCATTGATAGTAAGGGGTATATCATGTTGTTCATCAGTATGTGAAAAAAAATTTTCATTAGAGCATTTCTTATGTTCACTAGTGCTTCAAGGACAAGAATAGTGTATTCTATCAGTTCTTCATATACATAATTACTCTTGTATGGTTTCAGTGTTTGAATATTCTTATTGGTTTCTAGTGATTGTTGATGTGCATTTCATTAGATAGTTCTGGTGCTTTGGCTACAACATACCATGGAAATTTTTCATTTGGTGGTAACGGTAATTTTATGTCTTCATCTTTTAGACTTGGTTTTGGTATTCACATGGCTTCAAAAAAATGAATTCTAATACCTTAAGCCTGACCTATCTATGGGTTGTGTTGTAGCGTGTTCTTATGTATGTCCTAGATTTAGGATCAATGCTTTGCATTAAATGTAAATACAGTATTTTTGCATCAGTGTTGTCACACGCTTGGTGTGAAGTTAACATATGTAAGATCCGATACCGAAATAAATAAAGAAGAACTTCTTTGTATTCGTGTGTGGGTTGTGCATAGAATTGGTATGGTAATCATGGCTGAGAAATCTTGCGACAATAGTGTATGTGAGAAGTGGAATATGTGGTGATAGATTTAAGATCATGTTGGTGCTTTCATATTGAAAGTAGTAGATCAATCCTTTGGTGTTCTACTGGTGGTTATGGTGATAGAGCTTAACTGTAGAACTGATCAAGCATGTTCAGATACAATTTGTATAGTTCATGATTCTATTTTGATATCTAATTTTTATAAGGGAAGTTAGCCCAATTGGTAGTGAGCCTTGTTGTTTTGGTGGTGACCCTTATTGTACCGACAGTGAGTCTACTTGTAGTGAGAAAAACTGGTAGTGAGCCTTTATAAAATTCTCCATATCAATGTCACCTTAACAAGTGTTTTACATTTCATGAGAATTATCTTCTCTATGGTTTTTCCCAATTTGGGCTTCCACATAGATCCTCGTGTTCTCCGTGTTAGTGTTTCTTTATTCTTAATGATTACATTTATGTGGATGTTTAATGCACTTAACTGACAAATGTAAAGCTTTTAATATTATTGTTTGTGATTTGACTGACAGAGGAAAACTTTTTATAATTTGTGTGGGAATAACTGATTCATCCTCATCTTAGTTATTTGACATGTTCAACATGGACATGTAGGTCAAAAGTTACTAAAAAAATGATAGACATATGTCTATGAGAACTATGGAAAGATTGGTAAAAATAAATTAGAAAATAAATATGTTAATGTTGTTCGAATCTAAAAAAGGTATATGGATAGGAATCTTAGGAGGCGTGTGGAATTATATTCATAATTTTACAAATACCCACTTGATAATATGTAAACCTAATGATAAGAAAGTTGAGAAACTACATTGGAAGAAAAAACACACCAAAAGGGGGGAAACAAAGCTCCCAAGCAAAAGGCTTGTCATCCAAGTCAAAGTAAAATCCTAAATACATATGTGTTATTGAAATTAAAAATGCATACATCTTATTTGAAATAAAAACTTGTACGCATTATATTAAACAAGAAAAACAAGTACATGTTTCTCTAAATAAAAGCTAAATGAAATAAATGTTGTAGATTGGTTTTTTACTTCATAAAAAATATGTGTGTCTTTTTAATGGCAATTAACTTGTCCTCCCCATAGTGTTTTTTCATCAAGATATATACATAAATTATAAAAGGTAAGTATAAGTTAAATTTTTACTTTGTTTTTTTCCTTTCTTAAATAATTTAAGTTATATTTTATGATACTATATTTTTAGGATGTTTGAGAATGGTTTTAGATCTCTAGAAGTCATCATCCAAAATTTAGATTTTAGGGGATCATATAATTTTTTTAGACTTTAAGAAAACTCTTATCATCATTCTCTTCCTATCTCTCTATCTAATGCTCTTTGTCTTCACCAATATCTAGACCTATATATTTCCCTATCATTCTCCTTCTCCTCTCTATCTACCTCTCCCTATTTCACTTTTTCCTCTCTCCCAAACCTCTAGATCTTATAATTTCTTAGTCTTAGTCAAATCTCTCTCTCTCTCTCTCTCTCTCTC
>MU224404.1:2179032-2192765 GCA_018584345.1 Thuja plicata | reverse complement strand
TATATTTATCTCTTTCCCTCTCTCTAGTTTCTCTCTACCTCTATCTCACTGTCTCCTCTCTCCCCCAAGATCTACACCTATCTTTCTACCTCTCTCTCCTTCTCTCACCCTTCACCGTCTCCCTCTCTCCTACTATCCTACTCTCCATCTCCATTTATCTCGATCTCTCTCTATCTCTCTCCCCCTTTCCCCTTCCACTTAAATTTCTATCTCCCCTCACCTCTCTACAAATATCTCGCGTTATCCCTCTTGCCTTACCTACCTCTCTCTCCCTTTATCTCTATACGTATTTTTAAATCTCTCCTCACCAAAGCCTCTATGCATATGTCTCCCTTTTTCCCTCCCCTATTGCTCTCTCTCTCTCTCTCTTGGGCTCTCTCTCCTCCCACCTTACATCTATCTCTACCATGTAAGGGCTTTAAGGTAAATTAGAGAAATTAAAAATATTAGATATAATAGAAAATAAGAGAGGCAAAATAAAAAAATAAGATAACACAAAGATTTAATGTGGTTCACCCGATGTGGGTTGTATCTATTAGAGAAATAGTCATCCACTTATTTCCATCAAAGAAGAAATTATAATATGATGTCTTTCACATTACAAAAATACTTATTTATAGGAATTTAAGGGGGTTTAAAGGGTTGGTTTACATGCCAAAATAATAGCCAACTCATTTATAAAATAATAAGAAAGTTTTCCTTTAGGGGGGTAAAAGCACAATAATCTGTCACCCCTAAGGCTAACTTTGGGCGCTCTATCACATTGGTCTCGGCCGAGTAAGACTCAACCGAGTCCCACATGACCAAGTTTACATGGGCCCCACACGGTGCTGAGTGGCACCTACATGGCCTAGTAGACTCGACCAAGAGCTACTCGGCTGAGTTATTCTCGGTCGAGTATGCGCAGTATTTTAAAAACCCAAAAATAACCCGCTAGCCCCTCATTTTCACATTGAGGGGCTAAGATTGAGGGTGTGGAGCTGAGCGAGAATACTCGGCCGAGTTTGAGGTAGGGCCTTTTTTTCATTTTTAAAATGTTTTACTATATAAATATATATGTAAAATGAATTTTTTTTATTTAGCATTGTAATGTCATGGTTTTTTTCTTCATTTTCTAGAAATAAATTTTTTTAGGTCATATAATTGATGTTATTTAAAAACATGTAAATGCAAACCCAAACTTAAACGCAAGCCCAAACATAAACACAAACCCAAACTTAAACGCAAACTCAAACTTACACATAATTTACCCAAAATTTTGAAACATAAACGCAAACCCAAATCTAAAATTATGAAACATTTATACGTAATCTTAAAATCCTAAAATCATAAAATTTAACCAAAACGTAAACTAGAAGCATAACTTTTGTTTCATGAATCTAATTAGTCTTTAATCATTCAAAGCAATCATTATAGGGAATTAATATAGGATACATGACTATATTATTACTTGAGAACGTGCCACAAAATCTTTTTGTCACAACTTGATCATTCTAGACATTTTCATTATGTACACAACTTTCAAAATTAGCACATAAGAAAACCATAAGTCTTACATACTAGGTTACATATAAATCAAATTGTATATATTAAAGCCTTAAAATCACTTAAAATTTATGTACATGTGGAATCTTTTTTTGATCTATGTATCCTTAAGGGGATGTCATGAATATTTTTGTTCAGATAGACATGTATATTATGTAGATATTTATGTTAATATGTACAATTGCAATTTTCATTGTTTAAAATTTTTGAACTTTTGTTTGAAAAAATGTTTCATGTTGAAGATATAAATTGAATTTGTTTAAAATTTAAATATGTATGTATAGATATTTTTTAATTTTTTAATTTAAAAATATGTTCTTTTTCAACACATGTACATATATAAATTGATTTCCTACTGAATGTACACATGTATGTGCCCACTTGCAGTGAGTGCACTTTTTATCTCTAGATATTACATTTCTGTCACATGGCTTCTACTGGTTCAAACCCTAGAATTCATGGTAGTTAGGCCTCATGAGCATCGTTAGGCCACCATGAAACCCCACAGAGTCATGATAGTCACAAACAGGAGACTATCACGAGGATGCATGTCGCTCTAGTTGCGCAAGAGAGGACGTTGCAAAATAGTGCTACCCTCCCTAATAGGGAGAAATTGATTTCCATTCATACAGAGTTGATGAGTATGATTCAAAAGGCTGAATAATACAATCCATATGATGATGGATCTATTGATTCTTTTTACCATAGTCTATCTAGCACTATTATAGGTACTATTGGTTAGAACAAAGTTGATGGGGATGTTACTGTTACTCAGGTTAAGAACATGTTTGGGACCCGTTACATAGAAAAGAAAGTGGTTAGATAATATAGGGTCACAAAATGTATAGATGAGTTAGTAGCTCCTTTTATATATCCGAGATGGTTGGTGGCCCATCATATGTGGCCCCAAAAGGATGAGGTGCCCTTATATTTCTGCAAATAATTGTTTGTAGATTTTCATTTAGGTTATGATGTTGATTACAAAAATTTACCTCCACATGTTGGTCAGGGTCAAGGGAGATATTAAGATAAGTGTAGATGACCTAATGCACCATAGCCCCCTAGTAAGAGGGCATTGGTGGGTCAAAACCTTTTGGTTCTTCCAAAAGGTTTGGAGACCTACACTGTATCTAGATAGGTTTTTGTTGAGGATGCACGTGTAGATATGTTTTCTAGCATTGCCACCATCGCGACTCAGGTCGATGAGTTTTTATTTAATTGTGTGGGTAGGTACATGCTCAGATCCCAGACAAGTGCAGGCATTGATCCTTCTAGTCCATTTTATGATCCTTACATCTTATATGATCTTCCCACTCCATATGAGATATTACAACTACCAGAGGATCGTCTGTTCAACATGAGCTCCATTTTAGTCAGTGATCTCCTTGTAGCTTACCAGCACATTTCTACGACACATGGGGTTCCTCCACAAGATATTCCTGCATTCATTCGAGGAGACCAAGCTTCAAGATCCTCCACATGAAGCAATCGAGGACAAGGAGATGTAGAGGTAGGTACCTCCAGACAGGATGATGTCCTGATACATCCTACAGCTCCACTACAGAGTGTGGATGATCTTACACCATCTCGATAGCATACCCAGGCTTCCCTATATCAAACACCTAGGACCTCACAATTTCACACTGGATTCTCAGATTTTCTCATGGATGAAGCCATTGATCCTGAGACAGTGTCCTTACATTCTTCTGAGTTATTTGACATTGGACATGCATTACACTAGGTACACTTGAAACCATTTAATTTCAAGATTCAAGAGCAATCAAGTAATTTTGTATTTAATTTATTTATATAAACTTAATTTATATATATTTAACTATATATATTTTTTAAATTAATTTGAACCAGGTACATGACACTACGAGGGGCACTGCATATGGAGATTTAGAGGAGCATGTTGATCTGATTCATCAGAATATAGAGGTAAAATTTAATTTACCTCAACCTACTGTTCTAGCCTCTATACCTCCTTCTCAACCCATGCTTCCTCAAGAACCTAGGTTACTTTCTTCCTTTAAGGAGTATGACTTATTTGAGCAATTACGTGCTACTCCAGCTATGATATCTTTATGGGAATTGCTTCAAACTTATCCTACATATCATGAGGCATTACAAAAATCTTTATCTACTCTTCTAGCTTTGCCTCCTAATCAAGAGAACATTAATTCATTTTTTGGAGTGCATGCATACTATGCCTTCTGTACCTCCTATTGTATTCACTGATGATGATTTACCTTCTGTTGAGGTGCAAAATCAATATGATGCTCTTATGGTTGTTGTTTCTATTAATTAGAGTATCATTCATAGAACATTAATTGATAATGGATCTAGGCTTAATTTTTTTAGCATGGATATGCTCAAGGCTATTAAAGCCGATCGTACAACTATCCAACTAGATAATATCCCTATTTGTGGATTTGATAACATTACAAAGAAAACTTTGGGCATTATTACACTACCTATCAAGGTTGGTCTAGTCCTTCTTCACACACCTATTCATGTCATGCCTGGACCTCTCAATTATAACCTTTTGTTAGGAAGACCTTGGTTACATACTATGCATGTGATTCCTTATACTCTACATCGTAAGGTTAGGTTCATTTATAATAATTTGATGTATACTTTACATGTAGATGATGCACCAAACCCTTGCTTGAATGCAAAATATGCTAAGATCTCTGAACCCATACAACCAACTAAGGAACCTAAGAAACCTCCTAAAGTTAAACAAGTTGAAGTTCCATCCTCTTTTTTAACTGAAGATGATTAGGGAATATTGGATTTTAATCCTTCTTTTATAGGAGAATACAAAGTTTCTGAATTAGAGTTTATGAAGGAACAAAATGGGTTTGAAAAGCAAGTCTTTATTCCTTCTCCAGTTTCTAGGGAATTAAAAAGTAACTTTGTTGTTGCTTCCCTTGAAGAAACAATTGAGACCATAAAACCAGATTGTTATGACATTGTGACATATGTCGCTCCTTTAACTCAATCTGATATGGCTGATAGATATGGATCTAGTTATCATTTACTTAGGAAATATGGATTCAATGGGAAAGGATGTGGAAAATATGAGCAAGGTATACAAGTTCCCTTGGACAATGAAGTTTATGATTATACTTATGGGCTAGGATTCAATCCTTATAAGCAACCATAAGATTTTCCTCTTAATGTTAATCATATCTGTGGTGGACACTTAAAATTGGTTAATCCACTTCTCCTTGACATGGATCAAAAACCTAGCTTGGATATTTTTCCTGAGGATGAAGCCTTGGCTGAATTTTTAGGAGCTTAACAAGATTTACCTATGTTTTATCATAAAAGAAGAAATCCTTATTGTTTGAATAATGAAGCCTATTTTGGAGAATGTGATGAACATGATATTTCTCCTTTGCCAATGGACTCTCCCATACAAATTAATTAATTAATAACTAAGACTATGGAAGTTCAAATGGATGAGAATGACTCTGAAAAAATAGTCAAAGTGGGAAAATGTTTGAACCAAGATGAACATGATCAATTAGTTTCCCTTTTGCTTGAATATAAGGATATATTTGCTTGGACATATTCGGATACGCCAAGCATAGATCCTAAGATTGTTACTCACAATATTATTCTTAAACCCAATGTTAAACCTGTGAAACAAAAAATTTGAAAGATGAAACCAGGCATTGCTTTGCTAGTAAAAGCTAAAATTGAAAAGTTATTAGGTGTTGGGTTCATCCGCTCTATTGATTACTCTAAATGGATTTCCAATATTGTGGTTGTTTCTAAAGGAGAGAATAAGATAAGAATGTGCACTGATTTTTGAGATTTAAATAAAGCATCCTTAAAAAATGAATTTCCCTTACCCAATATCGATATGATTGTGGATTTGACAGCGGGTCATGCTTTATTATCTTTTATGGATGGGTTTTCAGGTTATAATAAAAAATTTATTCCTATTAAAGATCAACTTAAAACCACATTTATCACACCTTGGGGAACATTCTGTTGGGTCATGATGCCTTTTGGATTAAGAAATGCGGGAGCAACTTATCAATGTGCTATGACCTTGATTTTCTGTGATTACATCCATGAGATTCTAGAAGATTATGTAGATGACATCTTGGCAAAATCTATACAAATAAAGGACCATGTGTTCATTTTAAGACAAATATTTGAAAGGATTAGGAGTTATAATATGAGATTAAATCCTAAGAAATGCACTTTTGGAGTTGCATCTGGTAAATTATTAAGATTTATAATTTCTAAGAGAGGCATAGAAGTGGATACTAAAAATATTGATGCTATCTTTAATATGCCTCCTCCTAAGAATATTTCTCAATTACGTAGTTTACAAGGAAAAATTCAATCTATCCATCGCTTTGTTTCTAACTTAGCTGATAGAACTATTCCTTTCACTCCTTTACTTAGAAAAGATACCACCTTTTCTTGGAACCAAGAATGTAAACAATCCTTTGAGAAATTTAAGGAGTATCTGGCTAATCCTCCTATTCTACAACCTACCCAATTCAACAAACCCTTCTATCTATATACTTCTGCCACTTCCCATGTTGTGAGTGCATTATTAGCTCAACATGATAGTGAAGGTAAGGAAAGACCAAGATACTACATCAGTCAAACTTTACTGGACTATGGAACAAGATATATCGATTTAGAAAGACAATGCTTGGATTTAGTTTATGCTTGTCAAAAACTCAAGCATTATCTATTGAATATTGAGGTTAATGTGATTGTAAAATTTGATCCTCTTAAACACCTTTTCTCAAAAACTGATCTCTCTGGTCGTCTGGCTAAATGGGTGATGTTACTAAATTTGATCTTTATTTCATTCTTCAAAAATCCATGAAAGGACAAGATTTAACTGATTATCTAGCTGAAGCTCCTTCTCCTCATTCTCATACGAACTTCGCCTCAATAGAATTCCCCGATGAGAATATTTTAGCTATTAAACAAGAAGATGTTTGGGAATTATATTTTGATGGTTCTAGATGTAAGACAAGTTCTAGTGTAGGCATCATCTTGGTCCCTCCTACAAAGAAACCAATCCCTATGTCATATAAATTGACCTTTTCTTGTACGAATAATATTATGGAATATGAAGCTCTTATAGCTGGCTAGCGGGAAGCTTTATCCCTTAATGTTAAAAACTTGGAAATATATGGGGATTCACAATTGATTGTTGAAAAAATCAAAGGGGGTTATTAGACTAAGAATGATAAAATGTCGCGATATAAAGAATTGGCTCTTGATATCCTTTCACAATTTTCTACTTATACGATTCAGACTTTACCTAGGAAAGATAATCGACATGCAGACACCATGGAAAGCAACTTCCTTGGTGTGTCTGGAGAATAATGCTAAAGACTTTAAATTTACTATACATACTCTTAAACAACCTACAATTTCTAATAAGGGTAATGTTGATTGTTGTAACTTGCATTTGGATGAATGGTATTCACATATCTTTCACTTTTTGAAAGACAATACATTCCCTAAATCGGAAACAAGGAACATGTGTAACCATATTAGGAAGCTTTCCATAGGATATATCATTTTGGTCAATACTCTTTACAAATTTTCTTATAATGGTTTGTTATTAAGATGTCTTGGCAGAACCGAAGTCCTGATAGCTTTAGCAGAAGCTCATTCTGGTTCTTGTAGAGGAGATTTTGGTGGGAAATGTTTAGTTAATAAACTTCTTAGAATGGGATATTATTGGAAAACAATGGAACAAGATTCCTTTAAAATTGTTAAAAAGTGTTCTCAGTTTCATCAACATGGTAATTTAATTCATGCTCCTGCTCCTGCTCGTGCGCTTCATAATCAAGTTGCTCCATGGCCTTTTAGTATTTGGGTATTTGATCTTATTGGAAAAATTTCACCGGCTTCTTCTCAAGGACATACGTTCATTCTCACAGCTACATATTACTTTACAAAGTGGGTAGAGGCTATTCCTCTCCTCTCTACTACTGTGATGTTATTTGTGATTTTATTCTTAATCATATTATAGCACAATTTTGTATTCCTTCAATGATAGTTTTGGATAATGGTACTTCCTTCAAAAATAAATAAGTCACAAAATTATTGGAGAAATATCGTATTCAACACATATTTTCTACTCCCTACTATCATCAATCTAATGGTCAGGCGGAAGCATCGAAAAAAGTTATTGAACAAATCCTAAGAAAAATAGTCAATAAGCATGTGAAAGATTGGCAAACTAAACTTACTTATGCTCTATGGGCTTATAGGACTAGTGTCCGCACTGCCATAGGTAATTCTCCTTTTAATCTTGTTTATGGTACTAATGTTATTATACCATTAGAATTAGAAATACCTTCTTTACATTTTTCATTCCATGGGATAATTGATAAAGATACCTTCTGGGAACAGTGATTACAAGAATTAGAGATGTTGGATGAACAATGGATAAATGATTTGGAACATATTAAGGCTTATCATAAATCACTTCAAAAACAATACAATTATAAAGTGATTGAGTGGTCATTTTTGGTAGGTGATTTAGTCTTATATGAAAATCAAAGGAATGTGAATACTTTACCTGGTGAAAAAGGGAAATTCAGCCCTAATTGGATTGGACCTTTTGTGGTTATTGAGGATTTTACTTCAGGTGCTTATACGATTGCTGATATGAATGGTGTTCCCCTTAAGGAACCTATTAATATTATGCATCTCAAACATTATTATCCCTAATACACCAACTTTCCTTCATGTATTTATGTATTCCCTATTGAATGGTTATGTATGTTTTGTAGGTTATATGATTGATTACTTGTTCTTTATGTTAATTTTTTGTGTATTGATGAAAAGAACAAGTAATCAATCATACAACTAATTGGACAAGTAAATGTTTCATATATAATTATCCAAGAGTTTGGTACATATATGGAACATATGCCATGGCTATCAATCTCTATCTCTATGCTTTGAGGGTTGGTGGCTCCTAGCTCTTTCTGCCCTGTGGTGTGATGCTGAAGATCTCAGTATGGTATTCCATGTGTGACTCCTCGATATGCTCATCTCATAGTTGTGCTCCTGAGCTCTCTGTAGGTCATCCATCAATCTCTCTTCCCTTTCTTTGCATAACCTCATCTCTTGATGGACACATGCAAAAATATCTGCATGTCATTCGGGATCTCTCTGTCCAATAAGGGACTCTCGCTTGCTAGCTGGTAGTCGGTAGGATAAACATGTATCCTTCAGAACCTTGGATACAAAGTTCCTCCACTCTGCTACGCTAGCTACAGAATTCAAACATATCTATCCTTTAGTACTTCTTCTAGCCAAACTTTTACTTTAAATATTTTAATCAATTACATAAATATTACCTGGATCTCCCTCTTGAGTATCATCAAAGGATCTGATGGTGGGGGCATGGAGTGACTACCCTCTCCTTGCTCATTGCATCTAGGTCTAGGTGGTGGTGTCTTTGTGTGTGCACGAGGAGGTCGTCGTGATCTCAATGGAACAATACGGGTCACTTGATCATCTGCACTAGTACTACCACCTAGGGGAATATCCTCTACTCTCTCATATGCTCCCTCATCTTCTCTCTCCTTTTCTCTCTCCTCCTCCATGGGATATCCCTCAGGAAGGGCTCTCCTCATCTCTATGATCCTCCTCCTCCTACTCTAGCGTATCACCACCTTAGTGCATCCTCTCTGAAAGACTTGGACCACCTGTAGGGTAGTCATCAGGGAATATGGGATGGGTCCCCTATAGACTCCAGTATCTGATATACTCTCTACTCACCCCTAGATGAGATACAGTAGGGTCCACCTCTATATCTCTATCAACAATATCTGCTACTGTAGGTCTGCGTATGGCACCGGGTCTCTGGTAATATCTTGTCAGATACCCATACAAAGGTACTATCCAAGGGACTCCCTGTGTCAAACCAAACTACCTCATAACTCTATCATAATAATATGGAATAACTACATGACTAGTAGGACCCTCAAGCAGCTTGTGTTTTTGGGAGTGTCTCAACTGGTGTCGAGTATTTGGCCATCCTATCATCTGATAGTACGGTCTCCATATCACATCCACCCCTGGTATATGGTCAAAGTGTACCCTACAAAAGAGGATATCTCCATACTGCCAAACATCCCCTAGCAGATAAGCAAAGGCTCTCAGTGTTCTCACATCTACCATCACTAGAACACCCTATGGTTGTGTACATGCATAATGCTCAAACATCCACACCTGTAACAAGGTGCATACCGTAAGACTCTCCTGCTGAAGTCTCACTAGCTAACTCAACTCATGATAAAGATGGGCTAACATATTGCACCCCCATGAGAAAACAACTCTATCACCCTCCATACTATGTACAAGATTGGTGAATGATGCTAAGAAAATTGTACCCTTCGTGTTGGGTATCACAACCAATGAGAGTATATATAGCATCACTCTCTGTACCAAAGGTGTCGGGCTTGTTAGTATGGATGATAAGGTGATCTAATTTGACTAGGTCCTCATTTGTGGTACCCATCCCAAACAATACTCTCCATATGTAAACACCTTGGGTGAACCTCACTGTACTCTTAGTCTAACAAGCTCACCTCAGAGTGGAAGTTGTAGGATCCTGTACACATCCTCCAATGTGATCGTGATCTCTCCCGATGGAAGATGAAAGGAACAAGTGTCCTCGTCCCATCTCTCTATCATGGCCGATATCATGAACCAATGGAACCTCAACTATGGTAGGATTGCTACCCATTACAATCCCACATCTTTCCAAAACTGTATATCCTCAAATTGTAGCTCAGACAGGTTCTCTTTGACAGCTAGTAGAACCCCACCAAAGGGATGCTCTTGGAGATGGACAAGATATTGTAGCACAAAAAACATCATATCAGTCATCTATCATCAAATAATTGCAATTCTCACTTGACCTAGTTAAGGTTGACCTTTTTGGGTTAGGTTTGACCTTTTTGGGTCAAGGTTGACCTTTCTAGGTTAGGGTCAACCCTATTGGGCTAGGGTGGACATTATCCCCAGAAAGGACTGGACCTTCCCAGTTATGGTTTACCTGCCAAGATCAGGGTCGACATAACTAGGTCAAGGTCGACCTTTTTGGGTCAAGGTCAACCTTCCCTATAAAAACAAGAATTTCTCAACTAAAACATTAAAAAAATGGAACCTACCTCAGGCAGTGGCTGTCCGCTGGCCAAACACTCTCTCAGGACCTCCACGTGACTCGCTCGAAGTTCCTCTCTCTTTGGCATCTTGCTCCTCAATTCCAAGCTCTGCAAATGGTAAGACTGAGAAGGTAAGTGCTCTTTATCTTATTTATAGCTTCCAATTAGGGTTTTATTAGGGTTTCATTTGAATTTACTTAGGTAAATTTCAAATTTCCTTTTACATGCATTTAGATAGACATTCACTCTTTTCATCATAACTTGAGTTTGGTAGCTCCATTTTCAATGTCATTAGTGGTGTTGGAATCATGATTCAGATACCTAACCTCCTAAATTGGTTTATGAATATTTTGAATCTTTATAAATAGTCTAGGGAAGGACTTTTTCAACAAATTTCATATCCAATGTATAGATCTAACTTTATCACCCTGTTTCACCTTTCAGAATTAGTAAGATGAAACAGAGGACATAAGGGGATCTATGAATTTCTCAAAACCATCTTAGTAAGGCTTAGGTGCTCTATGGATTTTCATTAACCTTTTGTTGCAGGTTGTGGATACTAATAGTTTCTTGCAGAATCTCCAAATTAAGGAGTTGGCTATATCCCTTTTACTTTACAATGTTTTCTTACTTTAGTTTGCATATTCATGTAGTGTAATACCTAAGCTAAAGTGGGGGATAAATGTATCATATTAAAATGGAATCACTTCCATTTTGGTAGGTTTAGAACCCTCATTTAGTACATTTTCATAATAGATTTGCATTTAGGATGCACATGCACTTGATTCTACATTTCTAGGTGAAATTAGGGTTAGTGTCCTATAGGACCTCCTTAATCTCCTTTTCTATGATTCCATATTTTTGGGTAGAACATATGTATTGGATCTCCTAAGTCTTCATCACACTTACTCTTTGGCCTTTGTGCCTCTATCTAACATCCTGGTATGTTTTCTCACCTTCTTGGGTCCCCAGTTGACCTAGGAATCTTACATATTTCCCAAGGTAACAAGCCTGAAACCTTAGTTCAAGATTGAGGTTGACCCTCACCTAGTTCAGGGTTGAGGAAACCTTGACCTAGGCCAAGGTCAAGGTCAAAATTGACCCCTGTCAGGTGATGGTACCTGCTTTCAAATATTTTAGAGCCTATCGGGGTTCTAAAACTTAAAATAGATCCCCGGGTCTGGATGCGGAAGTGTTTTCCTGATATTTGGATTAATACATCCCCTCCTTGGTTGGTGATCGTTATTGGACCATAATTCAAGGTTAAATTTGAATTTGGGTCCCTTGCATTGCCCTAGGAGGTTTATATTGAGACCTCTATATAAACACTCTCTTTTGCCTTCATTTTAACAATGAAAAAGAATCGTAAGATGATATGACGCAATTATGATTTTGACATGATGATGAAGCAAGAAATCAAGAGAATGATATAGAAGGACAAGACATGATGATGCATTATTACATTTTCAAGCACTTTGTAGACAAGTCATTGTGGATCTTCTTTGGAGCAAGAGATATATCTTCCTTCTTTCATTCTTCTTGGATCCACTATTTTCAACTTTCAAGCATTCAAAGGACATTATCATGGGGTAGCAATTATGGATTGTGAGTTTGGTTGGATCAGTACTTTAGCCTTGGGGGCTTGGCATTGTTTCAGGAGTTACAGGTTTGGGAACAGTGAAATAGAGTATAGATCCGAATACCCTTTTCAACAAACTTTTGAGATCCAAAAATAGAATTTTGATCTTAGACTTTTTTGGTTGATTGTGACCTAGGATGCAATCAGAAATTCTGGCAAATGGTGACATTGACTTGAGGGTGCGAATTGGAACTATCTCAGAATGGAAAAATATTTCTAGGTTTTGTTCGTCTTTGCATGTCCATTCCATATTTGGTCTCATATTTTCCAGAAACTCAACACAAGATTCATAAAATGGCATTTTCAAATCTGCTATGATGTAAGGTTGGTATTTTACTCCATTAATCTCTGTTCCTGATTTCAATACAATCTTCAAATACTTTCAATACAAATTAAATGTAAAGGATTAAATTATGGTGTTGGTCTCTTCTACATATGAACATCTATTTTGCAAATACTATCTAGGAGATCAATACATCATCATCATTTTTCTTCTTTACAAATAATTTATTCGTTTCAAGTTTAAATATGTATATTTAGAAAAAAGCTTGGTCTGGATAAATATATTAATTAAATTTGTTTTAAAATTGTTATGTATTTACATATACAGACTCAGGTCCAGCGGGATGAGGATCCACATAGTGGTGATCATGGTGGTTATTGATCTAGATTTACATATGAGAGATCTAGATTATATACACACATGGGTTTTACATTGATAGATAATATATACATTTACATTGTTATGTTGATATCTAGACATATATGTATTGATATGTACATGTGTTTTGTACATTGATACATTGATATTTAAAGGTCCATTTACACTGTTATGTTGACATCTAGACATTTACATTGATATGTACATGTGTTTTTTACGTTGATACATTGATATTTACAGGTCCATTTACATTGTTATGTTGATGTTGTACATGTGTTTTTTATGTTTCATATGTTCATCTATATCTAGACATTTGTACATTGTTACATACATGTTTTATTTTGATATATATATATATATATATATATATATATATATATATATATATATATATAAGTCCATTTAGATTGATGTACATGTTTTATTTTAATCTAATCTTAGAGAAAATTATGTAAATTTTCAATAGATAACAAAATGAAGATCAAAACCAATCATAATCAATCGTTAGTCTAATTTAAATATATATATAATCAATCAAATATCAAACTTAAATTAAATTCAAAACCTAATGAATATATAGATAGAAGATCTAATCTTAGAGCAAATTACATGTAAATTTTCAATAGATAACAAAATCAAGATCAAAATCAATCAAAATTAATCTTTAGTCTAATAAATATATATAATCAATCAAACTTCAAAC
>MU224404.1:2138315-2158740 GCA_018584345.1 Thuja plicata | reverse complement strand
GAAGGTGTTGAAAAGATTCAATATGCAGGATGCAAAAGCAGTCAATACACCTTTGGCTAGTCATTTCAAATTGACTAAGGAAATGTGCCCAAAGGCATAGGAAGAGGTAGATAAAATGTCTAACATCTCATATTCATCAACTATTGGCAGTCTGATGTATGCGATGGTATGCACACGGCTAGATATTGCTCATGTAGTGGGAGTTGTCAGCAGGTATATGAGCAATCTGGGTATGGAACATTGGAATGCTGTCAAATGGATTCTTTGATATTTGAGAGGTACTACTACAAAGGCATTATGTTTCACAGGATCCAGTTTTTCTCTGAGTGGATTTGTTGACTTTTATCTGGCAGGAGATATTGATACAAGGAGTACTACAGGGTATGTTTTCACTGTAGGGGGTACTGCAGTCAGTTGGATTTCTAGATTGCAGAAGGTTAATGCACTTTCAACCACTGAAGCTGAGTATGTAGCTGCTACGGAAGCTAGCAAGGAGATGATTTGGTTACAATGTTTTATGGAGGAATTGGGTCAAAAGAAGGAAGATCACCCATTGTACATTGATAGCCAGAGTGCCATTCATCTTGCAAAGAATTCTTATTTTCATTCAAGGACAAAGCACATACAGCTTAGGTACCATTTTATAAGGTCTATTTTGGAGGATGGCCAATTACGGATTGAAAAGTTTCACACAAGTGACAATCCTGCAGACATGTTCACGAAGGTAGTCCCCAAAGAGAAGTTGGTTTCTTGCTCAGCTTCTATTGGGCTTCTTGACTGATGATCGTGGGGTTAATACACAACAATGTCTTTTATCTAGTGGGAGTTGCACATACTACATTGTTGTCTGGTTCCAGTCTCCAAGTGGGAGATTATTTGCTGTGGAGCCTGATTAGTCTCCAAGTGGGAGATTGTTGATATTATGGCGAATGATCATGTAGTAGGGGTTGATATTGTTGCGACGTGTCTGGTAGTTGCCATAGGTGAGGGGCAGTAGCCCCGAACCGGAGGCTGGTCCAAAGGGCCAAATTTTTTTTGGTGTTTTTCGGGAAAGAGATTTGCTTTTTCGGGAAAAAGAAGACCAACATTGTAAAACCCTAAAATGGTTTATTTTAGAGGTTGCCCTAAAATGCATTTTATAAGTGTTTGAGATGCATAATGCATTGTAAGGTTGTGTACATTTTTGCTAGATAATAATACAGGTTGGACGGCTATGCAGGTGGACGTAGCTCAAGTTTTGGGTGAACCACGTTAAATCTGTGTGTTATCTGTGTTTAGTTTCTTTCTTCTATTGTTTCTATGTATAACTGTTTATTCTTATATTGTTTTGGTTCTGTCAAACCCTAACAAGCTTAACATATGGATTTTGATTTATGCTCCAATAGAAACATTCTTATTCCACACAATATTTTATTTATCGGGAAATTCATTTAGAAAATACAACATGAGAGAAACAAGGAGAGAACCATACTAGAAGGGGTATCTTGATTCCTTCATTCATTTGAGATTCTGAACCAGTTACTATCTTAATGCTTTCCACAAATTGAAGTCTTTCATTTCTTTCATCATCAAATATGTCATATGAATGGAAGTTGCACAAGCAATACCTTCTCTGTTAGTGAAATACATTCTATATACAATACCCACAGTGTCGTAGACAATATCAGGCTCTCTCATTCAATCTAAGGTAAGTGACCCATTGCCAATTTTTTCTTTAGTTAATCTCATGACCTCATCATTCTTGTAGCCTTTAGAACTGGGACATCTCCATCATTGCACAGTCTAGTAACATCTTGAATCATATCTTTTGAAATCAAGTAGGGTTTTTCCAACCACAAGTGTTCCTCATGAATTTTGCTTAGCACTACTCTTATTATCTCTTCTTTATCAAACCATGAAAAGTCATACCAAACATCTAGTTTCTTCTCCCATATAGCAGAGTATTCAGGTTTCAAATTCAACTGACAATCTACCATATTCTTCTTCCTAAACTCTTCCATCTACATATGACAAAACTCATCCATAGAAACTAGAATGTAGCTATGAAAATCCTTAGTATGAATCACACATGGAGGAGCTTGTGAAAATGCACTACCACCATCGACAATACTTGATTTGCATGGTCTCTTCTTGAATACAAAGTGTGGCTATGGTAGTCTCTATTAATTTGTGGTTGAATGGAATAAATAATGAATGCTAGCACATATGGTCAATTACATATCATTCTTGTATGAACTCTTCAATGACTATGATCGAGTTTGTAGTTTGACATAACTTTCATCTTCTTGGAAGTTGGAAATGGTAGTTTGCATTATCTTTTGGTTGATTGGAATAAATAATGAATGCTAGCACATATGGTCTATTACATATCATTCTTGTATGGACTCTTCAATGACTATGATCTAGTTTGTTAGTTTGACATAACTTTCATCTTTTGATTTTTTAATGTTGTTAATGGTATTAAAAATGTAGCTCAGAATTGAATGAGTTTGATGAGTTTTGACATAGGTGGGAATAGTGGCTAGTACCCAATTTAGATGGGCTTAATTTCTAAAAATAAAATTCTAAAAGTAGACAATGTGTCCTCACTTTGGAGAATTGGTCAATTCTATCTAGTTGATATATGTGTGAGATTACAAGATTGAGAATGGTATCGATGGATCCAGTGAATAAAATGTGACCAGAAGTTATACTAATTTTTTTTAATTGCTATGTGTTCAATCTAGGTTTACTGCCAAAAAATGAATGTGATATTTTTATTGAGAAAATGTTCCAAGGTGTCTTTCAAAATAGGAAATTAAGAAGTAAAAATGAAATTAAGATTGGTATTTAATTCCCACTTAATGTATAAACATTGAATATGATATGACATATATTATTGATTGGATCCCTTACCAAATTTGGTCAATAAATGTTTATTATAAATTATAATAGGATAATAAATTAAGTATTTGCAAATGCCTATTTTTCTCAAGTCTCATAAATTCAATGAATTTGAAATGTGATCTAAAATAATAATTTTAAGATCATATGTATGCATTAAATTCTTCCAAGAGGATAATATCGATTATTATTAAGAGATTAAAAATCCCAAGATTAAAATAAACGATAGGAAAGAATTCAACATCCTTGTGTAACATACAATGAATAAACTAAAGGCATCCAAACACATCTAGCATGGGATTCAAACACTTTGATATTAATTTGAATATTTAAGTCTCTAACAAGGCAAACAACAATGCATAAATCTCTAGAAACATGTTGAAACTTTGTCATGTACTTTGATACTCATTTGATTCCAAACAAGTTTTGCAACCACATCTTCTTTTTTTGTTTGTTTCATGTGTTTTTTTAAAGATGAAATATTTGCATTAGATATTTTTTTGTTTCATGTGTTTGAATCTCATGTTCGAAGGATCTTCAAACTTCAAACAATAAATTATAGTCTAGAATTTACCTCTAGTCATGTCGAGAGGCGTAACCATACAAGGACACCACCATTCATATTCATATCATAAAAATAAAAAGGACAAGGTTGTTGTTTTCTTAACCTTTCTTTTGTCACCCCCTATTTCTAAGGAGGAAATTTGTTTTCCCTCCATTAAAACATTGGTGCACATGGATCATGCATGTCGGTTGTATAATTTAACATGTGTTAATTTTAAAATAATAAAATATAAAGTTTAGGCCCACATGAAAAACGTTGGCATGAATGAAGAGCCAACCGAATATTCAGGGCAACAACCATAGACCAATTATTGGTCAAACTGTTTGCTTTTCTCTACAAAATCAAATTTGGCCAAACGCATGCAAATATTTTAAGGAAAAAATGTAAAGAAAATCTGATTTTCTACCGGACTTATCGGTTGTCAGTCCACTCCACCGCTTTTCCAAAGAACGTGTAGCCGAAATAATCACCGGTTTACCCTGTTCACATTAAGAATGAATATCTCCTACTTATGAATATTAATCTGTTATACAATTCAGCTTAATTGGACCGTCAATCCGTATAGAAGTGTACTTTATTTTATTTCCCTTTTTGCTCATAAAGACATGTTTTCATATTACTTATTTTGGTATATTGAAATGTAGGTTAGAAAATTTAATGGGGGTAGCACCTTTAATTATTTTAATTTATGTATCAAATTATAAGGGATTTAAGTATATGTTTTATTTATCTAAGTCAATTTTGTATTTGTTGTTTATCATGTTGTATGTTCATATTGCCAAATTTGAAGACAAGAATAAGCCATTAGGTATCATCAATACACATTGTACATTTGATAATAATTTAAGGATTACATTGGGACTATTCTCAAGTTACACCATTAAAAAATTGAATTAGCATGGACAAATACTACGTCATATGGTCATATTGCATATGTGTCTTTGAATCTTCTGAAACTGGCAAAGGGTTCTAGCTTGGAGCTAAGGAATTTTCATATTTCAACCCTCTCATAGCAATTTCCCAAAGTTGTTTTAGGCATTGTTGGGTTTTGAAAGTAGACGTCTTAACAAGACTAGAAGTTTCTATAGTAGAGATAATTTAATCACTACAAGGTGGAAATGATCACACCACCCTAGGATGAAATCACATGCAAAGTTGTTCATAGCTAAAGAAAGTACTAGGAGCAAGTGAACAACCAAGTCTTAAATAGGATATGCTATCAAAAATTAAGATTTCATTAGTGATTGCATCACATAGTAAAATTAAAAGCATCATCGTGATTGCATCACATAGTAAAATTAAAAGCATCATCGTCTCAATTTCAATCAAGAAACAAACACTTATTTTAACTTCTCGTATTTATTTTTATCATCCATAAAATATCAAATGATTAATTAATTTCTAGAGTTTTGCTAAGTATACTAGTTATCTATCTCAAATATAGCTTAAAATAATTATTTGGGTGTGTTTTATTTCCTTACAAGGGTGACTATTCCTATTTTCAGTGTATGTCATAAGATTAAAAACTTAGTTTTCAAACACCTCAAAACTATAGTCAATTTGATTTAAGAATTTATTCATGATAACATCATAGGTTTGGTCCAAAGTTGTCATCCCTATTCATGCATCGTTGCTTAATAAAATTGTAGATATACACACTTATGAATGTGCATTTTCTCTTATCAATTCACAATACCCCTTTTTACAACTTTAAAAAAACAAAACTATTTCCTCACAGTGATGAGCACAAATTAAAAACTATTGCAGTATAAGGGTGAACATGATAAACCTTATACTTTTTTCCTTTAGATTGGGCTCGCTTTGACTAAATATTTCTTAATGTAATGACTAATACATGAAAATTACGTTTTAAAGAAAAAAGTTGGCAAATACACAATCCCTACATGATAGATATGTGTGCACATTTCATCAAAAAATCATCATTTATGTATTAGATTATGTAGATATGTATAATTTCATGTGTCAAATATGTGGGCATGATACTAGCCCAAATTAATTTCATATCTAAACAATAATGATCCCTAACATTATAAAATTCAAATTATAATATTGGGCCAAAGTTTACTCCCTCTAAATAACCATCATTGATGACATTCAAGTGTGAATATTTATTAGCTTGTGTGATAGAGTGTTCTATTTAAAGGTTGTAACCCTTATTGCATATGAAAGTCAACTAAGAGAACCTAACAGAAGAAAAAATTGAGAATCTTGTTACACCTTATATCATCATAAGATCATAGGATCAACATAACATCAATATTATAAATATTTTACATAATTATAAGCTATCATTAATCAATAACAGTGATACGACTAGAGAAAAACACTCTTAGGCTACCAAGCTCCATAATAAAGTCTACTAACACTACCTCTTTATGACATAGGTTCTAGACATCAAGGTGAGTAGACCTTGTTAACCCCTTTGACTTTGGTTTTGGCATTGATGTTAATGAAATTTGTATTTATTTTGTGTCAGTTTGCTCATCTTCATATTTTCATTGGTACAGTATCATGCTGGCACATCTTTCAAGATCACTTTGAACAGTATGTGTTCTAACTATAGTTCTCAGTATGGGTTTTGATACATTGATTGATACAAAGACAAAGAGGTGATATTATTTCTTTCTAAGGCATGGTTTTTTACTCTCATTACTTATTTTTGTGATCCTTATGGTGATTGATATTTTATTGATAATTGTTTGAAATGAGTGCTAATGACATATTAACACTATTAAAAGGTCATTAAGTACCTATTTGTTACGATTGTGATAAAGTATTAATCGTCCAAGACGAACAAGGCTTATATGGGAAACACAAGTGTTGAGCATACGTAAAGGTTTAAATTAAAAAGAATGATATAAAAATCTTAATTTGGTGTCTTTGAAAAAGATGAAGTGACATTAGTCACTTATGTTAAAAGACTTGTAAAAGTATTTCGAAACACATTTGGTTATATCACTTTTAAGGCTCGATATCTGTTTTGGAAGCCCTTGAGCAAGGGCAGATTTGTGACAGTTGAGGTTTGAATCACATGTGGCTAAGGGAATGAAAATCAATTGAGTTTAGTTGGCCATTTATTTGGAATGAACATGGCATGAGAAGGTAGTTGGAATCTCAATCTTTTCATCATTGTGAGATATGAATTCAGATCTTTAGAATCCTCAACAACATTAACAGACCTTATTTTCCTTTCATTATTTTTAGTTATTCATTTAAATGGAAATAGTAAAGGTCTTTGTTTACTTATTCATTTTGTTTTGAAAATGAGGTTTCATAAACCCTAGTATGAGTCCTTTGTTACAAAGCTATATTTTTCTAAATTATCATTTAGGGCTCGATACTTGTAAATAATGGTATCTTTGTTAAGGGTATCGTATCCAATTTTGTGATAGGTTCATTTGAGGTATGATTGATAAGGATGTGTTAAGATTATTTTAACCCTTGTACGAGTTTCTTCATAAACATATATGTTTTCTATTTAGTAATTGATTGTTCTTTTTGTTAAGTCACTTTGAAAAAGATTGGTAAACGTAAACCCTAGTTAGGGTTTCGGGGTTCTATAATGCCCTTATCTCTCGTGTGCAGCTTGGAAGAAGTAATCCATGTTTTGAATAGTTTTGTGTACTATGTTTATCATGCATTGTGTTAAAGCTTAACCCATTGTTAGTTTCTCTTTATCAGTTGGGGTTTGTATTTATTCCTTACATGTATGATGCTATCTTTTGTTAAAGAAAGCACATTGTTATGATTCAATTGGAACATATATTTGATTTCCCATTACTTGTTGAGGAAATAAAATTGTTTTATAAAAACTAGATCAACTCTATATTTATTAAATCAGACAAGTTTTGAAAAAGAAGTTATTTTTGTGAAGACATTCAAGGAAATATTTTGTATTTTTGGGTTAAAGACCTTTACTATTTTCATCCATCTTTCAAACATAGATCATTATAAAATCATTATTCCAAAACATTGAATGCGAGATATAGAGAGTGTTGTGGTTATACTCTATTGGCAAGAAATTATAGTGATTTCATTTGATGATTATACTGAGTATATAACAATATATTATGATAAATTTGTTGAGGTGTTGTATTTCTTGGTATACATATGCACAATGACATGATATAGATGAAAGATCTAGATGTTGTACATTTGATCTTCTAAAACTCAAACAAAGTGAGATCAAAATATGTTGAGGAGTGAAACGAAGATGATGCTCTATATACAGTTGCAAATATTTTGAATTGATAATGTATAAGAGCAGTAAGGCACATTGTTAGTGAGACACATTGCTAGTGAGGCATATTTATTTTCTAGTGAGACATTTCAAAATCTATCAATAAGATAGTATTGTCAGTGAGACACATTGCCAGCGAGGCACACTATTTGCCAGTGAGACACTTTGTTAGTGAGACATTGTAAAAGAAAATATTTCAAATAAGCCAGTGAGGCAATTTTGAGTGGTTTTATTCCCCATGAGGGTTTCCACTCAGGACATTTTCTTATGTCATATTCTTGTGCATTTTTAATTATTTTTTCGTCCATTCTATTTTTGTTTCATATTGCATAAACAAGTCAAATTTGAGAAAAAAGTATTTAAAAAGTAAAAATCGTGTATGAACACTGATTCACCCCTGTCTCAGTGTTCATTGTACTCGAACATACCTCTCACATTAATTCTAACATATTTTAGATCCATGCGTAAGGTTTAGATACACATATAGGATTTAATTATATGGGTGTAGAGATCAATTGTACAAGTGTGAAAGCAAATTAAAATAAGAAAAAATGTTTGAAAGTGAACTAAAACAAGAAAAAGCTTTTTTTTTGACATGATTCTTTGATATGCTCATCTTTTCTAGCACTTTGGCTAATCAATTATTGAGATTTGTCATTCTCAGATGTTCATTTGAATAACAATGCTAGATGATACCTTGCAAAATGCAGCGAGTAACTAGGACTCCTTAAAGATAAATTGTGTTGATTGTGTTGCACCCAATCCTACATTACAATATCTATTTAATGAAAATCCATGAAGAATTGTGGAGAGAATAGGTTACACATGTGACTTTAGAAACCTTTAGAACATAGAGTTAACAAACAATTCATTAATTTTTTTATATGTATGTGTTCAATCATCTTATAACCATATAATTGTATTTGACCTAAAAACTTTAAGATATTCGGATTCTAGCAATTCATCCTTATCTCTATATGCAACATTTCACTATATAATGATGTAATCACATTTTAAAATATGCACACTAGTTTAAAGAAACAAGCATTATAAAATTGAGCAAACTAATGAACTTAGATAGTCATGATATATGTATGTATGTATGTATGAACTATTATGCCACCTTTGGTTCCCATTACTATACACCTTAACAATATTTTAAGACATCTTAAAAATTGAACCTATTATTTTGACCTCCTTGTTCCAATCTTATATAGGTACTTACACTCATTAATTACTTATATAAATATAATTTCTCTTTTCTAAAGATCAATAAAACAAAGAATTCATATTAAATACATATTTACTTTCTTTTGAGTTTGCCTCAAACATCTAAAAATAACTCCCAACATTCTTTAGAGAGGGAAAATAAGAAAAGAAATATATTTTTTCATTTATGATTATTAAATCTTTAATAAAAAAATATCTAGATGTATGATTTTGGTTAAGCAATCTTGTGTCCTCTCTTCAATAAAAATATTTAGAACGTAAAAAAGAATAAAAAAATATTAAATACTTTTATTGAAATTCTTAAAATTTATTAGATTGACATTTTAATAAAAAGTAGAAAAATATTTCAAATATATAAATTGTAAATCTTTTGGAAGAAATTCGGGCATTTTTTTTCGCACCAACATTTTAGATCACATTCTATAATTCATTATAAGAAGAGAAAAAATGCTAATGCAAAAATATCATATACAATTTTCTATCAAAAGTTCTACAATTTATATCATAAATAATGAAAATATGTCATCTTTATATGGAAAAGTATCTTTCAACTTATTTGTTATTTGTTGGATTTAAAAAATTGGTCTTGTTAATGGATCTTTGGTCTACTAGTGAAGTTGAATAGTTTTGAACAAGCCCACCAAGGGTAAAATCTTGTTGAATGCAAAGCCTCAAAATCATAAGGGATGAGGTCATAATCATTTCTCGAACGACTAAGACAAAATGTATACCCCTTGATCCTTGGGCCTTAGCAAAAGTGGTCTTTAGACTAAGATATCAAGTAGCTGAATAAGTTTGTAAGTCCAGTATGAAAATTTTAAAATAATAAAAAAACCACACTCTACATGAAAAAAGCCACCAAGGTATTGTTGAGTGCAAAACCTCAACACCATAAGAGATGAAATAAAGATTTTTCGTCAAGCCCCATTGATAGAATAAGTATCTCTTAATCTTTGTCGTTTAAGAAAAAGATCTTGATCTTTTAACTAAGATGCCTAAATAGCTAAATGATTTTGTGCATCTCATTTAAAATTTTAAAAGTTCTAACAAAAGAAATTCTCTATCTACATAAAAAATCCATCACATAAAATGTCCAATATTTTTTTTTTGATAAGGGGTGAGGGAGGAATGAGAATGGCTCTATTATTCCATCTACCTCTAAAATACATGGAGAAGAAAATGGTCCAAAATTAAAGCATGTATTTACTGTTTTCCAAACCAACTTCATGAAAACCCCATCAATAAAGCATGTATTTATTGTTTTCCAAACCAAGGCCACTCCATGAAAAACCCATCAAGATTCATGCCTAGAATTTTCTAAAGATCAATAAAACAAAGAATTCATACGAAATACATGTTTACTTTCTTTTGAGGTTGCCTCAAACATCTCAAAATAACTCCCAACATTCTTTAGAGAGGGAAAATAAGAAAAGATTTATAAAATATTGTTGAATGCAAAGCCTCAAAATCACAAGGGATGAGATCATATTTGTTTCTCAAACGACTAAGACAAAATGGATACCCCTTGATCCTTGGCTCCTAGCAAAATAGGTCTTTAGACTAAGATATCAAGTAGCTAAATAAGTTTGTAAGTCTAGTATGAAAATCTTAAAATAATAAAAAGCCACACTCTATATAAAAAAGTGTCGAGTGCAAAGCCTCAACACCATAAGAGATGAAATAAAGATTTTTTGTCAAACCGTCATGATAGAATAAGCATCTCTTGATCTTTGGCTTTTAAGAAAAGAGATCTTGATCTTTAAAATAAGATGCCTAAATAGCTAAATGATTTTGTGCATCTCATTTAAAACGTTAAAAACTAAAAAAATTCTCTATCTACATTAAAAAAAAGCCATCACATAAAATGTCCAATATTTTTCTTTAGGGTTGGGGGAGGAATGAGAATGGCTCTATTATTCCATCCACTACTTTGGCTCTAAAATACATAGAGAAGAAAATGGTCCAAAAACAAAGCGTGTATTTACTGTTTTCCAAACCAAGGCTACTTCATGAAAAACTCATCAATAAAGCATGTATTTACTGTTTTCCAAACCAAGGCCACTTCATAAAAATCCGTGGGGGAGGAATGAGAATGGCTCTATTATTCCACCCACTACTTTGGCTCTAAAATACATAGAGAACAAAATGGTCCAAAAATAAAGCGTGTATTTACTGTTTTCCAAACCAAAGCCACTTCATGAAAAACCCATCAATAAAGCATGTATTTACCGTATTCCAAACCAAGGCCACTTCATGAAAAACCCATCAAGATTCATACTTAGAATTTTCCAAGGATCATTAGGTCTCCGAGCCCACAATTTGGTCAATCTTGTACTTTTCCTCAAATTTTCTCAAGGCATGAAACATGTTTTTCTCTAGTGGCATTATTCAAAACATTGTGGAATGAATATGAATATGAATAGGAATATGAATATGAATGCAATGAATATGAATGTGAATGGTTCAAGTTGGATAATAACTTGTACCACTTATAATTTGAATCCTCCATTTTTCTACATTTTTCTCACCAAACCAATCTATTTTCTCCATCACGTGGTGGACCAAAATAAAATTCAAGTCAACTGTCTTAATTTCTCAGTGAGGAGCAATTTAAATCTTTTTCTCAGAATTTGACAAGAATGTTTTTCACCAAGGTAAAATATTTACTTGGGCATTGATGAATATGAGATAACTTGTGTTTGAAGGAAAAGGAAATGGAAATAGAAATGAAATGTCAAGATATTAGGCCTACAATTTTTGACTTGGGTTCCTCATTCATTGATTGTGTAAAATAGATCTGTCATCTCGACGTGCGCCGCCAATAATTCTCATTAAATTAATATCTTCTCACCTTCAAAGTCCAACTATAATTAAGACAAACAGCTAGATGGGTCAGGTCTGAAAGGAGCTGCTGTAGAAACTCATATTCAAAGTTTGCTGGAAGTTTGCCTGTCAAAAGCAAATTTCAAACACGGTTTTACTCTCGTTCAAATCTGTAGAAAATTTGCACGGCCTTGATTTTTCAATATAATATTGGTTTGAATTTGAATCTTGTGGAAGTATAATAAATTAGGTCAAAGTTTTTGAGATTTTGATTTATGGGTATCTATTTTATCAAAGTTGTTTTGTGTATATTGATGACGTTTTATTTAAGTGTCAAAGATTAAGGGCTAACTACTCCACTGAAACTAGACTTGGTCAATTTATTTCATTAGAATTGTTTCATTTATGCTAATATCACTTGGTTAAGTCTAAGGACTATGGAGTATCCATCCCACCAAAATTGTCCAGTCTATTTATTTCTCCAAAATTGTTTTACTTATGCTGATATCGTTTTGGTTAACAACCAAAGATTAAGGGGTATTCATCCCACCAAAGTTGTTGGTCTATTCATTTCATCAAAATTGTTCCATTTAAATGCTAATATCACTCCGGCTAAGAGTTGGGAATTAAGGAGTATACATTGAGCACCAAAATTGTCTAGTCTATTTATTTCATCAAAATTGTTTCATTTATGCTAATATCACTTCGGTTAAGAGCAAAGGATTAAGAGTTATCCATCCCACCAAAATTATCTAGTCTATATGGATATCACTTCAACTGGGAGCCAAGAGTTGAGGGGTAGCTATTCCATTAAAATTATCTAGTCTTACTTGATATCTCGTTTGTTTCAAAGACAAGGACTAAGGAGTATCCATTCCATCAAAGTTGTTGAAGACTTGGTCCCAACCTTGTCTCTTATATCATATTTCTAAAAGTTTGAATCTTAGTGGGAGGCATAATCAAGGAACATACCATCACCTTCATTTATTGTTCTCAACTAATTGAAGGGATTTGTAATTTGAATATAAACAAGAACCTTACCTCATCTCTTATATCACACCTCTAAAAGTTTTAATTTTAATGGATGGTATAATTAAGAAACATACCATCACCTTGACTGATTGTACTCAACGAATAGAATATATTTGTAATTTAAATATAGTTGTGATCCTATCCTTATCCCTTATATTGTGCATCTAAAAGTTTGAATCTTAATGAATGGCACAATCAAGAAACATACCATCACTTTTACCAAATGAACATATTGTAATTTTGTTACAACCACAATCCCAATACCATCCTTTATACCCACCTCTAAAAGTTCAAGAACCTTAGTGAGTGTCATAATCAAGGAACATACCATCACCTTCAACAATTGTACTACTACTCAACTAACTAATTAAATTTTTAGTTCATAAATATATATGCAATCCCAACCTTATCGGGCTTATATCATACCTCTGAAAGTTTAAATCTTGGTGCATAACCAAGGGAAATATGATCGCCCTTACTAATTGTACTCAACCAATTGAATAGATTTGTAATTGAAATATAGACATGATTCCAACCTCATCCCTTATATCAAACCTCTAAAAGTTTGAATCTCAATGTATGGTGTAACTACTTAGGAACATACCATCACCTTCACGTATTGTACTTAACCAATTGAATAAATTTGTACTTTAAAAAAAGATGCATTCCCATCCTCATCCCTAATATCTCTAAAAGTTTGAATCTTAATGGATGACATTTCATTACCTTCACCAATGATACTCAACCAATTGAATAGATTTGTAAATTAAATACATACACAATCCCAATTTCATCCTTAATATTAATACCTCTAAAAGTTTGAATCTAAATGGATTGTGTAATCAAGCCTTCGCCAATTATGCTCAGTCGATTGAATAGATCTGTAATTTAAATACAGATGTAGTCTCAACCTCATTCCTTATTTCACGCCTTTGAAAGTTTGAATCTTAATGGTTAATATACCTTCACCTTCAACAATTGAGCACATTTGTAATTTTAAAAAATATAAGATCCGAACATTATTCCTTACTTCACACCTTTATAAGTTTGAATCTTAATGGATGACATACTCAAGAAACAAACCATCACCTTCACCAATTGTACTCAACCAATTGAATACAATTGTAATTTAAATACACATACGATCCCAACCTCATCCCTTACCTCACACCTCTAAAAGTTTAAATCTTAATAGATGACTCACTGAAGAAACATACCGTCACCTTCACCAATTGTAATCAACCAATCAAATGGATAATGTAATCAAGAAACATACTATCACCTTCACCAGTTGTACCCAACCAATCAAATGGAAACTCTTATCAAGAAACATACCATCACCTCCACCATTTGTACTCAACCAACCCTACAAATTTGTAATTTTTATACATAGTATTAGTACTTTAATTTGCTACATAAAAAATTGAAGGTAGAGACATTTGTGTAATCGAGTTGTTAGGAAAAAAGATCTTCTAGAAAGTGAAAGAAGAGACTATGCCAGGCTGTGAAAGGCAAAAAGACCAGTGGGTCAAAGCCATTGCCTCTACGCTGACGCCGTCAATGCGAACGTGGCCTATAGTGTCAAAAGTCTAGGCTGAATAGTAGATTCAATCCCAGCCGTCCACTACGCTGCGGGAATGGCGGGCTATGAGACGCGTTGAACAAGCGTACAACTTTTCACCTAATTTAGTTATGCCACGCTATCCAGGAAAAGACTAGGAAATGGGCTGGGAAGTTGTGGGGGCATTTTATTCATCCCCTCGCTGCTTTTTCTCAAACTTCCAACTTCCCATCTCAAGAAAATCAGTCCCTTTTTGCCCTCTTTGGGATCCCTGAAGCGATTTTCTCTTTTTCCTGCTGTAGCATTTGGACCCAATTTCCTGTTTTTTTTTGCATTGGGGCTTTTAGATCTGTGGGTTGAGGCATTCATGGGGGAAAAGCTCTTGGCCGAGAGGTTTAGTGAGCACAACTGTAGTTCAAGAGGGATGAATGGTGTGAGGTTTGACAGGCTCATGGGGATTGATCTCTCTGTCAAAGTTGAAGAGGGCTCCAATGGCGGCTCTGGTTATGGGTACTGTAAGGATTTCTTCTCTCTGGAAGGAGGAAGTGGTGGGTTGAGTTTCAAGCTTCTGTCAAATGAGAATGATAATGGGTTTCAAGATGATGAGACCAAACAATTGGTGACTGCAGACCTCAATGGCAGTGCTCCTGAGGACCATGAACCACAGAAGATTAATATTTCGGTAAGGAATTTGTCTGGAATTATATGTATGTTGTATTGGGTTGTGGGATGAGATTCATGGGTGAAGGTAAAATTAGGGTCGAGATTACATTTTCTATGGGGTCTGATGAGTTTGTTTGTTCTTTGAAAATTGGTTTTTGAAGACTGGATTGCAATTGGTGACTGCACAACCCAATTGTGCAAGTGATCGGTCAACTGTGGAAGATTGTGTTTCTCCAATTAATTCTCCCCAGACTTCTGATCCAGATGACCCAGATCCTGACCCAAGAATTGAGGTAATAATTCAGGAATTTGTTACAATTTTTTGATTACTGGTTTGCATTTGTTTAGTTTTTTTTGACAACATGATTTGGGGAAGGTTCAATGATACGTTTAGTTCTTTTGTTTTTCATGATCTATAATATGGATCACTGTTGTTGTTTCTATGGAAGATTCTTACCTAAAAGAATCAGTTCATTGACATGGGAGCTGCATATTAGTGATATCATATTACTGTCTGATCATTGTTATTTCTGGATGAGATTGTGTGAAGAGTTTTTCATCAATATTTCTTACCTAAAATTAACCACCACACTATCTTGAGCACTGACATATCAGTGATACCATATTTTCACAATATATAATATTCATCTAGTTATTCTATAATGTATAATATTGATCACTGTATTTTCTAAATTAGATTTCATCAACGATTCTGATTCTTTACAATAACACTTTTGATTGATACAGGTAGGCATGCTTCAGAAGGAACTAACACGTATCAATGAAGAAAATCAGAAGCTGAAATTCATGTTGAACCATATAACCAACAATTACACAAGCTTGCAGATGCATCTTACTTCTCTAATGGAGCAGCCTCGCCAATCTCATGATAAAGTTCCAGAAAAGGTGAGATATATACTCTAATAGAGTATCTTAGATGGGAGAAGCCAAAGCTTAGAAGATTTACAGCTCTTGAATTCCATTCACTTATATGCATAGGAAAGCTAAAGAAAGTTACGTAGAAAAACTTTCTATGTCCCGGTCTACCATTCAAATTCTCATTTTTCCATTGATATTAATCCTGCCCTTGTTTCTTACAACAATCCCGAATTTTGCAGGTAACACCAAAGAGTGAAGAAAATGTAGAAAACCCTGTGAAAGGATCGATGGGAATGGCTGGAAAAGTGGGACAAAACAAAACCTTTTTACAAAACCAGGTACTAGAAGCTCGAGATCCATCAAAGTTTGTTAGCACTGATGATCATGAAGATTCTCATGGGTTTGAAGACCATGATGAGGAGGTCCCCAAGTCTCTAGAGATGTTGAATCGTATTGATAATATGAGGAAGCCCGGTTATGTGCATAAAATCCTTGAATCGAGTTTAAGAGGTAGATTTGATGTTCAAATTCAATTACTATAAGAAATTTTTTTGCTTCCTGAAAAGTCAATTGCTCAATCTTCTCTTGTAAAGCATATTACTAAAGAGATTTTGGTACTTGCAGGCAATGAAACAGTCGATGGATCAGCTTCACCAGATCATTCTCTGAATAATCATGAAGATGAACTGCAGACTGATACAAGGGAGGATAGCCTGGATGGAAGGCCCAACAAGGCACAGAAGATTGTACATCAAAGTGAGGCGACTATCAGAAAGGCCCGAGTTTCAGTCAGGGCTCGAACTGAATCACCCATGGTATGTTATCCTGGAATAGTCGAACACACCTGTTAATTTTATATATTTGTTTTTTAACCGTAAAATTAGTAACTTATCTTAAAGATCAAACTGTTCAACAGTCAAACGTATTAGTTGATATTGATTCCAAATGTGAATTGAAAAACATACACAGTTTAATCAAAACTTTCTGATTTTAAAATTGGATGGGAAACTTTCAACCATATAGGTAGCCTAATCAAGAGTTACATTATTTTAGTCAAAACTTTCTGATTTTGAAATTGGATGAGAAACTTTCAACCTTAGGAAAGAAAAACCTCTAGGCCTATATCTTCATTGACGAGAGACAATAATTTAAAAGACCACTATTTTTTTCTTTTAATCCAGAAGCTTGTATTATATATCAACCTTAAAACCAGTTTTCTTGGTCTTAAGTCTTTTGAGTCAATTTTGTAGATGAGATATGCAGCAAAATTGTTCATTTTCTTGGTTTTTGTATGCTTGTAATCAGTTGCTTTTTATCTTTTTAGAATGGTCCTACAATGGCTGCTTTGCTTGAAGTGATTCCTAATGCTATCTTATATGGTGATTTCAGATAAGTGATGGCTGCCAGTGGAGAAAATATGGACAAAAGATGGCCAAGGGAAATCCATGCCCAAGAGCTTACTACAGATGCACAATGTCAGCAGGTTGTCCAGTGAGAAAACAAGTACAACGCTTGGCAGAAGACAGATCCATCCTCATCACAACATATGAAGGAAATCACAACCACCCACTTCCTCCAGCAGCCACAGCCATGGCATCCACCACATCTGCTGCTGCTTCCATGCTCCTCTCTGGTTCTTCCACATCCGCTGATAATGCTGGATTCAGTCAAGCAGCTGCAGCTTTCATGGCTGGTGCTCTCATGCCTTCCACTCATGTTCCAGGAGCCAGCATATCAGCCTCGGCCCCATTTCCCACCATCACCTTAGACCTCACACAAAACCCTAATCAGCTTCCACAAGGTCAAATGGGTTTTCACCCAAGGGTACTTTCAGGCCTCCAGTCATTGCCCTTTGGAGGAGGAGCAGAGAATCCAGCACAAAAATACTTCAACAGTTCAGTATCTCAGACATATGGGCATCATCCCATTTACAACAGCAATGATTCAATGTTTGCCCCTCTGGCAGGACAACAAAGGCCACCATTAATGATGCAGGTTCCAAACACAGGTGGAGCAGTTACAGCAGCAACACCATTGGCCTTCAATAATGGCCAATCTGCTCAACACCCTTCACTAGCAGACACTGTCACTGCCTTAACAGCTGATCCCAACTTCACATCAGCCATTGCAGCAGCTATCACTTCTCTCCTCCAAAACAACAATAATGCCAATTCCAATGCCAGCCATTCTCAGCAGTCTGCATTAACAAGTGGACCTCTCAATGCCAGGAATGAACACCACCAATAAATTACAGTTGCAGAAATCCACCACCCTTTGTTTACTAGGTTCTTAAATACATGTTTTTTTTCCCCATTTGTGCAGTGGAAATAATCTGAAAGGGAGTGTATAGTTTTGGTTGCAGACATAGGAAATTATTTTGTATAGTTGTCCTTGTTTTATATGTAAATGTAAAACAACCATCCCATATATCTGTAATGTCTACAGTTATATACTTCTTTGATGACTCTACTGTATTCAGCTATTCTTTAAGAAAAAATGGTACATAGGCACCAAAGTAATTTGAAGTTGGAGCTCATATCAGAGGCTCGAGGCCAAGTTTTAGACCAAAACTACACTTTGTTAATGACTATACGGGACATTGAGAGTTCATGAAATAGAGGATCTTTGAAATAAGAAGGCATCATCTGATTATGTAATAGCAAAAATATAAAGGTCCTTTTGTTTAGTTACTGTTAGGAGCATCTTATTGTTGTGTCTCAGTGCTTAATTGAGACTTATACATGAGGAGAGAGTCTGGCTCATGATTTAATTTAGAGGAGAAAACTATTTGTTCCATGCAAATTACTATTGTAGTCATTTAATATTTTTCCCATAATTTGATTTAATAAGAAAGAGCATATGTCATTATTTTAAGAGGATTATTCGTAGTTATATCATTTTGGGTCTTTGTTAAGTTTTTTTAATACATTTTTTTTTAATGTGATGAAATTATTTATTTTAAAAAATATATGATATTATTGGTAAACAAATGTGTTACTATGAAATTTGTAAGACTTATTTAATGGGAAGTAAATGGGAAGTAACAAAGATGTTTCAAGAGTTAGATAGACCGCGAAGGAACAACGATCTTCCTTTGTGTTTGAGAGGGGCAGCTCCCTCATAAGATATCAATTTGGATTTTCAGATAAAACTTGAAATAACGGAAAGATAAAGAACCTAAAACAACAATTATACAAGTGTTATTTTCAATCTTAAGACTGAATAAACTCAATGATAAGGATTAAGAACTACGCTTAATAACAAATACAACCATATTCATTTCGAAATACTAAGAAATGACCAAAGATTCAAACAAAGTTTTCCATGGAGTATTGCCTTCTCAAATGAGACTTGTCACGAAACAAAGCTCATCATCAGTTCATGTCACACAATAGATTAATAATGACATTCAGAATAATATTATGGATACACATCCAAACTGTATTTCATTACTTCGTAGATTTGTGCAATTCCAAAATCCCTTGTGTTCACTCTTCATGAACATTCAAAAGTCCTTTATGAATACATTTTGGAATATATATATATGGTAATTGTTTCATAACTACTTAGAAATTAACTTGGAAACCACCTTCTGATTGCATGAAGAATAAAATAACCTTTCATCAAGTTTATTAAATTCTTAACTTTAGGAAAATAAAAATTATTTTATGTCCTATTACATACATTTAGAAAAGTCCCTTTTTCTACAAAACAATGTGAAAAATTAAACCACGTGAATTATTTTGACTAAAACAAGTAACTAAGAAACTTGTTTATCTCTTATGCTTAGAAACCCTTCTTTTAGCCTACATCCTTTTGTCATTTTTGCTTTCTTTCACTTTTGATTCTTGTCGTTGAGTTTTGATGGGTTTTGTAAACCTTTTGATCTACTTACATAGAATATTCCTTTGTCCTTTTCAAAACTCTCGGCAAAATGATTGCTACCAAGAACTCTTCATATTGTCGATGCTCCCTTTTTATGCTTTGAACTTCAACTTATTGTCAAAATTGTTTCTTTAACTAATCTTGTCAAAAGTTAGGCTAGTTATGTTAAAACCTTCTAACTTATCGAGAAAGCGATCACCCTATCGAACTTTTTGAACCTTCTCTTTTTATTGGTACATTACTAAGTTGTCGAAATTTCTTTAAAATTACCAACATTAAGAACTTTGTCTCGAGCTCATCAGTGAAAGCCCCTTCCACATTAACTTTGTCCAAGATTCTTAGTTTTGCAAACCTCATTTATTACTGACACCATCCTCTTTCTTTGCACGAAACTTCAAACTCTTTCGCTAATAACACACTTTTGTCCTTGTCGGGTTTTTAAAAGGCTTTGGAAACCACACAACTTACCAACATAGGATAAAGTAATTTTAGCAATGTGAACTTTTGGAAGTTCAAAGAGTTAATTGTTGACCATTTTTGGTCCCCAACAAATTCTCAGATCATACTGCCATCATAGGGTTCCATTTGAGCAAATATGTGTTGGATACACTGAGAGGGGCGGGGGGGGGGGGGGGGGGGGAAT
>MU224404.1:2084433-2094986 GCA_018584345.1 Thuja plicata | reverse complement strand
CTCACCAAGATTGGATTCAAGAAAGGAGTAGCAGATTGCAACTTGTTCACAAGAGAAACACCTGATGGATTACTATTGGTTTCCATATTTTTTGATGACATTATCTTTGGAGGTAATGACAAGCTCAATAAAGCATTTGCAAAAGAAATGCAGAATGAATTCGAAATGAGTATGATTGGTCCTATAAAATACTTTTTGGGATTGAATGTAAAATAGAAAGATAAAGGAATATTCATTAATCAATCAAAATATGTGAAGGAAATATTGAAAACCTTCAAGATGGAGAATTGCAAGCCTATATGTACTCCTATGATCACAGGAAGTAAACTTTCAAAAGATGATGACTCCACAGCAGTTGATAAAACATTGTATAAATCTATGATTGGAAAGCTTATTTATCTAACTCAGTCAAGACCTGACATATCTAATGCAGTTGGCATTGTTGGAAGATTTGTAGCTGAACCCAAGCATAATCACTTAATGGCGATAAAAAGGATATTCAGATATCTTAAGGGAACTATAGACTATGGTTTATGGTATCCTAAATCAGAGAATACACAACTTCATGTGCATATTGATGCAGATTGGGTAGGTTGTATTGATGATAGGAAGAGCACTTCAGGAGGAGCAATATTTCTTGGAGAAAGGTTGGTATCTTGGACAAGCAAGAAGCAAAATTGTATTTCTCAGTCAACGGCATAAGCAGAATATGTTGCAGCAGCACTGAACTGTACAACAATTGTCTGAATCAAGCAGATGGTGAAAGACTTTGGTAATCAGGTTGACTATCCTATTGTTATTTATTGTGATAACATGAGTACTATTAACATGTCTAAGAACATTGTGATGCACACAAAGACAAAACACATAGAGATAAAGTACCATTTTCTGAGAGAAAAAGTTGCAGACAAGGAAGTGACATTGGACTATGTAAGCACAAAAGATCAGATAGTAGACATTTTTGCAAATCCTTTAGCAAAAGATACTTTTGAGTATCTAAGGGAGAATTTGAGAGTCATTCCCTCTCCTAAGTTTAATTAAAGAAAGCAGCAAGAACATCAGTCCCGTGTGACTGATGAATGGTTGACTACTCTACTTCTTGAGTAGTACCTGTGCATAATGGTTTATGGCACCCTTTTCCATTAATGTCAATGGGGGAGTATATACTAAAAACAAAGAACACAAACAAAGAGAAAAAACAAGGAACACATACAAGGATCTTATACTCTGGGGGAGTATACACAATCTATGTAACTACAACAGTATAGATGAATCTTTGATGAGGATAATGAGAAGATTGTAAAAGAAAGAAGACACCATGAACAAAATAGTGTAGATGAATCTTTGATGAGGATATTGAGAAGATTGTAAAAGAAAGAAGACACCATGAACAGAAGTTGTTTTTATCATATGTTGCCATCAATGCCAAAGGGGGAGATTGTTAGAGATTTGATTCTGAACAGTTGATTGATTATATGTTTGTCATTGATGACAACATATAATACACAGTAGTACTTCTATATGTACTTATCCATATGATGACATGAAGACCAGTGTGGATAGATACATGTTTTTGACATGTTTACTATGCTATGTTCATACATGTAGACTCAGATATGATGTTTCAGTAAAGATATGTAGTTCTGTTATTGACAGTTATAGTTCTAGAGGATTAACAGTTTAAGGCCGATGTATGTAACATGTTAATTGAGTTGCACGTATCTCCTGCATATGCATGTGTATATTCATGATAAGTTATGATTTTTTGATATTGATCTAAATGTGCTAAATGTGTTTCAAGAAGATTACAATGTTATGGTCAAATTGGTGAAGCCGACTTAGTGAAGCGACGCGTCTGTTCAGCATTGACTTGCGTGGTTGTAATTATACTTGTGCACTTAGTAGAGCCGACAAGGATGTTATGAAGAGTTTTCTAATAGGTCCCATGATCTCATAATTGGAGTATGTATTTATAGAAGGTCATTTGTGATAACAAGAGTTGCGAAAGCTAGAGATTGACAAGAAGAGCAGAGTGTTGATTCAACAGAGCTATATTTATCATATGTTGATAATATAGATGTTTATGTTGAAGCATTAAGAATACAGATTAGATTTTTATATTGCTTTACAAGAGGTTAAAGCATCAGTGCATAAAAGGAACTGATTAGACAAGCAGTGTCACATATAATAGTTCATCCTATTGATACAGTGTGTATCAAATATTCAGAAGGTTGTAGCCTTCACTATTTGGATAGTGAGTCCTTGGACAGTGAGTCCTCCACCCCTAACAGGGTTATTGTAAAAGACTCCTAACAGGGTTTGACCCTTAACCAGGTCAACTATACTACTCCATTATATTGTACAACTCCTAATAGGGTTGACGAATATTTTAACAAGGATTACTATAAACAGTATAGTTCTTTGTGGGTACTAATTCCCACCGGGGTTTTTACCATTTGGTTTCCCCATAATCAAATTGATGTGTTGTGTAATGTGTCATCTGAATGTGTATTTACTTTGTATCAATCTGGATTAATAAGTACAAAAGATTTAAAAGTGCAGATAACTGATTCACCCCCCCCTCTCAGTTATCTCTGAAGTATTCTAACAGTCAAGAAGCAATCAGATACACGGGGGAGTGAACTGATAGAAGATGTTGAAGAGAAACTGATGAAGGATTAACTTCATGCAGTCCTGATCAATCAAGATAAGGGAGAGCTAAAGAATTCTGTAGACACCAACAGACAGAAAAGCACAGCATCACAGAGCAGAAAGAGTTAAGTACAAAGGAATTGTATTGATACATTGATCAGAAAGATATTGTAAGTAAATAGATCTAAAAATCTGCAATTCAGTTGCATTGGAAACAGGTCATTTTGTTTCATTTTAACCATTGAAGCATTAAGTCTCTTAACAGAGTAGGACTTAATAGTCTTCTGTAATTGAGTTATATCCTAATAGATTACCAGAAGGTTGACTCATGATAGTAGCACTGGTATTACCTAAAGCCTATTGACAGTCTAAGAAGGAGGCTGAATCAAGGATGGTAGTAAGATTTGCATAAAGCCTATTGACAGTCATGAGACTGATTCAAGGATGGTAGCGTAGATGCCAAATACTTAGTGACAACCTATGTATTGAAAATTCTCTAACAAGGTTGCACTTAACAGTGTGTTTGTAACCTTTAACAGGGTTGGCTCCTAACAAGGCTCACTTCAGAAGAGTGAAAATTTGGGGTACCGGTCCTAGTGGTTTTTCCCTTAACAGGGTTTCCACATTAAAATCCTTGTGTTATATGTGTATGATTTATTACTTTACTATTTTACATTCTGCATATGCATTTATGGATTGACTGGTATACTCTGCATATTTACTGAGTATCGGTAAATACAGTTTACTGCTTATCGGTTATTAAGGAGAAACAAGACAAACAAGGTAAACCGACAGACAGTTGTTTGTTTCAAATATTTCAAAGGCATGCATCTTGTTGGGACTTAATAATTAGAGAAATATTGATTAGTGGATTAAATTGGATAAATTCTTGAGGCCACTGATTCACCCCCCCCTCTCAGCTGTTACTAACAGAGTACTGTAGGGGTCATGATTTGAAGGGATATAGCATTTTCCAAATGTCACAAAAGGAGGATGAGACCTTGGAATATTATGTCTCAAGGTTTATGTTTAACCTGCAACGTAATACACAACATCAATTGAATGAGGAGTCACAAAAAATATTTTCTTGAAAGGTGTAAATGATGGAAGTATTGAGCCCTTAGACCTTATGACAGGAAGAGATATCACTCAGAGGAACTGGGCTGACATAAAGAATATATGTCTAAAATATTTAAGGGAGACTGTTAATAAAGGTAGAGGAATCATAGATTTACCTCATAAGTCTAATGGTTTAGGGGTATTTAAGATGGAATTGTCCAATCTTCTGTCTGATTTCAAGTAGGACATCATTAATGATGTTGCCACTCAGCTGGACAACATGTAGGCAAGAAGGAAAAATGAAGACGTTGATGCTATGTTAGCTGAATATTGTCTGCATTGTAGAGAAAGGAAGAGAAACTGCAAATGCAAGACTGTTGCAAGTTTGGAGTCCCAGCCAGTGCCTACTGAATTCAAAGTTGTTTATAAAAATGGAGAAGTGCTCTATGTTGCTCAACACATGCCACAAGACCCTCTCCAAAATTATAGTAACAATAGTCAATGGAAAAATTACCAGAATATGGGTTCCCAAGGACTTAGTAGTCATAGAAATTGGCAACAACCTCAGCAAGGTTGGTTGCAACCTCAGCAAGGTTGGAAAAAACCCTAGCAGGGTTGGCAACAACCTCAGCAAGGTTGGCAGAACCCCAGCAAGGTTGGAAAAAACCCCAACAGGGTTGGAAACAACCTCACCAAGGATGGAAACAGCCTAATCAGTGGTTTAACCAATCTAATCAGCAAGCCTTAATACCACCACCTCAACAATAGGCTATAATGCCTCCTCCTATAGTCAATAGCAATCAGCCCAAGAAAACCCAGCTGCCAGCTCAGCCTTATCCTAATCCTAATAACAAGCTGCCAGCTCAACAATAAAGCTATGCCATCTCCTTGAATGATATCCATCTAAGGTCAGGAGCCACTCTTTCTTTTCCTCAAAAACCTATAATAACAAAATTCAAAGAACCCCCTGCTGAAAAAGCAGATGTGCCAACTCCATAGACCTATCCATAGTCAAAGAACCCCCATTCCCTCAAAGGTTAGTAGACCAAGCTAAGCCCACAGAGAACCAAACAGTAGCAGATTTTCTCAACCAACTGAAGCATATGACAGTAAAAATACCATTACTAGATGCTATCAAATAAGTTCCTATTTATACTAAGGTCATCAAGGAAGCTTGCATAAAATGGCCATGGAGAAAGAAGAAGGATCCTAAAACTATTCATGTCTTAGGATAGTTTTCTAACCTTATGTTGGAGAAGTTGACTGTACCCAAATATTCTGACCCAGCGAGCCCTATAGTTACTGTCACCATTCATGGAATGCAAGTACAAAATTCTTTATTAGATTTGGGCACATCTATAAATGTAATGAAAAAAGAGGTATTATCTCAATTGCATATTATTGGTCTTAGATAAATGCCAACCATACTGCATCTTGCTGATAGTTCTACTATCAAACCAGACGGGATGATAGAGGATGACATAGTTACATTGAACTCTTTGGAATACCCGGTATATTTTTTTGTCCTTTCCCCCAAAGATAATATTGGGGGGGGGGTATCCTCTAATCCTATGGAGATGATGGATAGCTACTAGAGATGCTTACATATCCTGTAGGTCAGGGAAGATGAAAATACTAATGGTATCCATACTAAGAACTTGACTCTATATTCCCTTGCTTAGCCTCTGTTGCAAGATGATCAAGTATTCTGGCCAGATTTAGGAGCTGCTAAATCAGAAGTCAACTCAATCCATTAGCTTATGACGATAGGTAGAGATCCATTCATAGCCTCTTGAGAAGATGATGAGGTAATCTCATCCATTTTCACAAATGAATATGGAGTAGACTTTCAATTGTGTTCACAACTGGACTATATCTTGGAAACTATTTTGCCACCTCCAAATGCACCTCAATACTCAACATCCTCCCAATTTCTTCATTCATTATTACCACATGAGATGGATTATTCTCCAGTTGCTCAGATATTCATGATGGATAAGGAAATTAAGATCGAAGTTAGTCCAAGGAAAGAGTTGAATTGATGACATATAACTGATTGAATGTTTGAAGATGTTAAGTTGATCACCGAAATGCCAAAAGATAATGCAAGACATCAAATCAGTTAATGGATTGTATTATCATTGATGTCAACTTAATATAATCTAATCGGTTATATAAAAAGTATCAAAAGGCTTTAGAGAATCAGAGAGATAAAGATTATGCTTTCAGTAATGCATAAAAGACCAGCATTCACTAAGTGACTACAAACACCAACAGTTAGTGGAAACTGATGAATAGAGAAACCAGAGAGCAAAGTCACATTGATGCCCAAGAAAGAAAACCAACAAGTATTACCGACGAGCAGAACTTCATAGTGATTCCCGACAGACATAAAACCCCGACGAACAAACAACACTGAAGGAGAAGCCTGAGGAGAACTAAAGTGTTGACCGAATCTGTCAAAGAGTTAAAACACCGAAAGGAATTGAAGTTCAAAAATGAAAAAAACTTAGCTGGAAGAGCTAAAGATAGAGTTAACTAGTTGTTGACATTTTTTTCATCGACAAGTTAAAGCTAGAGACAAGTAAAAGATTTAAAGTTGTTTTATGCAGTTGTCAAGGAGAAATCTATGGGATAAAACTTAAGTGAATCTTTAAAGACAGATTGGATAAGATTGTGGATCACACCAAGAAAAACAAAATCAAGAAGTGAGAAATGGTGATATCATGTCTATAAAGAGATAATTCATTATGAATTAGGTGACTGAATAGAAAAGAAAGACGCTAAAGAGAAACTGATGAAGAACAACTTCATACAGTCCTGATCAATCAAGCTGAGGAAAGAGAAAGATATCTATGGACACCGAGGAATAGAGAAGCACAACATCACTGAGAAGAAAGAAGTGGAGAAAAGGTGTTGAAAAGATATATTGATAAGAAAGGTATAACGAGCTTACAATAGATCTAAAAATTTGCAAGTCTAAGTTGTATGTGTGAACATATAATTTACTATTTCAGTTTAACCATTGGATCAGAAAGTTTCTTAACCAAGAAGGACTTAACAATCCTTTCTATATTGAGATACAGCCCAAGGAGTATCAAAACATTTGATCATGAAGATAGCATGAGATGCCAGATACCCTTTGACAAACTACACTGGGTTTGGTCATAGAAAGTAACATAGAGATGCCCGATATCAAGTGACAAAATATTCTATTTAAATCCTCTAACAAGGTCACACCTAATAATGTGTTTGTAACCTTTAACAGGGTTGGCTCTTCACCGAGCTCACTTTAGAAGAGTGAAAATTTTGGGTTACCAGTCCCAAGTGGTTTTTCCCTTAATAGGGTTTCCACGTTAAAAATTCATGTGTCAATGTGTTTATGAGTCATTACTTTAGTGTTTTGCATTACACATAACTAATCTGGATTGATCGGTATACACTAAGAAATTTACTATTTTTCGGTAAATGAAAGACTTCTAATCGGTAAACATTAAGAATAAGGTTTAACAATGAACTCTGAGCAGTAGTTATTTGATAAAGGCATACATCTTGTAGGACTGAAGATAACTAGAGGCTTAATATTGTGGTACTAAGTTTTTGGGTTAACTTATTAGAATATTTTTTAGGCCACTAATTCACCCCCCTCTTAGTTATTTCTAACAATTGGTATCAGAGCTTGTGTGCTTAGAAAGGGAGTTTAATAGCTCAAGCAAAAGATCACAAGATGAACAAATGATATGTGCCCAAGTTGAAAAAAGACAACTTTGCATCATGGAAGAGAAGAATAAGACTCCACCTATTAGGTATTGTTAATGATGTTACTCAACACCTAGATGCTGAATATGTGTTTCCTACAGGACCTCACACTCTCGATCAATTGAGAGAAAAGCATGAGCATAATTGCATGATGATAGAACTTGTTTCCTCACTCTCCAATGTTGAGTTTGAAGATGTCAAAACCTACACCTCCGTGAAGAAAATGTTGGATAAATTTAAGCTGGTACATGGAGGAGATGCTAATGTACTAAGAGCCAAGGAAAAATTCCTAAGAGGGAGGTTTGATGACCTAAGGATGAAAGAAGGAGAAAATATCACTTAGTATAGCTGTAGAATCAAAGAGGTAGTCAATGTTATCCGAGGAGTTGGAGGTGTACTTGAAGAAGAGGCAGTGGTAAGTAAAATCCTAAGAACCTTACTGCCTGTATATGCTATTAGAGTATCTACTATACAAGAAATGAGAGCAGTTGCAAACAATATTTTTACTCTAGATAGTCTGATTGGTAGACTGATTTCATTTGAGATGAATAAATTTGATAATAGTGTCTTACCATCTATAGAATCTTCATTCAAATCTTCCTTGAAAATAAGAAAGTCAAGTCATAAACACACTATGAGGAATGATAGTGAAAGTGATAGTGATGACCAAGGACTTGATGAGATTGAAGCACTAATGTTAAGAAGACTGCGCAGAGGCAAAGGTAGATACAAAGGTAAATTACCACTTGTATGTTTTAATTGTAAAGAGGTTAGACACTTTGCTGCAAGATGTCCTAACCAATGAAAAAATAATAGAAGTAATGAAAAACATATGAAAATAATTTTGATCGGGGTGATAACAGAGATTACCGAAGCAACCAAAAATCTGACAGAAGAGATACCCGAGACTACAAGGAAAAAGGAAAGAAATATTGTTAAGCTGAGAATAGAGCTGATGATACTGACACCGAATCTGAAGAAGATATTGAGATGGTATTTGTATCCATGAGGGATGATTCAAACAAAGAAGAATAAAGTTATGTAGAGAGTGCACTCATATCTAAAGTTAGTAAGAATGATGTCTAGATTATAGATAGTGGCTACACTCACCACATGACCAGTGATAAACAAAAGTTTGAAACTTTTGAATACTATAATGGTGGATCAGTAAGAATGGGTAATGACACACCTTGTCTAGTTGAAGGTAGAGGAACTATAATGTTGAATAACCTCATCAAATGTGAAAATTATTATTGGGTAAAAGGACTGAATCATAATCTATTGAGTGTTTCACAACTGAATAATATAGGTCACCGAGTAGAATTTGATAATAAAAAGGCAAAGATATTTAATGAATCAGAAAGGTTGATCAAAATTGGTGAACAAATAAAAGGTAACCTTTTATATCTTGATGACATTAACACTACTTGTTTAATGGCTAGAAATGAAGAAATATGGTTGTGGCATAAGAGATTGTGTCATGTGAATTTTGACAACATGATAAAGATAAGAAATAAAAGAAAATTTAGAGGCTTACCGAGCATGTCAAATCCCGAGCATATCATGTGCAAGAATTGTCAAAAAGGTAAGATGACAAAGTCTAGTTTTAAGAGTAAAGCCCATACATCTAATGCAATTCTAGAATTAGTCCATACTGATTTATGTGGACCTATGTGGACAAAGAGTTACTATGGAGATAGGTATCTCATTCCCTTTGTAGATTATTATTCTAGAATGATGACAGTTATGTTCTTAAAAGATAAATCAGAAGCATTCAAGATGTTTAAGTGGTATAAGGCTATGATATAAAAACAAAGTGGTAAGAAATTGAAATGCTTAAGGTCAAATATAGGAGGGGATTTTATTTCATATGATTTCACTAACTATTGCAATGAGCATGGAATTAAAAGATAGGTTTCTGCACCGAGAACACCACAGCAAAATGAAATTGTTGAAAGGAGAAACAGATCAATTGTTGATTGTCCAAGAACATTGATGATTGAGAAAAGAATCACTCAAACTTTTTGGAGGGAAGCTTTCAGTACTATTGTCTACACATTGAACAAAGTAAAATTAAAGGACACAAAGAAGACACCCTATGAACTTTGGTATGGCTACACACCCAATGTAAGTTACTTTAGAATCTTTGGTAGTCAATGTTATATTTTGAAAGATGAAAGAAATGGAAAGCTTGAATCCAAAAGTTATAAAGGTATCTTTCTAGTGCATTCTACCAAAAACAAGGCTTATAAATGTATTAACAAGTCCTCTAACAAGATCATTGAACATGCAAATGTAAGAATAGATGAATTTGCAGAAAAGAATGATAAAGAAAGAAGAAAAGATCCGGAAGACTAAAATAGGTTTGTTTACACTAAAGAACCTAACATTCTACTTGAGAAACAATGTATCACTCCCAAGAAACATAAAATTGCACCCAAGCATCAGGTTGCAATTACCAAAACTCTGGAAAATCCTCAAAATGAAGTTCTGGGCGATGGAGATCAGAATGAAGGTCAAGATGATGATCAGAATGATGGACAAAGAGATGAACTCAAACTTTCCAAGTATTTCAGAAGACATCATCCACAAAATCATATCATAGGAGATAAGAAGGCTGGAATGAGAACAAGAAGTAAGTCACTAAACACTAGATGTTTACTTTGTGATTTTGAGCCTAAATATGTTAATACTGCACTTGAAAATGAAGAATGAGTCAGTGTTATGAATGAAGAAATAGAACAGATTGAGAAGAATATTACATGGACAATAGTAATGAGACCAGATGACAAGAATGTCATTGATACCAAATGGATATTCAGAAATAAGCTGAATGAGAATGGAGAAGTCACAAGAAACAAAGCAAGATTAGTATGCAAGGGGTATGCACAAGAAGAAGGTATTGATTATGGAGAAACCTGTGCACCCATTGCTAGACTAGGAGTTAGAATTATTATTTCTTATGCTGCATTCAAAGGATTCAAGGTATACCAGATGGATGTCAAATCTACATTCCTAAATGGAATACTAGAAGAAGAGGTATACATTGAACAACCAGAAGGGTTTGTTGATCCAGACAAGAG
>MU224404.1:2066739-2084383 GCA_018584345.1 Thuja plicata | reverse complement strand
TTCCTAAATGGAATACTAGAAGAAGAGGTATACATTGAACAACCAGAAGGGTTTGTTGATCCAGACAAGAGAAACATGGTATGTAGACTATATAAAGCCTTGTATGGATTGAAACAAGCACCTAGAGACTAGTATGAAAGACTTCACTCCTATCTCATAAGCATTAAATTTTTAAGAAGAAGTGAAAATAACAATCTGTACTTAAAAGAAGATACCGATGGTAATATTCTGATTGCTGAAATATTTGTTGATGATATAATATTTGGGGGAAATGAAATGTTATGTAAATCCTTTGCTAATGAAATGAGCAAAGAGTTTAAAATGTCTATGTTTGGGGAGACCAAATTCTTTCTTGGTCTATAGATTCTTCAACAAGATGCAGATATATATATCACTCAGTCCAAATACATCAAGGAAGTGCTGAAGATATTCAAGATGGAAGATTCCAAACTAGTTGGAACACCTATGGCAATCAGATGTAAGCTGAAAAAGGAAGACAAATCAAATGAGGTAAATCAGACCTTGTATAGATCAATGATTGGAAAACTAATGTATGTTGTTCATACCAGACCAGATATAGTACATGCAGTTGGAATAGCTGCAAGATTCTCTCTGAATCCTAAAGAATCACATATGACTACTGTCAAGAGAATTATGAGATATCTAAAGAACACCGAGGACTATGGCTTATGGTATAAAAGAGAAGGAAAATTTGAGCTACAAGTCTATAAAGATGCTGATTGGGCTGGAAACATAGATGAATGAAAGAGCACAACTGGAGGAGCATTCTTCATGAGTGACAAACTTGGCACAAGGATCAGAAAGAAGCAAGGATGCATCTCTCAGTCTACTGTAGAAGCATAATATGTGGCTGCTGCTGCAAATTGCTCCAATATTGCATGGATCAAATAGTTGCTGGAAGGTATGAATTATAAGATTCTTGAACCAATGATTATCTACTGTGATAATAATAGTGCAATTAAGATATCTAAGAATCCAGTCATGCATGCTAAGACTAAGCATATTGCTATCAAGTATCACTACTTAAGAGAACAAGTACAAGCAAAAGAAGTGATACTAGAATATGTTCAATCAAAGGAACAATTAGATGAAATATTTACTAAGACATTACTGAAAGATACATTTGATTACCTAAGACAGAGACTAGGGGTCCAACCCTTGTCTATCAGTCAGTAAGCTATCTGGGAGGCTCCATCAGCCTACACACAATCAGAAGATCATTCATGTTGATGCAAGCACCAAGATGGAATACAAAGATACATATGTACACAATAAGGTATAAATCTACACCAAACACTAGAGTCACTGTATTGCTAATGGATATGGAAATTCAACGAGTATATTACTAAAAAAAAGGATGAAAGATGATATGGAAGAATTGCTTGTTATCGTTGTTGAAGGGAGAGATTATCTCATTATCAGGGAGAGATTATATCATTATCCATGGAGAGAAGTTCCTAAGAATTCAAAGGGAGAGTTAATCGTTATCCAAAGGGAGAGATTGATTACATCTGAAATATCCATCAAAGGGAGAGAAGTAACATGAGGGAGAGGATACATACTAAGGAAGAGATTGTTGTCAAAGGAAAAAGAGATGATCACGGAGAGGAACAGTCAAGGTAGAGCACATATCAAGACTAGAGACAAAAGTTTTTACTTCTATCCTTTAAAGGGATTAAAGAATGAAGAAAGACACTCTGCAAGAAACAAATCTAAGCTATATGAGCTTACCGAGAGCCAAACATTTGTATTAGTTATATAGGGAGAGATTAATGAACTTTAACTGTTATATTTCACATTGTATTAGTAATAATATAGTGTGATAATGTAGTGTGTTTGCATCAATACCAAAGGGAGAGATTGATGACATATAACTAACTGAATGTTTGAAGATGTTAAGTTGATCACCGAAATGCTGAAAGATAATGCAAGACATTAAATTAGTTAATGGATTTTATTGTCATTGATGTCAACTTGATATAATCTGATTGGTTATATAAAAAGTGTCAAAATATTTTAGAGAATTAGAGAGATAAATATTATTCACTAAGTGACTACAAACAGTGATGGTTAGTGGAACCCAACAGACAGAGAAACTCAAGAGAAAAGTCACAGTGATGCCCGAGCAAGAAAACTAACAAGTATTACCGACAAGTAGAATCACAAGCATTACCGACGAACAGAACTTCATAGTGATGCCCGACGGACAGACAACCATGACGGATATACAACACCAATGGAGAAGCTCGAGGAGAACTAAAGTGTTGACCAAAGCTATCAAAGGGTTAAAACACTGAAAGGAATTGAAGTTAAGAAATGACAAAAAACTTAGCTGGTAGAGCTAAAGATAGAGTTAACTGGTTGTTGACATTGTTTTCATCGACAAGTTAAAGCGAGAGATAATTAAAAGATTTAAAGCTATTTTATCCAGTTGTCAAGGAGAAATCTACGGTATAAAGCTTAAGTGAAGCTTTAAAGCAATATTGGCTAAGATTGTGGATCACACCAAGAACAAAAAAACCAAGAAGTGATAAATGGTGATATCATGTCTATAAAGAGACAATCTAATTCATTATAAATTAGGAGAGTGAATAGAAAAGAAAGATGTTGAAGAGAAACTAATGAAGAACAAATTCATACAGTCCTGATCAATCAAGATGAGGAAAGAGCTAAAGATATCTGCAGACACCGAGCAACAGAGAAACACACCATCCCCAAGTAGAAAGAAGTGGAGAAAAGGTATTGAAAAGATACATTGATCATGAAGGTATAATGAGGTTACAATAGATCTAAAAATATACAAGTCTAAGTTGTATGTGTGAACAGATCATTTACTATTTCAGTTTAACCATTGGATCATAAAGTATCTTAACTGAGCAAGACTTAACAATCCTCTCTATATTGAGATACATCCCAAGGAGTATCAAAAAGTCTGATCATGAAGATAGCATGAGATGCCAGATACCATTTGACAAACTACACTGGGTTTGGTCATAGAAGGTAACATAGAGATGCCTGATATCAAGTGAAAAACTATTATATTTAAATCCTCTAACAAGGTCACACCTAACAGTGTGTTTGTAACCTTTAACAGGGTTGGCTCTTCACTGAGCTCACTTCAGAAGAGTGAAAATTTTGGGTTACTGGTCCCAAGTGGTTTTTCCCTTAATAGGGTTTCCACGTTAAAAATCCATGTGTAAATGTGTTTATGAGTCATTAATTTAGTGTTTTGCATTTCACATAACTAATATGGATTGATCGGTATATACTAAGCAATTTACTATTTTTTGGTAAATGAAAGACTACTAATCAGTAAACATTAAGAGTAAGGTTTAACAGTGAACTCCGAGTAGTAGTTATTTGATAAGTTTATTTGAAGGCATACATCTTGTAGGACTAAATATAACTAGAGGCTTAATATTGTGGTACTAAGTTTTTGTGTTGATTTATTGGAATATTTTTGAGGCCACTGATTCACCCCCCCCCCCCCCCCCCCCCCTCTCAGTTATTTCTAACATGAATGTCAGCAGTGCTTTGTCACGACCACATGAGAAAAATATACTGAAGTTGCTACAAGAAAATCAACAAGAATTTTCTTGGGATTATATAGAAATGAAAGGATTGGATACTAAAATTTGTACTCATAGGATTTACATTAGCCCAAAATATAAGCCTATAAGGAAGCCTCAGAGGAGAGTTAATCCTGTCTTAAGAGACATAGTTAAGACTGAACTGCAAAAGTTGTTAAACGCTAGTTTTATCTCCCCTATCTCTAATAACCAATGTGTTTAACCCTTACTTATAGTACCAAAGAAAGGAGGTCTTTGGAGGGAAATGGAGAGTTTGCATAGATTATAGGGAACTAAATTCAACAACTAAGAAAGACCATTTTTCATTGCCATTTATAGATCAAGTTCTTGATAATTTAGATAGCAAGAAATATTTCTCTTTCCTGGATGGTTTTAGTGTCTATAATCAGATCCAAATAGCTCTAGAAGACTAGGATAAAACCACCTTTACATGTCCATGGGGAACCTTTGCATACTCAGTCTTACCTTTTGGCTTGTGTAATGCTCGAGCCACTTTCCAAAGAGCTATCATAAGTATTTTTCTGATATATCTATTGACTGTATGGAAATTTACATGGATGATCTTATTGCCTATGGGAACACTTTTGAAGAAGTTAAAGGCAATCTGGAGAAAGTACTCAAGAGATGAAAAGACTACAATCTTTCTCTAAAAAATGAAAAATATTTCAAAATGATGGAAGAAGGTGTTGTGTTAGGTCATTTCATTTCATTGCATGATATTCAGGTAGATCCAGCAAAGATTGAGGTAATCAACACCTTAACCACACCATAAAAGAAAAAGGATGTCAGAAGTTTTCTTGGACATGCTGGATATTATAGGAGATTTATTAAGGATTTTAGTAAAATTGCAGCACCTCTTTATAACTTGTTGAAGCAGGATTCTGAATTCTCCTGGGATTCTGAGTGTGACAAGTCCTTGCTGCAGCTTAAGGAGGTTCTAAAAAAAGTGCCAGTATTGAGAGGTCCAAATTGGGGATTGTCATTCCATATTCACACAGACACCTCAGAATATGTCATAGGAGCAGTGCTTGGACAACAAGAAAAAGCAGTATAGCATTCCATTTATTTCATTAGTAAAAACCTCCAAGGAGTAGAATTTAACTATACTCTGACAGAAAAGGAATTGCTTGCAGTAATTTATGAACTGAATAAGTTCAGGCATTATATTACTAGTTATGAGATATTTCTCCATACTGATCATTCATCCATAAAGTACTTGATGAATAAGCCGGCCATATCAGGGAGGTTGGCTCGATGGTTGTTACTTATGCAAGAGTTTGATATCACTATTGTAGACAAGTGGGGAAAGGACAATGTAGTAGCTGAATTTATCTCTCGCTTGCATGTTCCTGATGATCCTGCCACCATTGATGACAGTTTTCCAGATGAGCATCTTTTTCTATTATCAGCACAAAACCCATGGTATGCTGACATTGAAAATTACCTCACCGTAGGTAGGACACTAGCTCACTTCTCTTCCAAAGAAAGGAAATTTCTAGCAGAGAAAATTTTCAACTTTTCTTGGATTGATGGATTTATGTTTTACACCGATCCAGATCAAATCATGTGTAGATGCATAAGAGAAGATGAAACTTATGATATCCTTCAGGAATTTCATGATGAGCCATGTGGAGTTGTAGCAAAGAGAACATCATTCAAAATCTTGACCACTGGATACTATTGGCCAACTCTCCAAAAAGATGCATCTCAATATACAAAGAAATGCAATTGGTTCCAATGAATGGGAAGGCCTACTAAATCTGATGAGATGCCCCTGCAGCCTCAGGTAGTTGTAATGCCTTTTGAAAAATGGGGAATTGACTTTGTGGGACCAATTGAGCCTACTTCCCAAGGAAAATATTATATTTAGGTCTGCACTGATTATGTCACCAAGTGGGAAGAGGCTAAGCCTATGAAGCATCCTAGGGATAAGAATTTTGCCAAATTTTTATATGAATTCATTTTCACAAGATTTCGTGTACCTAGGGAGTTAGTATCTAACCAAGGAGATTAATTTAATTCAAACCTCATAACTGTTTTAATGGAGGAATATAAAATTTGGCATGGAAAATCATCTCCTTAATATACAAAAGCAAATGTCCAGGTCAAAGTAACAAATAGGGAACTTGAAGTCATCCTTACCAAGACATTCTTAGTTCACAAGAGAGATTGGGCAGCCAAGCTTCTTGAAGCACTTTGGGCTTATAGGACCACTTGTAAAACTACAATAGGATTCACCCCATTTTAGCTAGTCTATGGTAAGTATGCTATGATGCCTATGGAATTTGAACATAAAAATTTAAGTACATTTTTGGAAATCAATATAGATCTTACCATTTCCCAAAAGGAGCACATTCTGAACTTGAATAGACTCAATGAGTGGAGAAAATATGCCTTATCTAACACAGAACTGGTGTAGCAACAACAAAAATAGTGGCATGATAAATTCATCAAGGATAAGCAATTTGTAGTTGGTGACTGGGCTCTCCTATATGATTCAAGATATCAACAAACTCCTGGGAAGTTTCAAACACGGTGGTTGAGACCCTATGAGATATTTGATGTTTTCCCAAATGGTGTTGTTCAATTGTCCACTTTTGATTTTGTACGCTTCAAATTACTAGTCAATGGGCAAAAGCTTAAGCTGTACCATAAGCCTTAGAGAAAACAAGAGTTCCTGCAGTAGTTTCAATTCAAATATGGCCATGGGTCTCCTATAGAAAATGACTATGAACAATATGCTCATATCCATTCTTCTCTTTAACTGTTCGCATCACTCCATAATATATACTTTCGTCATGAAAGTACTTTCCTCCGTAATAAATTCATCTCATCATTTATCATCTATTCACCCATGCACCACATCATTCTCCACCAATGGATGACACTTTCATGTTGCCGTCAGCACCTTGTCAGGTTTGTATACAGTATCCATGGTATTAATTTCACTAATTTGTTTTTTAAATGACCACGCTCTTGTCACATGTGCAATTGTGGGGAGAAATCATTTTTTTTTTTTATGTTTCTATATAATTATTGTATGCTATTCTTTTAAACCATATTTTCACTTTTGCACGCTTCTTGACAAATTTAGCTTTGCGTCATCTGACAACTTTGAAGGAACTATTTATTTCACACATAATTTGCAAAGGTGGCTAGTACGAGAGTCTTAGAAGTAATTATGAATAGTTAATTCATGATATGTTTTATATTTGTACTCATGTTTCCTTAAGAGCCTAAAATTTAGAAACTCCAAAAATTTCTGCATTTGAAATTTCCCGTAGCTTTGCATTTCAAGCATTCTCTGAAAAATCCTTGTTGTAGTTTGTTTGAATTTTCTGCAATTGTTTTGTGTAATTTGGTACTCTGCGAGATGGGTGGAGGATTTATTCGGTGTGAGACTACAGTCCATGATATTATGTTGAATGATCAAGCATGCATGTCGCATTTTCAAACTAGGGGTTGGCTTGATTACATCTTGAAACTCACCAGCTAGGATGGTGAAGTAGCATCACATTTTTTAAGTACACTGAATGGCGGGGTAGCCACGGTTAAAAGGTTAAGGGTGTCATTTAATCAAAAAATTATGGTCAAGGTCATGGGGTTGCCATAGGAGGAAGAGGAATTTTTAGAAATTTTTGATCTGACAACTGCTAGAGTGCAGTTTACCCTACATACGGACCCACCGCTAGATATTGATAAAAATAAGGTACAAACAAGTTATCTTTGCCAGATCCTTATAAGCAATGTGTAGTCTATATCATAAAGTATTTTACCTTTGAAGGTTGGTAGACATTCCTACATTCTCTCCATTTCAAGTTCTTGAGCTTCTTGCAGCATGATAATCGACATGTGAATGTACCCAGTTTCTTATTCCATATCTTGAAGAAGAGAGCTTCGCTTGCCTAGGAAGGTAAGCCTAACATTGTCTCTCACAACTGTTTAATTAAGTTAATTGTAGAAAAATATTTGAGAGATGAATCAAATATGTCGTGGGAGGATTATATTTTGGGAGAGATTGAGAACCAAACCCTAATCCCTATAAGGCGAAGAGTTGAGAAGAAGGTTCACAGTGAGCTTGTGGTTATTAAAATTATTGAAGAACTAGAACCAATGTCTTCTTCAAGAAGAAGGTCTAGGTGTAGGAACCCTAAAAAATCTCCTAGAGCCTCTACATCTAGATTAGTCTAGAATAAAGGCAAGAAGAATATTTCCAAAGAAAATACTACTTTCCCGTCTGTAAAAACTAGGGCTCCTATGAGAAAAGAAAATGAAGGAAGAAAAACTACCACCGGTTCTTGTTGAAAGACAAAAGAAAAAGTTCTTTCAGCTCCAACCGTTCCTAGGAAGTGGAAAATTCCTTATAAAGAAAAAGAAACCCCATTGAGAAGAAGTTGTAGAAGGAAACAAAATGTGTCCATAGATATACCACTAGCAAGGTCAGCTGTGTTAACCCTAAAATTTCTAAGCTTGGTGAGCCAAGAATAGATGAACCTAGAGATAATCAACAAGAATTGCCTGATTTTTTGTTTCCAGAAGCTGAAAAAGAGCAGTCCCCTATGGGAATAATGAATGAAGAATGCATAGTAATTGGGGTTGATTCCAATTCTAACAAGTAAGCCTTTAGGTTTTAGAGGAAGGGTTCATCTTCCAAAGGACTTCAAATTTTTAATGACCTCATTGACTCAGAAAATGATGTCATGTCAGAGGAATGCTTTCCAATGGAAGAAGACATGCCAAAATCACCTCCTGCAGTAATAGGAAGGAACTTGTTTGAAGAATATTCTGATTTTAATATGGGTTTTGTGAATGAAATGGTTGAACCAATATTAATTTAGGGATTGGATGCATTGGCCACAACTTCTCAGCAGTGTGGTAATTCTAAGAGAACTATGATAATATGGACAGACCCCACAAAGGATAAACATCTAGGTGATGATAAGTCAGTTGTTCTACAATCAGTAAGAGAAAACCCTAGTGCAAATACTTTGTCAGGTGCTTCTTGTCCTGTGTCATTATTTTCTATTATTTTTCAACTATCTAACCAGTTAGTTATGGAAAGGGAACAATGGAAACAATAGAAGAAAGGTTTGAATCAAGTCATTGATCAACATTATCAAGAACTCATGGAAAAGGAAGAGGAAGTGGAGAAACTTCATGCAAAGCTTACTAAGGTAACATCACTTATACTTGAGTTTATGAGTTGTCGATCTCCATCTCCTGTATATGCCATATTCCTTAAGGAACAGTTTTTAAACTGTCAAATGAATTGTATAATGAGAGATAGGTCTCCATTGTTGAATGAGCCCCTTGAGTTTTCTCAGACTTTTCATAGCTCTCCTAAAGCAATACAAAAATTTTATGTGAGATTTTCCTCCATAATCTCGTAGTACCCGATGATAGGGACTGGAATCCCTTGTTGTATGTTGGGGATATCCAATTAAGAGCCCTTATGTCATGGATCCAAAATGAAATAAGTCAGGAGTCCCAAGATAAATTTTATAGGGAGTTGGAGGAATAAATTACTCTCTACCTCAGACCAGAAGCCAAAGATCCTAAAACTTATTACTATGACTAGCTGAAAATTGATCAATCAGATTCAAGAAGTAAAGTCATTTATCCCCTCAGAAATGCAACTTTTGATGAGTATGTTCGAATGGCTGAAGCTGATTTCCTTGAGGCTGTAAACTCAATACAGTGGTGTTGGATCAACATGACTGAAGAAATAAGGAACAAGGAGCCAAATTCACCTCTCAACTTCAATATGGCCAACAGGTGAGCTTCATGGTATATCACATTCGGTAGAGTGTGAGAGAGTTTTTGGATTCCACTTACCTTTCAACCACCCTTGCTTATTTCCACTTTATTGGAAAATTCAAAGAACTTGGATAACTATGATATGTCAAGGGAAGTAAGCAGGTGGGAGAAACCCAAGGAAACCAGAGGATTCTATTGGAGTTATGCAGAGGGAGGTATTGGGTAGAAAATAGTTGTATACTACAGGATGACATCAAGGATAAAGAGCTTCATGTTTTCTACAGGACTAGCAAAAGGAAAACTTGGGGGAAAATGATGAGGCCAATTTAAGGCCTATTTGGTTTATGTTTCACATGTTTTTATGGTTAGGACTTGGATACTTCATGATTTTTTCATAGACTTATTCAGGTTGCTTATGCTTTAAAAATGCTATGTGTGTGTGTGCACTTTAAGTTTAATGAATATGCTATATATATGTGTGTGTGTGTGTGTGTGTGTTACATGGTTACTTACAATGAAATCTTGGATCTTTTCATCTTGCATTAGTTGGGTAGTTCTTCCTATAGCCATGTGATAAGAGAAAAAGCTAATGTAGAAAAATGTATTATGAATTCTATCTTGGATATGTGTTGCGATTTTTGTATGTGCACGCTAATCTCTTGCAGGAAATGGTGAGTCAGTGGGCGAAGAAGAATTCAGCATCAGAAGATGAAGTGGTGCCATAAAGTTGAACAACTATTTTGGGACTCATAATGATTCCACCACTTTTGGTCAGTAGAGGTTATCATTGTGGATTGGGTCAATGTGGTTAGCAGCCATTGTGGAGTAAATCTAGCAGTCATGAATTCCTAGATTCATGTGCAACTGAATGCAACTTACTCCTACATTAAATGATGTTGTTCTTGTATCTTAAAAATCATCATATCCCTGATGTTGGAGAATCCTAGTTTTAGGGAGTTCTATTTTAAGTTGTTAAATAAGATGGAGTTTCAGATTCCTAAGCTAGTTAGTTTTTTTAGGAAATCCTTTTGTAATCCAGTAGTAGAGAATTAAAATTTTGTTGCTAAATTTTTTACTTATGCTTTATGAATGAATGAATGATATCTTCAGTTCTTAACCTCTGATTTTTTATTCATTCACTCTTCTGTGGAGGCCCACGCGAGAGGTGAGCTTAGTTCATAGTTAAGTAGGAGTTAGTTTTAAATTTTGTTGAAGTATTTAGAACTTTGTTTCTCCTGTAGCCATTCGGCAACAGAACTGTTGGTTGTTCCCTGCAGCATAAGTAAATAGTTAGTTTACTGTTTGTAGCATGTTTCCAAAGCTCTAGATTAAATTGTTGTTCCACTTCCTAACTCAGTATTTCCTTCAGAATTTTCATTACATAAGTAATGATGACACCTAAGATGGATTAGAGCATATACCTTGCAGACATCATTTCAAGCTTACATCCCTGGTTGATAATTCAATGAGTTCAGTATGTTATTTTTAGTATGATATTTGGAACTATTTTGTCATTGAGTCATTATAAGGAGGATGTCCAATCCTTAGTTACAAAGGTATTATACTGACCAATCAGGGCCTCCAAAGGTAACTCATGCCCATCAGGGGATGGTTGGGTAATCCAATCAAACATAGGCTTAATTTTGGCCAAATTGTCCAAACCATTAGAGGAAGATACCAACGACATGACAGAATTCAAAGCGTTGCTTTCAGGGTTGTCCTTATGCATGGAGCTTAATTTATACAAGATAGAGATTGAAGGAGATTCTCTCATCACTATTAATGTAGTTAGTGTTAGAAAAACTGAGAGGGTGGGGGGGTGAATCAGTGTTTGTCTATTAATTATAGTTTAGCAACTTTAAACTTCAACCAAATAGATAACAAAAGAAGCACTACACATAACACAAGATGTGATTACGGGGAAACCTTGATCAGAGGAAAACCTTGGTGGGAATTAGTACCCATAAATAATTGCACAACTATAATGAACCTGTTAAAGTTCCTTTACCATGTTAGGAGAAGTCTTTACAGTTCAAGTACAATGACCCTATTAGGAGTCTTTACAAAAATCCTGTTAGAGGTGGGTGGCTCATTGCTAGAGCTCACTACTCAATAAGATGAAGGCTACAACCTTATGATAACTTATATACACTATATCAAATGAACTGCTATAATGATACTATTTTCTGAACAATTTTGTTTATGCGCTGATGCTTTAAGCTCTTGAAGACTTCTACTTCATACTGGTTTTCTCATATTGATCTTCTGCATATCTTCTCTGCTTCTTTTTTTTTCATCGACACTTTCAATACAAAAGTGCATGTCTAGTATATATACATGCCTGAATAGATGCGAATAAAAACAAGACCTTAGTTGGCCCAAAAACAACATACAAAACATTGTTAGAAACACTGAGAGGGGGGGTGAATAAGTGTTTGTCTATTACTTATATTTTAGCAACTTTGAATTAGAATCAAATAGATAACCAAAGAAGCATAGCACATTAACTCATAACACAAGATATGATTACGGGGAAACCTTGATCAGAGGAAAACCCCGGTGGGAATTAGTACCTACAAATGATTGTACTAGTATAATGAACCTGTTAAAGTTCCATTTCCCTGTTAGGAGTAGTCTTTACAATTCAAGTACAATGACCCTATTAGGAGTCTTTACAAAACCTTGTTAGAGGTGGTTGGCTCACTGCCAGAGATCACTGCTCAATAAGATGAAGGCTACATCCTCCTGATAACTGATATGCACTATATCAAAATGAATTGTTGTAATGACACTGTTGTCTGATAAGTTATGTTTATGCACTGATTCTTAAAAATCTTGTAGACTTATACTTCATACTAACTTGCTCATATTGATCTTCTGAATATCTTCTCTTCTTGTTATTCATCAACACTTGAATACAAAAATGCATGTCTAGTATATATACATGCCTGAATAGATGCGACTAATAACAAGACCTTAGTCAACCCAAAAACAAAATATACAATGCTTCCAAACAAATTGGCTTAAGCATGTTTACATGAATGATTAAGACATGATTAAAAAATTATTACAATATGCACATAGCCTTTACAAAACAAAATATTATACGTTAATTCAAGCTCTGAGGTCGGCTCCATACCCTATTTTTTGAATAGTTAGTGGCACTTAATCTTCCTGCAACTTATCCGTACTGTCATTCCATACCATGCGTGTATAGGGTAGACACAAAAACATATCATAGAGCTTAAGTATGAATGTGCATAGTCTGACATGATCATACACATGTGCGCTAGTGCTTTGATAAACTAAATAACTCTGTACTATTCTATTTTCTGTACTTAGTCAATTTTACTCTTCAAAGTTTATTATCAAAACTTCATATGACTTTGTTGCCATAATAAAAACACAAAATAAGTCATATACACCTTCATTGTCAACATGCCAACAATATGCCCCTTTGTCATTGATGGAAACAAAGGAATGTGGCCAAGTTGCATAAACTTTGACTTAACAACAAAATCTGCATATTATAACTTTGGCTATATAACATACTCCTTACATACATTACTCTCCCTTTGACATTAATAACAAAGGTGTCAAAATTGTAAGTCTCTAGGTACTTACTCCAAGTACACATCTGGATAAGCAATCTAAAGATTCTTGATCTCTTGCTGCCAGAATGCCTTTAATGCATCAACTATCTGAAGATGGGCGCATAAAGCATATGTAAGCTTCTCCATCTTTGTCAGATCCATGCAAGGTCATTGATCATAGGTGGCAATGGTTGTATCTATCTGTTTGATGTTCTTGATCAAAATAGATAAGGAGGGTGCAAGTGCATTTCTCAGTTGGGTCTGCTTGATCCTTATCTTGTTGATCTCCATCTTAGCTTTTCCAATCTTTTCTACCTACCCTTGATAGATATTGTTGCAGATATTGAAGTGTTGGGATGATGTTTCAACTAATTGCCTTATTTTATCAACCAAGATATCTACCTCCTCAATCTTCTTGATCTGCTCAGAAGTGAGTTTGCCTCTGTTCATGCAATTTTCTATTACTTTCCTTCCTTTTGATGCCAACTCTTTTAGAATAGTCTGACCAATCTTCAATGAATTGAGATCTAAAGAGAAGTTCTTTATGAATTCTTCCAATCTTTCCATTTTGTAGTTTTCCTCTATAGTTCTAGTAGCTGAGTCTACTAAACTTCTGAAGTGTGCTTTGAAGCTTGTTAAGATACTATCTACATCATCAACTGACTAAATTTTAGCCACTTTCTTATCTGCTAAAACTAGGTCATTCAAAATGTTCAATGACTCTAGAAGGAGAGGGTTTCTCATAACTTGTTTCTCTTTGGCTTTCTACATGGCTAAGACACTGATCTTAATCAAATATTCTTCTCCCCATGCATCTAGGCTTGCTAAGTCAGGGGTTAAAATAGACAACAATGAAGTTGATGGTTGAATAGATGGAGCGAATATAGCATTTTGACTAGTATCCATACATTCAATTTTCACTGGGATCTCCATAATAGGTGGTTCATTAGATTGAGTGTCTTGCTCATTATTCAAATATGTTTAATCTTTAAGAGGAGCTTCATCTTGTTGTAAGGAAGTATTATCCGTGCATACCTTCTCTGTCTCTTCAGTGCTGACAAATGATTTTTCAAATTTAATTTGTCCATGTCATTATCTGAAGTTGTCATGGATATCTTAACATCAATGATTACAATAGTCTCTTCTAAATCTTTGGATGTATCAAAAGGTGATGAAACTATTGGTGCTGAATCCTGTGGACCTATCATAAGCGCATTTGGAATCGCTGGTTCTTTATCCTATTTGGGAGGGATTGGAGTCACTTTAGCTATAGAAACCATTGATGGATACATGTGCCTATCGAAAAATACTTTCTCAAATGCTTTCTGAGTCTCTTCACCAACCAATTCATATTCTTTGTTCATAATATGAAGATTCCTTGTTTTGGTTCTGAGATGAGGTTTTACCAAATCTAAAATTATTGATTTCTCATCATGTGAGAAAATAGGGAGAAGACTGTCTAATGTTTCTTCTCTAATCCTCATATCTTCCTCTATTGCTTGTCTTTTCAATAGGTCTAGTATGTTCCATACTTTCTCTGGTATGACTGTCTTGACTTCCAGTACTGACCTCTTAAACTTGATCATGTGAGAGATAATCATAGAGTGAATTTCTGATATATCTATCTCTTGGTATTTGTCATAGACAATTTTAATATAATCTAGTCTACTTTCATTAACAATTTTGTTCCTTAACACTGTCAGACTAGGTCTTAATCCTACCTCAGGAGGTGCTTGAGTGCTCTTTACTTTGCTCCTTATTGTCCTTGAGGATGGGTGACCTGTGGGAACTTGCTTCCTTCTTCTTGTCAACTTGCTTGGTACTGATGGTGGAGAGGAATCCATGTCAATAGTATTTTATGGCGCAGATGTACCTTCATCAGATTTCTTCTTCTTCTTTTTCTTTTGGATATCATCAGATTTTTCTATTTTCACTTCTAGAGGAGTTTGTTTGAGCTCTCTTGCAATTTTAGCTTCCCTAGCTTTGTCTAGGTCTTCTTGTGTGACCCCATTAACCTTTAGGATGTTAGATGCAATCCTTTATGCCTACCTTTTGTTATCTGCACTGTATAAGACATAATCAACTTGATTTGTCTTCTCTCTGTATGTACCCCATCTTGGCTCATTTGCATCTTTAGGCGTAGACAAAAGAAATTGTGTGTATCCTTCCAACACATGCTCTTCAACTTCATAACCAAGTGGATGAATCCATTTTGTTCTTGGATCAACTGCTTCCATGCAAGTAGAGTCAGTTTCCACCATGAAGCATATGGTGTCCTTGTATTTATCAACTATCTTCTTAGGTATCTTGAACCTCTTCTACATCTTGATCCTGAATGTTTTGATCTTCATGTCCATAGAATACTTTACACTGCTTTCTGATGTAGCTTTTAGTGAAATTTGTGACATAGTAGGTTTACTTCTGTCTAGGAAAAGATTAGAGACTTTACCAACAATGTGGAAGTATAGGTAGATGATCAAAGAGCCAAATCTAAATATTTTTCTCTTATCATGCTTGATAGCTCTTATGTTCTCAATCAGTTGTGCGTGCAATATCTCACAAAGATTATACTGTGTATTATCTCTTACCTTCCTTATAGCTGCTAGAACTGTTGTTGTGGATACACTATTGAGTCTGCCAGCATGTTAGAACTTGTAGCCGAGTATCATGGTGATGATTTTAATATCATCCTCTTTAATAGGATCAATAGTCATCCCACACCTATCACTTCTAGATAAGCATGCTTGTTCAACCTGTTTCTTTAAATCTTTACTAGTGGGAAGAACTGGTCCAACCTTATGTAGTCTAATCATCTCATGAATAAGATCAGCAGTGATGTAGATAGGAACTTCACCAATCCAATACAGATCATCATGTATCCTACTAAGTAGGATTTTAACCCATTCTGGTTCATAGAACTCATGCGCATTTGAATACTCAAAGATAGGGTTATCAGCAAGATGTGAGAATTCATCCTTGAATGAGTAGTCTGGTTTCATCATAGATTCCATAAGCGTTGCTATGCTCTTATCCCCAATAGTTTCATTCTTACAATAGATGTAAGTGTGAATGTCCTTTACATGCATGACTTTGAGCAGAGTCTTGGAGAATGCACCTTCTACATCATCTAATGCATACTTGAATGGATGCTTTTTAAACACATATCTCTTCTTCTCAGAGATGTCAAACACTATAGGAGTAGCCATTACTTACTTGTTTCTTTCTTAAGTAGGGTTTCTTGAGATTTTGAAATGACACATCTGCTAGGGTTCCATTTCAACTTTGATTCATCTTGCTAATAAACCAATCGGTTTATCCCTCAACACTTTGATGCTAACTTCTACTGCGCTCTCTGAATGCTCAATCTCAAATGCAAAGTGAGGATAAAATATCAATTACTGACTTATATAAATGTTACTACATTTAATGCTCGAAGCCATAACACAATTAATACAGAGAATTTCAATCTTTTCTTTTGTCACTGTTCAAGCTATGCGTCCATGCATACTTTCTCAATTTGGCACCAAATACATGAATTCATAGGTGCATACCCAGAGGTGAGTATACCAGCCAAGTAGGGGTTTAGAGCTAGAATAGCTCCCCCTAAGATAATGATGGTCATCTAACCAAAAGTAGGTGAGTCTACTATGGATGCATCTACTACCTTGTTCTCATTATTATCTTTCTTTACTTCAACCCATATTTTACCTGAATCTTCTGTAGCTTTTACAAACTTGACTTCACCAGATTCTTCAAATAATGATCCTTTAGGTTTCTCTTGTTTTTGAGTTCTGGATCTACAGAACCTTGAGATGTGTCCAGCTTTTCCACATGAGTGACAAATGATTAGAGGTCTATTGATATTGTTTATCATGCTGCACTGCTTTGCTGTGTGTCCATTATAATTACATATCTAACATGTAATGTTGTGATAGTTCCTCTGTGGTTGATTTCTCTGATTGTGTGGATTCAGATTTCTTTTATTCTGCTGTGACTGATTTCTTTGACTTGTTCTGCAATGAATAGCCCTGTGACCAAATTTATTATAGGAATAACAATAGCCATTGAAAGGTCTTACCTCTTTACAATCTCTTTCGAAATTTCCATTCTTGTTATAGGCATAACAAGTTTCGTTAACTTGCTTGAGTTCATCTTTAGGTGGTTCTATTTTAGCCTCTGCAAGATTCTTAGTTTTCTTTGCTTTTGTAGATATCTCTTGTGTTTTCTTTATTTCTTGCATTGAAGTGATTTCAATTTGAGCTACATTGTATCCAACACCAGTAGTATCACCTTTTATCTTTTGTGCATAAAGTTGTGGTTGAATAAGATAGGAACTTTTGTGTAGTTTATTAATCTTATCTTTTGGTTCTGGTAATTTAGATTCTATCTTTTTCTTGATGTTTTCCAACTCCAAGATTTTCATTTTTGCTTGCATAAGTTCATCATCTAAATGTTTACTCTCTTTGATCTTTTCTTCAATCGCTGTTAGGTTATCAGTAAGTTGTTCATTCAGACCTTCAATCTTATCTTTCAAGGACGTGTTTTCTTCATTCAATTTTTTGACCATTTTTCCCAAATCATTTGTAGAGCAATCTTTCAGATCTTTCCTTAATTTTTTGATAAGCATTTGGGAGCCATCAACTTTTAGTTTTAGTTCTTCATTTTATTTTTCAGATTTGTCAA
>MU224404.1:2036544-2066681 GCA_018584345.1 Thuja plicata | reverse complement strand
GAGAGGGGGGGGGGGGTGAATCAGTGTTTGTCTATTAATTATATTTTAGCAAATTTAAATTTGAATCAAATAGATAACCAATGAAGCATATCAAATTAACTCATAACACAAGATATGATTACGAGGAAACCTTGATTAGAGGAAAACCCCGGTGGGAATTAGTACCCACAAATGATTGTACTAGTATAATGAACCTGTTAAAGTTCCTTTGCCCTGTTAGGAGTAGTCTTTACAATTCAAGTATAATGACCCTGTTAGGAGTCTTTACAAAACCTTGTTAGAGGTGGTTGGCTCACTGCCAGAGCTCACTACTCAGTAAGATGAAGGCTACAACCTCCTAATAACTGATATGCACTATATCAAAATGAACTATTGTAATGACACTATTGTCTGATCAGTTCCATTTATGCAATGATGCTTAAAACTCTTGTAGACTTCTACTTCATACTGACTTGATCATATTGATCTTCTGAATATCTTCTCTTCTTGTTATTCATGAACACTTGAATACAAAAGTGCATGTCTAGTATATATACATGCCTGAATAGATGCAACTAATAACAAGACCTTAGTCAGCCCAAAAACAAAATATAAAATGCTTCCAAATAAATTGGATTAAGCATGTTTAAATGAATGATTAAGACATGATTACAAACTTATTATAATAGGTGCATAGCCTTTACAAAACAAAATATTATATGTTAATTCAAGCTCTGAGGTTGGCTCCATACTCTATTTTATGAACAGTTAGTGGCACTTAATCTTCTTGTAACTTATCTGTACTGTTATTCCATACAATGCGTGTATAGGGTAGACACAAAAATATATCATAGAGCTTGAGTATGAATGTTCATAGTCTAACATGATCGTACACATGTGCGCTAGTGCTCTGATCAACTAAATAACTCTATACTATTATGTTTTATGTACTTAGTCAATTTTACTCTTCAAAGTTTATTGTCAAAACTTCATATGACTTTTTTGCCATAATGACAACACAAAATAAGTCATATACACCCTGATTGTCAACTTTCCAACAATCTCCCCCTTTGTCATTAATGGCAACAAAGGAATGTGGCGAAGTTGCATAAACTTTGACTTAACAACAAAATCTACATATTATAACTTTGGCTTTATAACATACTCCTTACATACATTACTCCCCCTTTGACATTAATGACAAAGGTGTCAAAATTGTAAGTCTCTAGGTACTTACTCCAAGTACACACCTGGATAAGCAATCTGAATATTCTTGATCTCTTGCTGCCAAAATGCCTTCAATGCATCAACTGTCTAAAGATGGGTGCATAAAGCATATGTAAACTTCTCCATCTTTGTCAGATCCATGCAGGGTCCTTGGTCATAGGTGGAAATGGTTGTATCTATCTATTTTATGTTCTTGTTCAAAACAACTAAGGAGGGCGAAAGTGAATTTATCAGTTGGGTCTGCCTGATCCTTAACTTGCTGATCTCCATCTTAGCTTTTTCAATCTTGTCTATTTGCCCTTGATAGATAGTGTTGCAGATATTGATGTGTTGGGATGATGTTTCAATTGATTGCCTTATTTTATCAACCAAGATATCTGCCTCCTCAATCTTCTTGATGTGCTCAGAAGTGAGTTTGCCTCTGTTCATGCAATTTTCTATTACTTTCTTGCCTTTTGATGCCAACTCTTTTAGAATAGTTTGACCAATCTTCAATGAATTGAGATCTAAAGAGTAGTTCTTTACCAATTCATCCAATCTTTCCATTTTTTAGTTTTCCTTTGTAGTTCTAGTAGCTAAGTCTACTAAACTTCTAAAGTGTGCTTTGAAGCTTGTTAAGATGCTATCTAAATCAACTAACTGAATTTTAGCAACTTTCTTATCCGCTGGAACTAGGTCATTCAAAATGTTCACTTACTCTAGAAGGAGAGGGTTTCTCATAAATTTTTTCTCTTTGGCTTTCTCCATGGCTAAGATACTGATCTTAATCAAATATTCTTCTCCCCATGCATCTAGGGTTGTTGAGTTAGGGGTTAAACTTGATAACAATGAAGTTGATGGTTGAATAGATGGAGTGAATATAGTATTTTGACTAGTATCCATACATTCACTTTTCACAGGGATCTCCATAATAGGTGGTTCATTAGATTGATTGTCTTTCTCGTTATTCAAATATGTTGAATCTTTAAGAGGAGCTTCATCTTTCTATAAGGAAGTATTATTCGTGCATACCTTCTCTGTCTCTTCAATGCTGACAAATCATTTTTCAAATTTGTCCATGTCATTATCTGAAGCTGTCATGGATATCTTAACATCATTGATTACAATAGTCTCTTCTAAATCTTTGGTTGTATCAGAAGGTGATGAAACTATGGGCACTGAATCTTGTGGATCTATCATAGGTGCATTTGGAATCACTGGTTCTTTATCCTATCTGGGAGGGATTGGAGTAACTTTAGCTTTAGCCATTATTGATGGATACATGTGCCTATCAAAAAATACTTTCTCAAATGCTTTATGAGTCTCTTCACCAACCAATTCATATTCTTTGTTCATAATATGAAGAGTCCTTGTTTTGGTTCTGACACGAGGTTTTACCAAATCTAACAGTATTGATTTCTCATCATGTGAGAAAACAGGGAGAAGAATGTCTAATGTTTCTTCTTTAATCCTCATATCTTCCTCTATTGCTTGTGTTTTCAATAGGTCTAGTATGTTCCATACTTTCTCTGGTATGACTGTCTTGAGTTCCAATACTAACCTCTTAAACTTGATCATGTGAGAGATAATCATAGAGTGAATTTCTGATTTATCTATCTCTTGGTATTTGTCATAGACAGTTTTAATAGAGTCTAGTCTACCTTCATTAACAATTTTGTTCCTTAAGACTGTCAGACTAGGTCTGAATCCTACCTCAGGAGGGGCTTGAGTGTTCTTAACTTGCTCATTATTGTCCTTGAGGATGGGTGACTTGTGGGAACTTGCTTCCTTCTTCTGGTCAACTTGCTTGGTACTGATGGTGGAGAGGAATCCAAGTCAATAGTAGTTGATGACGCAGATGTACCTTCAATAGATTTCTTCTTCTTCTTTTGGATATCATCATATTTTTCTATTTTTACTTCTAGAGGAGTTTTTTTGAGCTCTCTTGCAATTTTAGCGTCCCTAGCTTTGTCTAGGTCTTCGTGTGTGACCCCATGAACCTTTAGGATGTTAGATGTAATCCTTGATGCCTTTCTTTTATTATCTGCATTGTATAAGACAGAATAAACTTGATTTGTCTTTTCTCTGTATGTGCCCCATCTTAGCTCCTTTGGATCTTTAGGTGCAGACAAAATAACTTGTGCATTTCCTTCCAACACATGTTCTTCAACTTCATAACGAAGTGGATGAATCCATTTGCTTCTTGGCTCAATTGCTTCCATTCAAGTAGAGACAGTTTCCACCATGAAGCAAATGGTGTCCTTGTATTTATCAACTATCTTCTTAGGTATCCTGAACCTCTTCTACATCTTGATCCTGAATGTTTTGATCTTCATGTCCATTGAATACTTTAAACTACTTTCTGATGTAGCTTTTAGTGAAATTTGTGACATAGTAGGTTTACTTCTGTCTAGGTAAAGATTAGAGACTTTACCAACAATGTGGAAGTATAGGTAGATGATCAAAGAGCCAAATCTAAATATTTTTCTCTTATCATGCTTGATAGCTCTTATGTTCTCAATTAGTTGTGTGCGTAATAGCTCACAAAGATTATACTGTGTATTATGTCTTACCATCCTTATAGTTGCTAGAACTATTGCTGCGGATACACGATTGAGTCTGCCAGCATGTTGGAACTTGTAGTCAAGTATCATGGTGATGATTTTGATATCATCTTCTTTAATAGGATCAACAGTCATCCCACACCTATCACTTCTAGATAAGCATGCTTGTTCAACCTGTTTCTTTACATCTTTACCAGTGGGAAGAGCTAGTCCAACCTTAGGTAGTATGGTCATCTCATAAATAAGATTAGCAATGATGCTGACAGGAAGCTCACCAATCCAATATAGATCATCATGTATCCTACTAAGTAGGATTTTAACCCATTTTGGTTCATAGAACTCATGCGCATTTGAATACTCGAAGATAGGGTTATCAACAAGATGTGAGAATTCATCCTTGAATGAGTAGTCTGGTTTCATCATAGATGCCATAAGAATTTCTATGCTCTTATCCCCAATAGTTTCCTTCTTACAATAGATGTAAGCGCGAATGTCCTCTACATGCACGACTCCTAGTGGAGTCTTGGAGAATGCACCTTCTACATCATCTAATACAAACTTGAATGGATGCTTTTTAAACACATATCTCTTCTTCTCAGAGATGTCAAACACTGTAGGAGTATCCATTACTTACTTGTAGCTTGATTAAGTAGGGTTTCTTGAGATTTTGAAATGACACGTCCACTAGGGTTTTGTTTCAACTTTGATTCATCTTGCTAATCAACCAATCGGTTTATCCTTCAACAATTTGATGCTAACTGCTACTACACTCTCTAAATGCTCAATCTTGAATGCAAAGTGACGATAAAAGATCATTTACTAACTTATATAAATGTTACTACATTTAATTCTCAAAGCTATAACATGGTTAATACAAAGAATTTCAATCTTTTCTTTTGTCACCGTTCAAGCTATGTGTCCATGCATACTTCCTTAATTCATCACCAAATACATGAATCCATAGGCACATACCCAAAGGTGAGTATACCAGCCAAGCAGGGGTTCATAGCTAAAATAGCTCCCCCTAAGACCATGATGGTCATCTAACCAAAACTAGAAGGTGCATCCACTATGGATGCATCTACTACCTTGTTCTCATTATTATCTTTCTTTACTTCAACCCATAGTTTACCTGAAGCTTCTGTAGCTATTACAAACTTGACTTCACCAAATTCTTCAAATAATGATTCTTCAGGCTTCTCTTGTTTTTGATTTCTGGATCTACAGAACCTTGAGATGTTTCCAGATTTTCCACATGAGTGACAAATGATTGGAGGTTTATTGATATTGTTTATCATGTTGCATTGCTTGGATGTGTGTCCATTATCATTACATATCTGACATGTAATGTTGTGATAGTTTCTCTATGGTTGATTTCTCTGATTGTGTGGATTCAGATTTCTTTGATTCTACTTTGACTAAGATCTTTGACTTGTTCTGCAATGAATAGCCCTATTCCCAAATTTATTATAGGAATAACAATAGCCATTGAAAGGTCTTACCTCTTTAAAATCTCTTGCCAAATGTCCATGCTTGTTACAGGCATAACAAGTTCTATTAACTTGCTTGAGTTCATCTTTAGGTGGTTCTATTTTGGCCTCTACAAGATTCTCAGTTTTCTTTGCTTCTGTAGATATCTCTTGTGTTTTCTTTCTTTCTTGCATTGAATTGATTTCAATTTGAGCTACACTGTATCCAACACCAGTAGTATCACCTTTTAGCTTCTGTGCATAAAGTTGTGGTTGAATAAGATAGGAACTTTTGTGTAGTTTATCAATCTTATCTTTTGCTTCTGTTAATTTAGATTCTATCTTTTTCTTGATGTTTCCCATCTCCAAGATTTTCATGTTTTCTTGCATAAGTTCATCATCTAAATTTTTACTCTCTTTGGTCTTTACTTCAATCCTTGTTAGGTTATCATTAAGTTGTTCATTTAGATCTTCAATCTTATCTTTCAAGGAAATGTTTTCTTCATTTAGTTTTTTTACCATTTTTCCCAAATCATTTGTAGAGCAATCTTTCAGATTTTTCCTTAATTTTTTGATAAGCATTTGGGAGCCATCAACTTTTAGTTTTAGTTATTCATTTTCTTTTTCAGATCTATCAAGATCTTCAAGGGATGCTTCAAGATTATTTTTTAGATGTTTTCCTTCTGCTGAATCCATGATCTCCTCAAATGGTTAAACTTTCTCTCAGAGGACCAGAGCTCTGATACCAATTGTTAGAAACACTGAGAGGGGGGGGGGGGGGGGGGTTGAATCAGNGGGTGTTGAATCAGTGTTTGTCTATTAATTATATTTCAGAAACCTTAAATTTGAATCAAATAGATAACCAATGAATCATAACACATTAACTCATAACACAAGAAATGATTACGGGGAAACCTTTCTCAGAGGAAAACCCCGGTGGGAATTAGTACCCATAAATGATTGTACTAGTATAATGAACCTGTTAAAGTTCATTTGCCCTATTAGGAGCAGTCTTTACAATTCAAGTACAATGACCCTATTAGGAATCTTTACAAAATCTTGTTAGAGGTGGTTAGCTCACTACCAGAGCTCACTTCTCAATAAGATGAATGCTACAACCTCCTGATAACTGATATGCACTATATCAGAATGAACTGTTGTAATGACACTGTTGTATGATCAGTTTTGTTTATGCATTGATGCTTAAAACTCTTGTAGACTTCTACTTCAAACTGAATTGCTCATATTGATCTTCTGAATATCTTCTTTGCTTGTTATTCATCGACACTTGAATACAAAAGTGCATGTCTAGTATATATACATGCCTGAATAGATGTGACTAATAATAAGACCTTAGTCAGCCCAAAAGAAAAATATAAAATGCTTCCAAACAAATTGGCTTAAGCGTGTTTACATGAATGATTAAGACATGATTACAAACTTATTACAATAGGCACATAGCCTTTACAAAACAAAATATTATACGTTAATTCAAGCTTTGAGGTCAGCTCCATACTCTATTTTTTGAATAGTTAGTGGCACTTAATCTTCCTATATCTTATCCATACTGTCATTCCATACCATGTGTGTATAGGGTAGACACAAAAACATATCATTGAGCTTAAGTATGAAAGGGCATATTCTGACATGATCGTACACACGTGCGCTAGTTCTCTAATCAACTGAATAACTCTGTAGTGTTCTATTTTCTGTACTTAGTCAATTTTACTCTTTAAAGTTTATTATCAAAACTTCATATGACTTTGTTGTCATAATGACAACACAAAATAAGTCATATACACCCTGATTATAAACTCTACAACAAATGCTTCCAAACAAATTGGCTGAAGCATGTTTACATGAATGTTTAAGACATAATTACTAACTTATTACAATAGGCGCATAACCTTTACAAAACAAAATATTATACGCTAATTCAAACTCTGAAGTCAACTCCATATTCTATTTTCTAAATAGTTAGTGGCACTTAATCTTCTTGTAACTTCTCTATACTTTCATTTCGTACCATGTGTGTATAGGGTAAACACAAAAACATATCATAGATCTTAGTCTGACTTGATCTTACGCACGTGCGCTGGTGCTCTTATCAACTGAATAACTCTGTACTGTTATGTTTTCTGTACTTCATCAATTTTTTCTCTTCAAAGTTTATTGTCAAAAATTCATATGACTTTGTTGCCATAATGACAACACAAAATAAGTCATATACACTCTAAGTGTCAACTTGCCAACAATCTCCCCCTTTGTCATTAATGGCAACAAAGGAATGTGGCCAACTTACTTAAAATTTGACTTAACAACAAAAACTATATATTATAACTTTGGCTATATAACATACTCCTTATATACATACATTAGTCCCCCTTTGACATTAATGACAAAGGTGTCAAAATTTTTAAGTCTCTAGGTACTTACTCCATGTACACATCTGGATAAGCAATCTGAAGATTCTTGATCTCTTGCTTCTAGAATGCCTTCAATGCATCAACTGTCTGAAGATGGGTGCATAAGGCATATGTAAGCTTCTCCATCTTTGTTAGGTCCATGTAGGGTCCTTGATCATATGTGGCAATGGTTGCATCTATCTGTTTGATGTTCTCGTTCAAAATAACTAAGGATGGCGCAAGTGCATTTCTCAGTTGGGCCTGCTTGATCCTTATCTTGCTGATCTCCATCTTAGCTTTTTCAATCTTGTCTATCTACCCTTGATATATATTGTTACATATATTTATGTCTTGGGATGATGTTTCAACTAATTGCCTTATGTTATCAACCAAGATATCTTGCTCCTCAATCTTCTTGATGTGTTCAGAAGTGAGTTTTCCTCTGTCCATACAATTTTCTATTACTTTCCTACCTTTTGATGGCAACTCTTTCAGAATTTTCTGATATATATTTAATGAATTGAGATCTAAAGAGAAGTTCTTTACCAATTCATCCAATCTTTCCTTTTTGTAATTTTCTTCTGCAGTTCTAGTAGCTGAGTCTACTAAACTTGTGAAGTGTGCTTTGAAGCTTGTTAGGATGCTATCGACATCATCAACTGACTAAATTTTAGCCACATTCTTATCTGTTGGAACTAAGTCATTAAAAATGTTCACTGACTCTAGAAAGAGAGGGTTTCTCATAACTTGTTTCTCTTTGGCTTTTTCCATGGCTAAGATACTGATCTTGATCAAATCTTCTTCTCCCCATGCATCTAGGCTTGTTGAATCAAGGGTTAAACTTGACAACAATGAAGTTGATGGTTGAATAGATGGAGTGAATATATCATTTTTACTAGTATCCATACATTCACTTTTCACTGGGATCTCCATAACAGGTGGTCCATTAGATTGATTGTCTTCTTCATTATTCAATTTTTTTGAATCTTTAGGAGGAGCTTCATCAGTGCATCTTCTCTGTCTCTTCAGTGCTGACAAATGCTTTTTCAAATTTGTCTATGTCATTATCTGAAGCTGTCATGGATATCTTAACATCATTGATCACAATGGTTTCTTCTGAATCTTTGGCTATATCAAAAGGTGATGATACTGTGGAGGTTGAATCCTGTGGACCTGTCATAGGTGCATTTGAAATCACTAGTTCTTTATCCTATTTGGGAGGGACTGGAGTCACTTTAGCTATAGGCGTTGTTGACGGATACATGTGCCTATCCAAAAATACTTGCTCAAATGCTTTCTACATCTCTTCACCAACCAGTTCATACTCTTTGTTCATAATATGAAGAGTTCTTGTTTTGGTTCTGAGATGAGGTTTTACCAAATCTAAAAGTATTTCTTTTTCATCATGTGAGAGAAAATAGGGAGAATATTGTCTAATGTTTCTTCTCTAATCCTCATATCTTCCTCTATTGATTGTCTTTTTAATAGGTCTAGTATGTTCCATACTTTGTCTGGTATGACGGTCTTGACTTCCACTACTGACCTCTTAAACTTGATCATATGAGAGATAATCATAGAGTGAATTTATGAATTATCTATCTCTTGGTACTTTCCATAGACATTTTTAATAGAATCTAGTCTACCTTCATTAACAATTTTTTTCCTTAAGACTGTCAAACTAGGTCTGAATCCTACCTCAGGAGGGGCTTGAGTGTTCTTTAATTTTCTCCTTATTGTCCTTGAGGATGGGTGACCTATGGGAACTTGCTTCCTTCTTCTGGTCAACTTGCTTAGTACTGATGGTGGAGAAGATTCCAAGTCAATAGTAGTTGATGGTGCAGATGTACCTTCATCAGATTTCTTCTTCTTCTTTGGGATATCATTAGGTTTTTTCTATTTTGACTTCAGTTTGTTTGATCTCTCTTGCAATTTTAGCTTCCCTAGCTTTGTCTAGGTCTTCTTGTGTGACCCTATGAACCTTTAGGATGTTAGATGTAATCCTTGATGCCTTTCTTTTATTATCTACACTGTATAAGATAGAATAAACTTGATTTGTCTTTTCTCTGTATGTGCCCCATCTTGGCTCATTTGGATCTTTAGGCACAGAAAAAATAAATTTTTCATATCCTTCCAACACATGTTCTTTAACTTCATAACCAAGTGGATGAATCCATTTGGTTCTTGGCTCAACTTCTTCCATGCAAGTACAGTCAGTTTCTACAATGAAGCATATGGTGTCCTTATATTTCTCAACTATCTTCTCAGGTATCCTAAACCTCTACTGCATCTTGATCCTGAATGTTTTGATCTCCATGTCCATATAATCCTTTACACTGATTTCTGATGTAGCCTTTAGTGAAATTTTGGACATTGTAGGTTTACTCCTGTCTTGGTAAAGACTAGAGACTTTACCAACAATGTGGAAGTATAGGTAGATAATCAAAGAGACAAATTTGAATATTTTTCTCTTGTCATGCTTGATAGCTCTAATGTTCTCAATCAGTTGTGTGTGCAATATCTCATAGAGATTATACTGAGTGTTATTTTTACCATCCTTATTGATGCTAGAACAATAGCTGCAGACACACTATTCAGCCTACTTGCGTGCTGAAACTTGTAACCAAGTATCATTGTGAGAAGTTTGATGTCTTCTTCCACAATGGGATCAACAGTCATCTCGCGCCTATCACTTCTAGATAAGCATTGTTGTTCAACCTATTTCTTTACATATTTACTAGTGGGAAGAACTAGTCCAACCTTAGGGAGTCTGGTCATCTCATGAATAAGATCAACAATAATGCGGACAGGAACTTCACCAATCCAATATAGATCATCATGTATTATACTAAGTAGGATTTTAACCCATTTTGGTTCATAGAATCATGTGCATTTGAATACTCAAAGATAGGGTTATCAGTGAGATACGCGTAATCATCCTTGAATGAATAATCTGGTTTCATCATTGATGCCATAAGAGTTTCTATGCTGTTATCCCCAATAATTTCCTTCTTGCAATAGATGTAAGCACAAAGGTCCTCTACATGCACAACTCCTAGCAGAGTCTTGGAGAATTCCCCTTCTACATCATCTAACATAGACTTGAATGGATGCTTCTTAAACACATATCTATTCTTCTCAGAGATGTCAAACACTATAGGAGTAGCCATTACTTACTTATAACTTGCTTAAGTAGGGTTTCTTGAGATTTTGAAATGACGCGTCCGCTAGGGTCCCATTTCAACTTTGATTCTTCTTGCTAATCAACCAATGGTTTATCCTTCAACACTTCGATGCTAACTACTGTTGCACTCTCTGAATGCTCAATCTCAAATGAAAAGTGAGGATAAAATATTGTTTACTAAATTATATAAAAGTTAGTGCATTTAATGCTTGAAGTCGTATGACAGTTAACACAGAGAATTTCAATCTTTTCTTTTTCACTGTTCAAGCTATGCGTCCATGCATAATTCCTGTATTCATCACCAAATATATGAATCCATAGGTGCATTGTTAAAGGTGAGTATACCAGCCACGTAGGAGTTCAGAGCTAGAATAACTCCCCCTAAGACCATGAGGGTCATCTAACTAGAAGTAGAAGGTGCATCCACTATGGATGCATCTACTACCTTTTTCTCATCATTATCTTTCTTTACTTCAACCCATATTTTACCTGAATCTTTTGTAGCTTTTACAAACTTGACTTCACCAGATTATTCAAATAATGATTCTTTGGGCTTCTCTTGTTTTTGAGTTCTGGATCTATAGAACCTTGAGATGTGTCCAACTTTGCCACATGAGTGACAAATGATTGGAGGTCTATTGATATTTTTTTATCATGTTGCACTACTTGGCTGTCTGTCCATTATAATTACATATCTGACATGTAATGTTCTGATAGTTTCTCTGAGTTTGATTTCTCTGATAGTGTGGATTCAGATTTCTTTGATTCTGCTGTGACTGATTTCTTTGACTTGTTCTGCAATGAATAGCCCTATGACCAAATTTATTACAGGAATAACAATAGCCATTGAAAGGTCTTACCTCTTTACAATATCTTTCCAAATGTCCATGCTTGTTACAGGCATAACAAGTTCTGTTAACTTGCTTGAGTTCATCTTTAGGTGGTTCTATTTTAGCCTCTGCCAGATTCTCAGTTTTCTTTTCTTCTATAGATATCTCCTGTGATTTCTTTCTTTCTTGCATTGAATTGATTTCAATTTGAGCTACACTATATCCAACACCAGTAGTATCACCTTTTAGCTTCTGTGCATAAAGTTTTGATTGAATTACATAATAACTTTTGTGTAGTTTATCAATCTTATCTTTTGCTTCTGTTAATTCAGATTCTATGTTTTTCTTGATGTTTTCCAACTCCAAGATTTTCATGTTTTCTTGCATAAGTTCATAATCTAATTGTTTACTCTCTTTGGTCATTTCTTCAATAGTTGTTAGGCTATCTGCTAGCTATTCATTCATATCTTCAATCTTATCCTTCAGAGACATGTTTTCTTCATTCATCTTTTTGACCATTTTCCCCAAATCATTTGTGGAGCAATCTTTCAAATCTTTTCTTAATTTCTTGATAAGCATTTGGGAGCCATCAACTTTTAGTTTTAGTTCTTCATTTTCTTTTTTAGATCTGTCAAGCTCTTCAAGGGTTGCTTCAAGATTATTTTTTAGATGTTTTTCTTCTGCTGAATCAATGATCTCCTCAAGTGGTTAAACTTTTCTTTCAGAGGACCAAAGCTCTGATACCAATTGTTAGAAACACTGAGAGGGGGGGGGGGGTTAATCAGTGTTTGTCTATTAATTATAATTTAGAAACTTTAAACTTGAATAAAATAGATAACAAATGAAGCACTACACATAACACAAGATATGATTACAGGGAAACCTTGATTAGAGGAAAACCCCGGTGGGAATTAGTACCCACAAATAATTGCACTAGTATAATGAACCTGTTAAAGTTCATTTGCCCTGTTAGGAGAAGTCTTTACAATTCAAGTAAATAATTGCACTAGTATAATGAACCTGTTAAAGTTCCTTTGCCCTGTTAGGAGAAGTCTTTACAATTCAAGTAAATAATTGCACTAGTATAATGAACCTGTTAAAGTTCCTTTTCCCTATTAGGAGTCTTTACAAAAACCCTGTTAGAGGTGGTTGGCTCACTGCCAGAGCTTACTGCTCAATAAGATGAAGGCTACAACCTTCTTATAACTGATATACACTATATCAAAAAATAACTGCTGTAATGACACTGTTGTCTGATTAGTTCCATTTATGCGCTGATGCTTTAATCTCTTGTAGGCTTCTACTTCATACTAGTTTGCTCATATTGATATTCTGAATATCTTCTCAGCTTCTTTTTTTTCATCGACACCTTTAATACAAAAGTGCATGTCTAGTATATATACATTCCTGAATAGACACGACTAAAAAAAAGACCTTAGTTGGCCCAAAAACAACATACACAACACTTCCAAACAAATTGGCTTAAGCATGTTTACATGAATGTTTAAGACATAATTAAAAAATTATTACAATAGGCGCATAGCCTTTACAAAACAAAATATTATATGCTAATTCAAACTCTGAGGTCGGCTCCATACTCTATTTTCTGAACAGTTAGTGGAACTTAATCTTCCTGTAACTTCTCTGTACTATCATTTCGTACCATGCGTGTATAGGGTAAACAAAAAAACATATCATAGAGCTTATAAATGAATGTGCATAGTCTGACTCGATCTTACGCATGTGCGCTAGTACTCTAATCAACTGAATAACTCTGTACTGTTCTATTTTCTGTACTTAAGTCAATTTTTGCTTTGCAAAGTTTATTGTCAAAACTTCATATGACTTTGTTGCCATAATGAAAACACAAAATAAGTCATATACACTCTGAGTGTCAACTTTCCACTAGTTAGATCAAAATTGACGCCCAATTGGAAACTTTAATCAGTACTGGATGCTATCTTAAGCCTCTTGGATAATTTTGAGCAAGTGACCATTAACCACATATATAGGGAAGGTAATTTAGCAGCAAAAGAAATGGAAAAGTTGGGAGGGGAAGGAAAATTCTTTAAAAAAACATCCTTAGAACATTCTTCCTTTTTCTCCCCCTCCAAAGAAAGCTCTGAAGACGTCACAAGGAGTTGACAAGGTAGAGGTGGGCTATGAGGTCCACGAGGACTTCAACAACATAGTATCTTCTTCTACTTTAAATTTAGGAAATTAGGTGTGTTAGAATAACTAGAGGGGGGGGTGAATTAGTGGCCTCAAAAATATTCCAATAAATTAAACCAAAAACTTATTACCACAATTGTAAGCCTCTAGTTATCTTCATTCCTACAAGATGAATGCCTTGAAATAATCTCAATAAATGACTACTTCTCGGAGTTCACTGTTAAACCTTATTCTTATTGTTTACTGATTAGTAGTCTTTCATTTACCAAAATGTAGTAAATAACTTAGTTTATATCGATCAATCCAGATTAGTTATGTGTAATGCAAAACACTAAAGTAATGAATCATACACACATTGACACATGGATTTTTAACCTAGAAACTCTGTTAAGGGAATAGAAACTCTGTTAAGGGAAAAACCACTTGGGACTGGTAACCCACAATTTTAACTCTTCTAAAGTGAGCTTGGTGAAGAGACAACCCCGTTAAAGGTTACAAACACACTATTAGGTGTGACCTTGTTAGAGGATTTAAATAGAATAGTTTTTCACTTGATATCTGGCATCTCTATGCTACCTTTTATGACCAAACCTAGTGTATTTTGTCAATTGGTATCTAGAATCTCATGATATCTTCATGACCAAAGATTTTGATACTCCTTAGGATGTATCTCAATATAGAAAGGAATTTTAAGTCCTGCTCGGTTAAGATACTTTTTGATCCAATGGTTAAATTGAAACAATAAATGATATGTTCACATATACAACAATATTTTGTATATTTTTAGATCTATTGTAAGCTCATAATACCTTTTTGATCAATGTATCATTTCAATACCTTTTATCCACTTCTTTCTACTTGGTGATGCTATGCTTCTCTATTTCTCAATGTCTATAGAATTATAGCTCTGTTCTTCAGCTTGATTGATCAGGACTGTATGAAGTTTTTTCCTCACCAATTTCTCTTTAGCATCTTCTTTCTCTTTTCACCTCTAATTCAAAATGAATTATCTTGTCCCTTTATAGACATTATTTCACCATTTCTCAGTTCTTGACTTTCTTATTCTTGGTGTGATCTGCAATTCTAGCCAATCTTTCTTTAAAGCTTTACTTCAGTTTTATCCCGTAGATTCTCTTTGACAACTGGAATAAAAACAACTTTAAATCTTTCTCTTATCTATGGCTTTAAATTTTTGATGAAAATAATATTAACAACCAGTTAACTCCTTCTTTAGCTCTTACCAGCTAAGTCTTTTGTCATTTTAGTTCTCCTCAGGCATCTCTGTCGGGGTTGTCTATCCATCGGGCATCACTGTGAAGTTATGCTCATTGGTAATGCTTGTGATTCTGATCATCGATAACACTTTCTCTGGTTTCATGCTTGGGTATCACTATGAATTTATTCTTTGTTTTCTCTGTTCATTGGGGTACACTGCCCGTCGATGTTTGTAGTCACTTAGTGAATACTGATCTTTTATGCATTACTGAAAGCATAACCTTAATCTATTTGGTTCTCTAAAGTCTTTGAATTTTGTATATAACCAATCAGATTATATCAAGTTGACATCAATGACAATACAATACATTAACTGATTTAATGTCTTGCATTAACTTTCTGTAGCTTGGTGATCATCAACTTAACATCTTTAAACATTCAATCAGTTATAGTTCATCAATCTCTCCCTTTGGGATTGATGGAAATACACTAAATTATCACTCTATATTATTACTAATACAATATGAAATATATTAGTTGTAGTTCATCAATCTACCAATCTTATTATTCTATAACCAATACAAGTGTCTGGCTCTTGTTAAGCTCATATAGCTTAGATTTGTTTCTTGTAGAGTGCTTTCTTCAATCTTTATTCCCTTCACTGGATAGATGTAGTAGCTTCTGATTCTTTCTCTGATGTTGTCTCTCCATTTGAATGTTCCTCTCCTTGATCATCTCTTTTTTCCTTTGACATCAATAAGTCATCTCTCCCTCATGATAATTCTCTCCCTTACAGGTTACATCTTTCTCAAGTCATCTTTAATTCATCTCTCCCTTATGATAGTCATGATGGATATTTCATATGTAATCTCTCTCTTTGGATATTCTGGATATTATCTCCCTTTGGATAATGATAATCTTTCCCTTTGACAACAATGCCAAAGTAAACATTGATTCTGCCAAGGTTATATCCTTTCACCTTTTTATAATATACTCCTTGAATTTTCCTATCCATCAACAATACAGTGACTCTGGTATTTGGTGCAGATATGTACCTTTCTGTGTATTGATTTATCTTTTGTAGTCCATCTCTGTGCTTTCATCAATGTGAATGATCTTTTGATTATGTGTAGGTTGATGCAGCCTTCTAGTCAGCTTACTGACCAATAGACAAGGGTCGGACCCCTAGTCTATTTCTCAAGTACTCAAATGTATCTATAGGCAATGGATTTGTGAATATATCAGCTAATTGTTCCTTTGATTGAACATATTCTAGTATCACCTCTTTTTATTGCACTTGTTCTCTTAAGTAATGATACTTGATTGCAATGTTCTTTGGCTTAGCATGCATGACTAGATTCTTAGAAATGTTTATTGCACTGGTATTATCACAATAGATAATCACTGGTTCAATAATTTTCATATTCATACCTTCCAGTAAATGTTTGATCCATGCAATGTTAGAGAAGTTTGTAGCAACAACCACATATTCTTGTTTTACAATAGATTGTGAGATGCATCCTTTCTTCTTGCTGATCCATGTGATAAGTCTTTCACCCATGAAGAATGCTCCTCCAGTTGTTCTCTTTCAGTCATCTAAGTTTCCAGCCCAATCAACATATCTATAGACTTGAAGCTAAAATTTGCCTTCTCTTTTATACCATAAGCCATAGTCCTCAGTGTTCGTTAGATATTTTAGAATTCTATTGATAGCAATCATGTGTGATTCTTTGGGATTAGCAGAGAATCTTGCAACTATTCTAGTTACATGTGTTATATTTGGTCTAGTATGAACAACATACATTAGTTTGCCAATCATTGATCTATACAAGTTCTGACTTACCTTATTTGATTTGTCTTCTTTTGTCATCTTACATCCAGTTTCCATAGGTGTTCCAACTGGCTTAGAAACTTCCATCTTGAATATCTTCAACAATTCTTTGATCTATTTGGATTGTGTGATATATATGCCTGCATCTTGTCGAAGAATCTATAGACCAAGAAAGAATTTGATCTCCCCAAACATCGACATCTCAAACTCTTTGCTCATTTCATTAGCAAAATATTTACATAACATATCATTACCCCAAAATATGATATCATCAACAAATATTTTAGCAATCAGGATGTTACCATCAGTATCTTCTTTTAAGTATTGATTTCTATTTTCACTTGTTCTTACAAATTCAATGCTTATGAGATAGGAGTGAAATATTTCATACCAGGCTCTCGGTGCTTGTTTCAATCCATACAAGCCTTTGTGTAGTCTACATACCATGTTCCTCCTGTCTAGATCAACAAACCCTTCTCGTTGTTCAATGTATACTTCTTCTTCTAGTATTCCATCTAGGAATGGAGATTTGACATCCATCTAGTATACCTTGAATTCTTTGAATGCAACATAAGCAAGTAAAATTCTTACTCCTTCTAGTCTAGAAACGGGTGCAAAGGTTTCTCCATAGCCAATACCATATTCTTGTGCATACCCCTTGAATACTAATCTTTCTTTATGCCTTGTGACTTCTCCATTCTCATTTAGCTTGTTTTTGAATATCCATTTGGTACTGATGACATTCTTGTCATCTGGTCTTGGTACTAATGTCCATGTTCTATTCTTCTCAATCTGTTCTATTTATTCATTCATAAAACTGACCCATTCTTCATTTTCAAGTGCAATATTAACATATTTAGGCTCAAAATCACAAATTAAACATCTGGTGTTCAGTGACTTACTTCTTGTTCTCATTCCAGCCTTCTTGTCTCCTATTATCTAGTTCTGTTGATGATTCCTTTTGACATACCTGGCAAGTATCGGTTCAACTCTTTGTTCATCATTTTTATCATCATCTTGACCTTCATTTTGATCTTCATCGCTTGAAACATCATTTTCCTAATTTTTGGTATTTGCAACCTGATGCTTGGGTGCAATGTTTTGTTGCTCAGGAGTGATACATTATTGCTCGGGTAGAGTGTCAGGTTCTTCAGTGTAAAAAAACTTGTTGTAGTCATCTAGTTCTTTTATGCTTTCTTCATCATTTTTCTCTGCATACATCTATTTTGGTATTTGCACTTTCAATGATTTTTTTATAGGACTTGTTAAGACATTTATAAGCCTTTCTCTTGGTGGAATACCCTAGAAAGATACCTTCATCACTTTTGGAGTCAAGCTTTCCATTTCTATCATCTTTCAAAATATAACATTAACTAACAAAGATTCTGAAGTAACTTACATTGGATGTGTATCCATACCATAGCTCATAGGGTGTCTTCTTAGTGTCTTTCTTCAATTGTACTTTGTTCAATGTGTAGACAATAGTACTGATAGCTTCCCTCCAAAATGTTTGAGTGATGCTTTTCTCTATCATCAGTGTTCTTGCACAATCAACAATGGATCTGTTTCTTTTTTCAGCAATCCCATTTTGCTGTGGTGTTCTTGGTGCAAAAACATGTCTTTTAATTCCATTCTCATTGCAATAGTTAGTGAATTCATCAGAAAGAAAATCTCCTCCTCTATCTGATCTTAAGCATTTCAATTCCTTACCACTTTTTTTTTCTACCATAGCTATATACCATTTAAACATCTTGAATGCTTCTGATTTTTTTTTAAGAAACATAGATGTCATCATTCTAGAATAATCATCAACAAAGAGAATGAAATTATTAGGATTAGGTAATATTGAGAGGGGGGGTTGAATCAATATTACAACACTTATTAAAACTTTTCAACCAATTATAAATAATCCTTAAGCTTGCATAAATAAAAAGAGCATAAGAAAATAAAATAATACTCATAACACCATTATTTGTTGTCAAGGAACCCTGGCCAAGGGAAAACCCCAGTGGGGATGGTACCCACAAGCATGCACTAAAGTATAGTATCCATGTTAGGAGACCTAGCCCTATTAGGAAATGAATATTACATAGTACATTTCCTGGTTAGAGGAATAACAACTTTGTTAAAGGTATACAACACCCTGTTAGGGGCCAACTCAACATACAACTCTTACAATATAGTTCTGTTAAAAAATGTTCTTAGCAATGAACAAAATGAGCATCACTAATGCTTGGATAGTTCCAGACATATTTATTTAATTATCTATGTCATCTTCTACTCTTCCATTCGCATGTCACATCCAAAACTCTTTTCACACACAACTCCTTTTGATCAACAAAATATCTTACATATATATCTTTCTTCTTTACCAAGTCGGCTCTCAAATACAAATATTATACATAGTCGGCTCATAATGCAAAATAAATTTAATAAAGAAAATATAAAATGCATAGTCTGCGCTCCTACATAATCAAAATATAGGATATCAAAAATAATTATCCAAATGAGATTACCAGGAGTCCATGTCATACTCCCTGAATCATCACTTTTGTCCAGCTGCTTTGTATCACTATTCTGATGTCTGTCTATCTGTCTTCAAATCTCTCTAACTCATTGCAAACATCACCAAAAAAAAAATGATCTTAGGTGGAGGTCACACATACCCCATACTATCTTCTTCTAAGCTCAATTTCCTTAACTCATCGATCTCGATCTTTGATATCCAAAATACCTCTGTATTTCTGCTTCTGTACTTAGCCAATTTCAGAGTCATCAAAACTTAACTTTAAATGAATCAATTAGTATGCCAAATGTGTTGACTTAAATTAAAACCAAAAAGTGGATCACATCATACAAAATTGATCACTTGCCAACAATCTCTCCCTTTGGCATTGATGGCAACACTTAACAAAAAAATGACTATGTGTTCCAACAAAACAAAATAGTCTTTCCTTATACATTATTCTCTTCTCTCTTCTCCCCTATTCATTTTTCTTCTCTTCTCCCCCTTTAACAACAATGACAAAGGTGCATACAAAGTAATAAAAAAATTATGGCTTGCTTACCAATTTCAGAATATCTTGAAAGGAATCTTCCAAGATCTTCACTTCTGTACTCCATGACTTAAGCAATAGTTGAATAACATGAATTAGTCCATTTAGTGAAAATGAAGTAGTCTCTGCGTCTGTCAACTCTATAGGCATAGAGTTAGCCAATGATTCTGCAATTTTCTCCATGTCTGATAAGTGTGCTTAAATAATTGATAGCTTAGGAGTGATTAAACTCTTGAGAAAATGAAATCTTTTCAAAACTCTCCCTTTCTCAATATCCATTACATTGAGTTTGGCCAAAATTCCGTTACAGATTGTGAAGAGGTTTCACAACTATCCATCATACTGTTCAAAGTTGCGCTATCCTTGGCAATAATGTCTTCAATATTTTGAATATGTCTTATAGGGTTTATGCAATAGCTAAATATTTTATTTCCATGTGTAATACAAATATTTGCATTTGCAATACTGGTTCTCAGAATGCCCAAGTCCCATGAGATAGAATGGAAAAATTCAAGTATCTTATTTTATGAGTAATTATTTTCTTCTTTTCCTTCTGCAATCTTCATCAATTTCTCATACTATCCATCAAACACATCAAGTGCCAAATTTAGGTTCTCTACATCATCTATGTTCTAGAAAACAATAGGTACTGGGAGCAAGTTGTTCATAGTATCAATTGTTCTAGACATCACCTTGGTCTTCTTTTCACTCTTCTTATCAGATCTCTTCTTTGCTTTAGTGAGTGTAGTAAAAGCTAATTTTACCAACTCATCCTCATCCATACAATCAACATCCATATCAATAGATTTATCTTTACTTGCCAACAATAAGGTAGAAGATGTGTAAACTTTTGTCTTGATTTCCACATTTTTTGTTTCTTCTTTCTGCTCCAATTCTTTTTTTTCTTCTTCCTGATTTATTTTATTCTCATTATTTTCTTCAAATGGATCCTTCTCATCATGTGAAGTGTCAAGAGTCACAAGCACACCAGAGACATAGATGTCTAGTTGCATATCAACTTCGCTCTTCTCAACACTTGCCTCAGCTTCCTTCAAACTCTCTCCCATTCCTAAGGGTGTAGGCATAGTAGTTGTAGGAAGTGGGGTCTTCTTTATAGGAATAGCATTCATTAGTATCTGGTCTAGTGCTTTCTGATTTTGTTTAGTAACTTCATCATACTTGCTTGCCATAATCTTTACTAGCCTAGTCTTAGTTCTTAATAAGGGTTTCATTTCCTTAAATATTCTCTCTCTTTATTGCATAGAAACTACAGGAAACATATTATCAATTTCTTGATTTCTAATAGTTTCACCCTCAATCTATGCTAGTTATTTCCTAGTCACCAATCTACCATATAATTCTTTAGGTATACTTCCCTCTATCTCCAATAGATTATTTTTGAAAACAAGTAAATGATTAACTACAACATACTCAATCCAAATTTTATCATTTTCTTCATACCTTTCATAGTATTTGTTAATAGAAAATAACTTCCCTTGTTCGATGGCTCTCTTCTCAATCATCTTCAAGTTAGGTTTCCATACATTTTTCTCATTTTCAAGTTTCTTCTCTTCTCTCACATTGCTTGGTTCCTTAGCTGGTGAAATCTGACTAATGGATCTAGTACTCACTCTAGGGGTAGTCTTTTCTACCTGCGAGGTCTGTTGTGGTGGAGGAGGTGGACTATCTACCATCACTAATTTAGGAGGAGTAAGAGTTGTAGTAGCAGAACTTTCCAATCTAGAAGTTCACTCTCCTAGCTTCTTATTAACTTCCTTTAATTCTTCCTCTATGAATCCTGCCTTAATACCACATTCATGCACAATGTTGTCTACTTTTCTCTTCCTCAAGCCTTTGGTCTGTTCCTCTCTTACTTTAGCTAATTTTTCCTCATAAGTTCCCCATCTCTCCTCAGATGTATCTATCCCAGATGCAAGGACATGTTCAATTTGCATAGTTAATATCTTAGAACTTACCTCATATCCCATAGGATAGCACCATTTATTCCTCGATATAACTACCTCAAAGCATACACAATCAGTTTCAACCATGAAACAAATTTTATCCTTGTACTTCTTAACTAAGTCTTCAAGTATCCTGTATCTTCCCTTCATCCACCTCTAAAGAATCTTAATCACACCAAATAACTCATCATCAACCCATGTGTTGTTCTGTCTTCTGCAACTCTGTGAAATTTGTATACCATTAGGTATCCCTTTTCTCCAACCACTAGGGTGCATGCCTATAAATTTGTGTTCAATGTTTATGTACATATGCATCAATAGTGAACCAAATCTAAAGGTCTTTGATCTATCTTTCTTTATCAATTTCACATTCTCTAGAAATTGTATTTAGTGTTTTCTTTCACCATTCTGTATGCCATCATGATAACTCCTGCAGATACCGAATTAGGTCTACTACTATAGTATAATTTGTAACCAAGTATCATAGCAATCAACTTTACATCCTATTGCACAATGTTGCTTACTGACATAGCTCGCCTGTCCCATTTCGAGTGTGTTAGTGTTTCAACTTGCTTTTTCACATGTTTCTCTGCTACATGAATGATTCCAGTATTATCCAATCCAGTAATCTCATGAATCAATTCACTACAAATCTTCATAGGTTGCTCCCCTATCCAAATGAATTGATCATGTACTCTACTCAACAATATTTTAAACCATTCTTCTTCATCAAATTCATATAAGTCCAGAATTTTCATGATGCTCAATTGATCAACATTCTTGTATTCATCTCAAATAATGCCTTTGTCAGTCATATACTCCATTTCAATATAAATCTCATCAATACCCAATATATCATACTTACAATGAATGTATTCCCTAATGTCTTCTACATGTAAAAATTTGTATGGTGTCTGATAAAATGCTCCTTCAGGGTCTTCTTCACAAAACTTGCAAGGATGTTTCTTGAATTTGTATCTAGGTTGATCTACAACATCATAGATAACAGGTGAATCCATAGCTAGATGATGTAAATACCTCTTACACATTGAATTCTGAGTATTCGCTTCAATCAATCACACATGACAATTGTAGGATAGACTGAATCCCTCTACTCTCTAATTTCCTTAGGTCACTCTTTGTCAAATAGTAAGGAAATAGATAATCATATGGTATTTTATACAATGTTAAGTCATTAAAAGTTCACTTTACCCAATACTGTCTAGTCGACTGTAAATCTTGCAATCACATAGTAAGCATCATCCAATGTTGCACTCTTAAATATATACTCCATGATTTCATCCACAATCATAACTGAGCTCGCTAGAGCTCAATCCACAAAATCAGGTGTGGGATATATTCTGATATCTTCGTCCAATGCTCCCCCTAAGGCCATGATCGGCCAATTAGGTTAATTCTTCTTTTTTACCATCAGGCAAAGATCTAGTAGCATCTACTATCTCTCCCTAAACCAATCTCTCACTTGTCTCTTTGATCTTCCATATCTTACCATTGATTTTATTCTCTTCTTTCATAAAACAACTATCAAAATCACTCTTTAAATCTTCAACACTCTTACCAATATCATTTCCCTTCTTCTGTGTATTCATAGGAGGTGGTAATTTTCTATTATTTAATCCATATTACCTGCAATACTTTTCTATATGACCTGGATGATTGCATTTGTAACATATAGGAGGTCTTCTTTGCTTATTTACTTGCAGCTTACAATACTTCACAATGTGTCCAATGTTATTACATTTGTAGCATGTAGTTTTCACTTTAGGTTCTCTTCCATTGTCTTGCCTATATCCAGATTGATTAGGTTTCCTGCATTCTACTTTCTTGTGCCCAAATCCATTACAATTAAAAAAATAACCAGAAAAGGTCTTAAAAGGGGCATTACCTCTGCAATCTCTTTTTATGTGTCCAAACTTGTTACACCCAAATCATCTACCATTGAAGGGTTTGATCTTCTCTCTTGGTTCTTCAATAGTAGGTTTTTTAACATCCAAATTTGCATCAGATTTCTCTTCTTATTTCTTTGAACATTCAACTTCATTGAATCCAACACCAATCATATCACCTATAGGTTTCTATTTGTCTATTTTTTCATCGATCAAGTCACTTCTAGTGTGAAGTTTCTCAATGTGTTTATTTGCCTCAACAAGTTCACCTTTTATGATCTGATTGTATTTCTCAAGTTCTAGATACTTGTTCTTGTAGTTGTCAGCCTCATTCTTCATTTGTTCCATCAAAACATTTTCACTATTCAAAGCATCTTCAATCTTCTTCTTAGCATCCTTTTGTAATTGAATCTCTTTAGTCATGACTTCATTTTCAAGCTTCAAGGTTTCATTTTCTTCTTCAAGTTGCTTCATCTGATATGAATTGTCTTTGTCTGAATCTTCTTTTATCTGAACCACAAGATCTTGTCTCTGACTTTTGGAAATTTCAAGCTGGTCTCTAAGTTTCTTTATAAATTTCTCATCTCTTCACATGTTGAATCTTAATTCTCCATTCTCTGCTTTTGCTTTGTCAAGGTCCTCAAGTGAATCATCAAAGTTTTATTGCAAACTATCTAAATCCATTCTGATCTCCCTTAAGCTGTTAGACTTTCTCTCCAAGGGCCAAAATCTCTAATACCAATTGTTAGGATTAGGTAATACTAAGAAGGGGGCCGAATAAGTATTACAACACTTATTAAAACTTTTCAACCAATTATAAATAATCCACAATCTTACATAAATGAAAAGAACATAAGCAAATAACAGAGTACTCATAACACCATTATTTGTTGTTGAGGAAACCCTGGCCAAGGGAAAACCCCGGTGGGGATGGTACCCACAAGCATGCACTAAAGTATAGTGTCCCTATTAGGAGACCTATCCTTGTTAGGAGCTGAATATTACATAGTACATTTCCTTGTTAGAGGAATAAAAACCCTGTTAAAGGTATACAACACCCTGTTAGGGGCCAACTGAGCATACAACTCTTACAATATAGTTATTTTACAAAATGTTCTTAGTAATGAACAAAACAAGCATCACTAATGCTTAGATAGTTCCAATCATAGTTCTTCAATGATCTTTGTCATCTTCTACTCTACCATTTGCATGTCACATCCAAAACTCTATTCACACACAACTCCTTTTGCTCAACAAAAGATCTTACATATATATCTTTCTTCTTTACCAAGTCAGCTCTCAAATACAAATATTACATAGTCAGCTAATAATTCAAAATACATTTAATAAAGAAAATATCAAATGCATAGTTCGTACTCCTACATAATCAAAATATAGGATATAAAAAATCATTATCCAACTCCGATTTCTAGGAGTCCATGTCATACTCCCTGAATCATCGCTTCTGTCTAACTGCTCTGTATCACTATTATGTTGTTGTCTGTCTGTCTTCAAATCTCTCTAACTCACTGTAAACATCACCAAAAAAAAAACAATCTTAGGTGGAGGTCACACATACCCCATACTATCTTCTTCTAAGCTCTATTTCCTTAACTCATTTATCTCAATCTTTGATACCCAAAATACCTCTATATTTCTGCTTCTGTGCTTAGCCAATTTTAGAGTCATCAAAACTTAACTTTAAATGAATCGATCAATATGCCAGATGTGTTGCCATAAATGAAAACTAAAAAGTGGATCACATCATACAAAATTGATTACTTTCTAATAGAAATATATATCACTATAGTAACTCTTTGTTCTCATGGGTCCACATAGATCAATATGGACTAATTCTAGGATAGCATTAGATGTATGGGTTTTTCTCTTGAAACTAGACTTTGTCATTTTACCTTTTTGACAATTCTTACACATGATATGCTCAGGCTTTGACATTCTTGGTAAGCCTCTTACTTTCCTTTTATTTCTTATCTTAATCATGTTGTCAAAATTCACATGACATAATCTTTTATGCCACAACTATATGTCTTCATTTCTAGACATTAAACAAGTAGTGTTTATATCATCAAGATAGAATAGGTTACCTTTTGTCTATTCACCAGTTCTGATCAACCTTCCTAATTCATTAAAGATCTTTGCCTTCTTATTCTCAAATGCTACTCGATGACCTTTTTATTCAGCTGTGAAACACTCAATAGGTTTTAATTAAGTCCTTTTACCCAGTATGCATTTTCACATTTGATCAAGTTATTCAGCATTACAGATCCTTTACCTTCAAATGGACAAGGTGTGTCATTACCCATTCTTACTGATCAACCATTATAGTACTCAAAAGTTTCAAACTTTTTTTTATCACCAGTCATGTGGTGAGTGCAACCACTATCTATAATCCAGACATCATTCTTACTAACCTTATATAAGAGTGCAATCTCTACATACCTTTTTTCTTCATCTGAATCATCCTTCATGGCCACAAATACCATCTCAATGTCTTCATTAGATACAGTGTCAGTATCTCCATCTCTATTCTCAGCTAGGTAACAAGCTTTCTTCCCCTTGTCCTTGTAGTCTCGGGTATCTCTTCTGTCAGATTTCTAGTTGCTTCGGTAATCTCTGTTGTCACTTCTATTAAACTTATTTTCATATGACCTATCATTACTTCTGTCATCTTTTCTTCTATTAGGACATCTAGCAGCAAAGTGTCCAATCTCTTTACAATTAAAACATACAAGTGGTAATTTACCTTTGTATCTACCTTTGCCTCTCTGCAATATTCTATCCATTAGTTCTTCAATCTCATCAAGATCTTGGTCATCACTATCACTTTCACTATCATTTCTAATAGTGTGTTTATGACTTGACTTACTTATTTTCAAAGAAGATCTGAATGCAGACTCAATAGATGGTAAGACACTGTTATCAAAGTTATTCATCTCAAATGAAATCAGTCTACAAACCAAACTATCTAGAGTGACATTATTGTTTTCTACTGCTCTCATTTCTTGTACAAAAGATACTCTAATAGCATATATAGGCAATAAGGTTCATAGGATTTTACTTACCACTATTTCTTCTTCAATTATGCCTCCAAATCCTGGGATAGCATTGACTACCTCTTTTATTCTGCAGCTTTACTGAGTGATATTTTTTCCGTCTCTCATTCTTAGGTCATCAAATTTACCTCTTAGGCTCTCTATCTTAGCTCTTAGTACATTAGCATCTCCTCCATGTACCAGCTTCAATTTATCCCATATTTTATTTACAGAGGTGCATGTTTTGACATCTTCAAATTCAGCATCCAAGAGTGAGGAAGAAAGTTCTATCATCATAGAATTATGCTCATGCTTTTCTCTTAATTGCTCAAGTCTATGAGGTCCTGTAGGAAACACATATTTAGTATCAAAGTATTGAGTAACATTATTTCCAATACCTGATAGGTGGATTCTTATCCTACTTTGCCATGATGCAAAGCTGTCCTTGTTCAACTTGGGCACATCGCGTTTGCTCATCTTGTGATCTTTTACTTGAGATGTTAAACTTGCTTTCTAAGCACACAAGCTCTGATACCAATTGTTAGAATAACTGAGAGGGGGGGTGAATCAGTGGCCTAAAAAATATTCTAAATTAACCCAAAAACTTATTACCATAATTATAAGCCTCTAGTTATCTTCAATCCTACAAGATGAATGCCTTGAAATAATCTCAACAAATAACTACTACCTAGAGTTCACTGTTAAACCTTATTCTTATTGTTTAATGATTAGCAGTCTTATAATTACCGAAATGTAGTAAATAACTTAGTGTATACCGATCAATCTAGATTAGTTATGTGTAACGCAAAACACTAAAATAATGACTCATAAACACATTGTCACATGGATTTTTAACGTGGAAACCCTATTAAAGGAAAAACCACTTGGGACCAGTAACCCAAAATTTTCACTCTTCTGAAGTGAGCTCAGTGAAGAGACAACTCTGTTAAAGGTTACAAACACACTGTTAGGTGTGACCTTGTTAGAGGATTTAAATAGAATAGTTTGTCACTTAATATCTGGCATCTCTATGCTACCTTTTATGACCAAACCTAGTGTATTTTGTCAATTGGTATATGGAATCTCATGCTATCTTCATGACCAAACCTTTTGATACTCCTTGGGATGTATCTCAATATAGAAAGGATTTTTAAGTCCTTCTTAGTTAAGAGACTTTTTGATCCAATGGTTAAATTGAAATAGTAAATGATCTGTTCACATATACAATAACATTTTGCAGATTTTTAGATCTATTGTAAGCTCATAATACCTTTATGATCAATGTATCATTTCAATATCTTTTCTCCACTTCTTTCTTCTCGGTGATGCTGTGCTTCTCTGTTTCTCAGTGTCCACAAAATTATAGCTCTATTCTTCAAATTGATTGATAAGAACTATATGAAGTTTGTTCTTCACCAGTTTCTCTCCACTATCTTCTTTCTCTATTCACCCCTAATTCAAAATGAATTATCTTGTCTCTTTATAGACATGATTTCACCATTTCTCAGTTTTTGAATTTCTTGTTCTTGGCATGATCTGCAATTGTAGCCAATCTTTCTTTAAAGCTTTACTTCAGTTTTATCCCGTAGATTTCTCTTTGACAACTAGAATAAAACAACTTTAGATATTTATCTTATCTCTAGATTTAGCTTGTCGATGAGAACAATATTAACAATCAATTAACTCCTTCTTTAGCTCTTTCTAGCTAAGTCTTTTATCATTTCTGAACTTTAGTTCTTTTCGGTGTTTTAACTCTCTGCTAGCTTTGGTCAACACTTCAATTCTCCTCAAGCATCTCTGTCAGGGTTGTCTATCCATTGGGAATCAATGTGAAGTTATTCTTTTCAATAATGCTTGTGATTCTACTCATTGGTAATTCTTTATTAGGTTTCATGCTCGGGTATCACTGTGACATTCTTCTCAGGTTTCTCTGTCTGTCAGGGTGCACTGCCCATCGGTGTTTGTAGTCACTTAGTGAATATTGATCTTTTATGAATTACTAAAAGCATAACCTTAATCTTTCTGGTTCTCTGAAGTCTTTGACACTTTGTACATAACCAATAATATTATATCAAGTTTACATCAATGACAATACAATACATTAACTGATTTAATGTCTTGCATTAAATTTTTGTAGCTTTGTGATCATCAACTTAACATCTTCAAACATTCAATCAGTTATAGTTCATCAAGGTGTGTTTCAATATTATTAGACTCTCAAGAGGTAGGATCTTCAATGACCTTGGAATCACAATAACAACATTGAATCCTGATCAAAACAAAGGACATCTAGGAAGGACAGAGATAAAGTTACAAGGGATTATCTAATCCTTTTGACAGGTATGTTAATAACTTGTGTTATATTTGGAGCAAGCTATAAAGCATCATTTAAAATGTAAAATTAAAACTTTCATCCTAGGAGTGTAATAAATATGACCATGGGAAAGGAAAGAAAAGTGAAGGTCAGTTACAAGAGGAGGTAGGGTACCTAAGATTTTGGGTGAACATGTGACAGAGTGATCTTTTAGGATGACGCTTGTGGAAGATTTTTTTGTAGTGTTTTTTTGGATTTGGTTTCGGCAAGATTCTACTGATGTAATTTTTACTTTAGTTATAGGTTGTATGGGCTATGACCAGAGGTTTTCTTGCTGGTTCTTTCCTCCTGGTATTCTTTTGAGCTAGGTTTGTTGTACTTTTATTATAATTAATAAATATCATCTCAGCTTCGACCCCTTATCGATAAAAAATAAATCCACTTTGAGGGGTCAAACCTCCAAATATACTTCAAAGGGAATACCTTCAATAGTTTTTAATAAGAACATAATGATCAACATATTTATAATAACTATCCTAGACCTCTTATATATATACCATGCTTATACATTGGATATCAATCAGACCAACTTACATTTCAAAACATAATACTTAGGGAAACCTAATTCACTAGATAATATATAATCAATGATCATATAGATAAATTAAGAGTTAGGTAGATATAGGCTAACTACTCATAACCTAATACACACTATAGGGGCCAGGGTTATAAAAATAAATCACTTTGATATATGGTATTAGTGATTATGTGAGTCATTTGCATTCTCTTGTAAGTTTTTATTCAAGGCGATTTTATATGAGGACTTATGTAATTTTAAGGCTAAATGAGGATACAATATGAATCTAATATCTAATATGATTTTTTGTCTGATGCTTTTAAGGAATGTGAAACTTGTCATCAAAGGTTTAAATATCAAGGGTCTGAAAGGTTCTTAGTGAAATATAATTAGAATCCTAGGTGAATAGGCCAA
>MU224404.1:2017010-2028502 GCA_018584345.1 Thuja plicata | reverse complement strand
GGTGGGCTTGCGAGCACAAGTTTGGATCTTCCTGGAGGTTTCTACCATAGTGTGGCTAGGGTTTGGTTTGGATCTTGTGAGATCTTGTGGAGTTCCTCTTGTAATTGCATTGTATTTGTCCGTAACCTGGAAGGCCTTACAGTCGGGCATGTTGGATGAAAATATGATTCTATTATGAGTATTTGCATTGTGTGGATCTAAATCTCTATGTTGTTATTTTTTTTTTTCATTGTGTGGTTATTTTCTAGGGCTAGGACATCTCCATTGGGGATTCTCCTACCTTCCCCTTCATCAGTACCCCTTATGTGTTACCCTACAGAGTCCCACTCAAGATTGGGATGGCAGAAATTATAAGACAATTAGGTGGGCTGCAGGAGGAAGCCTTGACCGGAAAGATGAAGGGAAATATCTTTCCTACCCTCACTAGAGCCCATCATTTTATCATAACAAAAGGGGGATGGACACAATTTGGCAAATACTTTGAGCCCTATCATTTATCCACTTCCACATCCAGGTGTGCAGATAATGAAGATTTTATCATGGGCATGTTCAGGAAGAGGACCAATTGTATAATGCTAAAACATCAATTCTACTATCCAGAGGATATTATCAGGAACATTTTTGACTTGGAGGTTCAAGAAGTCAGAAAGGAAAAGTGGATGGCATATAAGATATCCTTGGACTTTGTCCAAAATTTTGACAAGACCTATGATCCTCTAAAGGATTTTTTCCCATGGTATTATAAAATTGATTCACTAATGAATCTTTTTGAGGGAATAATGCAAACCCTAAGTGAGAAGAGGCAGAGAGCAGTTGACAGCGATCCAGAAAAGGCTCTTGCTATTTTGAATAGATTCCCACAAAGAAGAATAGTTCCACCTGGGAACTATGTAGTATACAGAAGAAGAGGATATACCATTGTTGCTCCCAGAGTTGATAAGCCCATTCAGCATAAGGGAAAGAGGCCAATGGATACTGATGTTCAAGAAGTACCCTCTCCGAAGAGGCAAAGGGTGGAGACAAAAGAACAAGGAATTGAATTGTATTCTCCTTCCCAATCCCCTATGCAATATGATGAGCAGACCATTGCTGAGCAATTACTCAAGATGAGAAATGCTGGTGAAGTAGTTGTTACCACTCAAGAACTACAAGAAGGGATGCCAGAAGAGCCTAAACATACATCATCTGATCTCATAGTGGCAGAATTTGATGGCAAAGAATTAGATCCTGTGACCAAACAAGCTAGTGATGAATTCTTGTCTGATGACAATTTCATCAAAACTAGGGCTTTTATTCAGTTCCTATGGAGATGCCATATTGGTGAATACAATGATAAATGCCAGAAAATGATAGAAGTTCAACCCAATGCTGCCAAGCAAGACATAGAAGAAGCAGTCAAGAAAGAATTGATATCAAAATTTGATAAGATTACTCTTGAGGAAGGTAGACAAATGATCAAAAGGCAAGGAGTTCTCATATTGCCACAATGGGATTTAGCTAATGCAGTGGTTTTTGATGCTATAAGGAAACAAGCTAAACCCATAAGCCCTGCTAGGACATCAATTGGTGCCCAGTTTAGTGAGGATCATGCAGCATTGGCAATCTGGTCATTGAAGAAAAAGGACAAGAGAAGAACTAAAGAAGATGATGAGACTGAAGACGCAGGCAGCCTAATTGTGAAAAGGGTTGCAGATACCTCAGGAACTGAAGTGGCTAACCTTGTTGTACAGGTTTCCAATTTGAGCATGAAAGTGTTAGAGAAAGAGAAAGAAGCATACGCTAGTCTGAATGAAAAGTATGAGTTTGTTCTCAAAGCTTACAATAAAGAGAAGGTGAAATCTCTGACTAAGGATAACAAAATAGTAGAGTTAGAAGGTAAGCAGAAGATTCAACTGGTGCCCCAAAGGCTAATTGCTTAGGACCCATATCAGCCTTCCTCCTCAATTATATTTATAACATATCCCCCATCCCCTGCACCTCTAAGTCCCACTACTCAGGAAGCTATTGATGCCAAGAGAGCAGAATTAAAAGCTTAGAAGAACAGGATAATCAATGAAAGGACAAGATTAGAAGAAGAGGGTAAGAGGGACTTAGAAGATTCCTAGGCCTACAAAGAAGCTAAAGAATTGGTTAAGCAAAAGCACACAGATCAGATATTTTCAAATCTCAAAAGATGTGCCAGTGAAATTAACCTTGCTAACCTCTACTCACTGGGAAAAAAGATCACCAACATCACTAGCTAGCATGAGGATGAAAAGAAGCAATGGGAGCTGATAGTAAATAAGTGGAAAGGGAAGGCATCCCATATCAAATATTTCTATTCCCTTTCGAAATAAAAAAATAATATTGATTTTGTCCTAACAAGCACTCACAAGTGTCTCAAATTGATGATAAATTTAGACACCAAAAGGAACATGGTCATGAAGAAAATCATAACCATAAGAGGAGAGTTTTCCAAGGATAGGTATGATATGTATCCTAACATGTTAAAAAAGGATGGGAGCATAAAGAATGAAGCCCTATGGCTGAGGCAATTAAACGAGGCACTGACTAGCAGGACAAAGAGTATTGTTACACTGGAAAACACTGGCTGGTTTGTATTGACCATTGATATTTTGAGCAAAGCCAAGGCATTTTTTGAATCTTGGGAAGCAGAAGTAGAGAAGGCTAACAGTGGCTGGGAGGAGTTCAACAACCGCAAAGATGAAGTTCTCAACCTCGAGTGGCCAAGTGATGAGGTGTACACTGCTTGGGTTAGCAAATATGGTATAGTTACCCCCATAGAATGAAATGGAAAATATGAAGGGGATAGCTAGCATCAAGGAGGTTAAGATAATGGAGCAGATCAAATATTAAAACCTCTACACCAGCAAGAAAACAAAATCTAGGTGACAAAGACCCAACTACCTCGGAGCAACTTCAAGCATTCAGGTGGTCACAAGACAAATGATTACATGGCTTATAGAAAATATTGTTATCTCATCTGCCATAAGTTTTGTCTCTTTCTGGAACTTTATGTTTTCCTTTAGCATAGTCATTCATATCTTGTTGCATCCTTATTTTCCAAAAGGATTCCAAGATGACTGTGGCTACCTATAAGTGTCAATTTGTAGTATTGTAACAAGGATGGTAAAAATAAGACTACAAGGCAGATTACTAAATGGTGTCTGACTATTGGTTTTGAGTCTTTATGAATGTATTGGTATTCAAATCAATGTTAATAAAAATACAATGGAATCTCCATTTTGATATCTATGATGTCTTCTTGCATTTACTTTTAATTCTTGTGTGTTCAATTTGCAAGGCACTCTAAATATACTGGTTATAAGGTAGTCATGTTTTTGTCTATGAGTTGCTTTCAAGGAAAGTTTTAAATCTTATAGATGATTGCAGAGGATTAGGGTTTATGTAGGGATTTGATACAGGGGTGTGAGGATGAGAGGATAGTTTGTAAGGCATTTTATCTAGGGTTCATTTGTATTTCCATTGATTATTTCTAGTATAAGTACGCTCTGGTTTGACTCTATCACCCATGATTAGGAACTGGTCATAAATGTTGATAAGTGGTTGTTATCATCAAATTCAAATTCAATCAATCATTATACTTATATTATTCCAAATACATGTCTAGTTAATTATATTTAATACAATTCATATTTGTGATTCTTTGGAGAGTGAATCAATAGGTTAGCCTTCCTAGGCCTAAATGGTGTAAAAAGAAGGATCTCCAGTCCTTAATCCACTGATTAAAATTTCTAAAAGTTGATGCTCTGTTAAAGGTGTACCCGCCTAGGTGTGTAGAACCCAAAGTGTAGAAGGATTTTCTATCCTTGTTAATTAGACCTTTTCCTTGTGAGAATCTAACTTGGGTAAAAGAGAGTCTGGCATTTATTATCATTATAATCAATTCTGCAAGAAAAAGAGCTAACACCCTCTATGATTCATAGAGGTTAAAGATGACGACATGTAACTGATTGAATTTTTGAAGATGTTAAGTTGATCACTAAAATGTAGAAGGATAATGCAAGACATTAAATCAGTTAATGGATTGTATTGTCATTGATGTCAACTTGATATAATCTAATCGGTTATAATCAAAGTGACAAAGACGTCAGAGAATCAAAAAGAGAAAAAGATTATTCTATCAGTAATGCATAAAAGAAAAGCATTCACAATGTGACTTCAAACACCGACGGCTAGTAGAACCCGATGGACAAAGATCACCAAAATTCAAATCACAGTGATGCCTGAGCAAGAACACCCACAAGCATTACCGACGAGCATAATCAAAAGCATCACCAACGGCCAGAAACATAGTGTAAACCAATGGAGAAGCTCGAGGAGAACTAGAGTGTTGATCGAAGCTATCAAAAATTAAAAACATCAAAATTAACTTGAGTTTAGAAATGACAAAATATATAGCTAGAAAAGCTAAATATGGACTTAACTGGTAGTTATCTTTGTTTTCATCGACAAGATAAAGCCAGAGATAAGTAAAGGATTTAAAGATGTTTTTTACAATTGGCAAGAAGATCTATGTGAGATTAAACAAGAGTTTTTCTTTAAATCTAATTGGATAAGATTGTGGATCATGCCAAGGTCAAGAAAATCAAGAACCTAACAACGGTGATATCATGTCTATAAAAGAGACAACTTAATTCATTACCAATTGAGTGGGTAAATGAATAAGAGGAGGATGTTGAAGAGAAACTAATGAAGAGCAACTTCATACAATCCTGATCAATCAAGCTAAGGAAAGAGATAAAGTTTTCTGTGAACACCGAGAAACAGAGAACAACATCACTGAGCAGAAGTAAAGTGGAGCAAAGGTATTAACAAAGATATATCGATCATATTAGTTTTATGAGATTAAAATAGATCTAAAAATCTGCAAGTATAAGTTGTATATGTGAATAGATCATATTTTTTCAGTGTAACCATAGATTCAGAAAGTCTCTGAACCAAGCGGGATTTAAAGATCCTTTTTATATTGAGATACATCCCAAGGAGTATCAAAATGTTTGATCATGAAGATAGCATGATATTCCAGATACCTATTGATAGTCCAAGTGAGTGTTTGATCAAAGAAGGTAGTATAGAGATGCCCGATATCAAGTGACAAAATAAACTTTTAAATCCTCTAACAAGGTCATACCTAACACTGTGTTTGTAACCTTTAATAGGGTTGGCTCTTCACTGAGCTCACTTTAGAAGAGTGAAAAATTTGGATTACCTATCCCAAGTGGTTTTTCCCTTAACAGGGTTTCCACATTAAAAATCCATGTCTCAATGTGTTTATGTGTCATTAATTTAGTGTTTTTCATTACACATAGCTTAACTAGATTGACCGGTATACTCTAGATAATTTACTGTCTTTCGGTAAATTAATAGATTGCTATTCGATAAACATACAGTATAAGGTTTAACAAAGCATTTCGAGTAGTAGTAATTTGATAATTGTATTTGAAGGCATTCATCTTATAGGATTGAAGATAAATAGAGGCTTAATATTGTGGTACTAAGTTTTTGGGTTGATTATTAGAATATTTTTGAGGCCATTGATTCGCCCCCCCCTCCCAATTATTACTAAAAAAAGATTTGGATTTTGCACATAAAATTTGGTCAAGAGTAGAGGCACTATATGAAGGAGATAAGTTTACTAAGAAGGAAAAGTTATAGAACTAGAAGGAAAAGATGGAAATCCTAAAAATGAAAGATGATGAGAATGTGAGAGCATATGTATAGAGGTTTTAATAGGAATTAGAAACTCTGGAGGCACCTATAGTGAAGATGAAGTGATCGCAAAAACTCTTAGATCTTTGACACCTATTTACAAAACTAAAGTAAAAGCTATAGAGGAGATCATACCTTTGACAAAGAACTTCAACAGAGAGATGTTGATTGAAAAATTAACTACCTTTGAGGCCATAGAGCTGGGAGATTCATTACCTAAGGCTGAATGAACATTCAAGGCTACTGTGCGTAATAACAAAAATACTTTATCAGGTCTTGCAAGCACTAGTAGAAGTGACTTGCGAGAAGAGCTTGGTGAATATGCTGATGATTGGGAAAAGATATAGGAAGAAGAGAGGAAGTTAGATGAAATTGTAGCCCTGATTGCAAGAAGAGTAAAGAGAGGTAAGGGTAAGTTTGAAGGAAAGTTACCTTTGAAATTTTTTTCATGCAATTAGATAGGTCATTTTAGATGTCCTACAAGGGTTCCTAAACATATATCTAAGTTTCATAGACCTATTTACTCCAAGGATAAGGAATGTTACTATGCTATTGAAGGTGTGTTTGTGATGATGCTGTCGATTATGATGAAATTGGATTTATTTCTATTAAAGATGATGAACCTATTCATCAAGAGAAAGCCCTAGTTTCACATGTTGAAAAAAATCTGAGCGTATCATAGACATTGGTTGCTCACATCATATGACTGGGGATAGAAACAATTTTGTTCAGCTAACTAAATATGATGGTGATGTAGTCAGATTTTGTGACAATACTCCTAATTTTATCATTGGAGTGGGATCGATTTCTCTTGATGGTAAAACTAACACTGATCATGTATTGCTTGTTGATGGAATTAAGCATAACTTGTTGAGTGTTGGACAATTTGTAGACAAGGGTTATCATTTGAAGTTCAATGATGGGAAATGTTCTATCAGAAGTCAGATAGGAGATTTGGTCACATCTGGTACTAAGTCAAGAGGTAATGTATTTGAGTTGAATTCTGTAGAAGTTTCTTGTTTTTTTGCGAAGATTGATGACATTTGGTTATGACATAGAATATTTTGTCGTATAAATTTTGATAACATTGTGAAAGAAAGTATAAAAAATGTTGTTAGATATCTACCAAAGATTGTAAAACCTTCTAACACTATGTGTAGAGAATGTGTAATGGGGAAACAAACTAGAAGCAGTTTTAAAAGAAAATCTTACTCAGAAAAAGGGAAGTTGAATTTTGTGTATACAGATCCATGTGGTCCCACAAGAACAAGATCTTACTATGGTGAAAGGTATTTAATAATTTTTTTTGATGACTTTTCTAGCATGATGTGGGTTACATAACTTAGAGAGAAATCTGAGGCTTTTGATAAATCCAATATTTTCAAAGAAAAAGTTGAGAATGAATCATGTTTGAAGATATAATGTTTAAGGTCAGATAGAGGTGGAGAGTTTACTTCATATATGTTCAATACCTACTATGAAGAGTATGGAATATACATACAGATATCTACTCTAAGGATACCACAATAGAATGAGATTGTAGAGTGAAGAAATAGAACTATATTAGATGCTACCAGTACTATGTTGCTAGAAATAAATATGTCACATGTTCATTGTTTATTGGAGAGAAGTTGTTATTACTGTAGTTTACACTTTGAACATAATTCAAATAAGAGAAGGTACTAATGAGACTCCTTATGAACTATGGTTTAATCTTGCTCCTAATGTGAAATATTTTAGAATATTTGATAGTAAATTCTATATCAAAAGAGATGATAAGATAGGAAAGTTTGATGATAGGAGTGATAAAGGTATCATCCTTGGTTATTCCACTAAGAGAAAATCTTATAAATATTTCAATCTAATATTGAGGAAGATAATTGAAAGTTCTAATGTAAGGATCCATGAGAAGTTTCAGATTCAGGAAAGAATATATGACTAGAGGAAGACTTCAGAGAACATGGAGGTTACTGCAAATCAAGAAGAACCTTTTGAGGTTGATCATGAGATCAAGGTATGTATGAATGATCCAAATGATTCTACTAAAATTCTAAAGACACCAATGATACTCTTATAAGATAGTTTTTTATCATTAGTTTTGTCAAAGTCATGATAGTCAGTGGAGATAATCAATAAAAGAAAGAATACAATAAGGCAAATAGTCAATAAAGCAGAGTATCAAAGATACCAAGCACTGAACAATAACTTGAGCCAAGTTAAGCAGAGGACAGTTACTAATTAGGCATTAGTCACTGAGTCACCAAGAAGATTTAGTCACCGAGAAGATGTTATGTCACCAAGAAATCTCAGAACACATAGTACCAGAGATGACATAACAATTCAATTTGATACATTGAACCTGGATGTTGAGCGGGAAAGCTTTTATAGTTTTCAAGGTAAAAGTTAGGTAGAACATTGGGATTGCAATAACAATATTGCACATGATCATGAGACAACTCAACCAATGAAAGACAAGTATTTAAAATACGTTGGGAGTGAAACAAACCTTTCACCACTTCAAATCCACCACAAAAGGAGAAGGATTTAAATTAGGTTAACCGCCTTAAGATCATATAAAAGGAACAAAACATGAAGATGAGAGATGATGGTGGAAATTGAAGAAATAGAAGTAGTTACAACTACAGAGCTAAAGGAGTTAGAATCCAGAATCTCTAAGGTGCAGAATAGATAAGTTACCAGGTGCAGAATGAGGTAATATACTTATAGAGCATAAAAATTCTGAACAACATTAATGGTTGATGCACACTTGAAGAAATTTTTGTAATATTTAGTAGAGTAGAAATATCATTCAGTTGATAGACCCTAATGGGTATTATTTTGTAAATCCTCTAATCGGGTACATCTCTTAGATGAGAGATTGTAGAAACCTTTAACAAGGTAGACTGCATAAGTCTTTTTGTACTCCTAAAAGGGTAAGCTATCAAAACTAGATAACATTGTAGCTCTAACTGAGAAACCTTTATACTATTGTAGTGAAGGATTGTGGGTGTCATCCGCACAAAAATTGTTTCCTCTAACAAAGGATTTTTGCATGACCAAAAATCATGGAGTTATGTGTCATGGTTTTCTGATTTTATTTACATGCTTTTCAATGTTTTTATGAATGATATTCAGTTCGGTTAAGACTAAGGATAGTAATTAAAAGTTTTTTGAGTAATAATTCACCCCTCCCCTCTCAACACTTTACCTTTCCATAGATTAATCCAACAATTGGTATCAGATCTTGGACTCTTGAGATAAGGGTTTAACCGCCTAAGAGTAAAGATCATGATTATGGAAAGTTACAAGCAATCTAAGAAGAATGATAGTCTTGAGTTTGAGTTGGAGAGTGCACAAGAAGTGATTGAAGATCTGAGAAGCAAGTTAGAAAAGTCCTTAAAAGTGAGAAAAAAGTTGTGTAGTGAACTGAAATCTACACAAGAGCATGTTGATACTCTTGAGACAACATTTGAAAGTAGTCTAAGTGATGAAGTTGATTCGGCCATTGCAAAACTCATGGAAAATAAAAAGACACTCATCGAGAAACTAAGCTTAGCAAAGATAGATCAAGAAGTACAAGAATTAAGAATGAGTGAGATACTTGACTCTAAGGGAGAAGTTGAAGATGCATTAAAATTAGTTGAAGATGATAAAAAATAGATCGAGACAAGAATATTTGAGAAATATAATAAGATCATGAGGATAGCACAAGTACACTATAATATGACCGATCAACTAGTAAGATCAAATCTAGACTTGACCAAGAAAGAATTTGAGAATCAAGCACTGAAGTGTGAAGCTGACAGATTGGCCAGAGAAATCAAATCTAAAAAATAAGCCAATGAAGTACTAAAGATAAATGAAGAAACATTGAGATCATTAGATACACAGATTAAAGGTTAGAGATAACCAAAAGATAAAACTGGACTTGGATTCAATAGTGAGAGCACTACTGAGAAAGGGGAGTCCTCTAATCAAGCTAACAATCGTGACACTTATACCCCACCCAAGTCAAACAAGCCTAGTTTCTACTACTGTGGGAAACTTGGACATACTGCAAATGTATGCAGAAGAAAAAGGGGTATGTCACCGAGTTCACCTAAGTTTGATGTGTTGGAGATTTGTTTTTGTGTAGTTGATTGTTTGTATGTTTGTCATTGATGACAACATATAATATATAGTAGAAATTCTGTATGTACTTATCAAAATGATGATATCAAGCCTTGCATGGTTAGATACATGTTGTAGACATGTTTAGTATGTTATGTTCATACACGCAGATCCAGATATGTTGTTTTAGTCAAGTTGTGTAATTCTGTTATTGGCAGTTATAGTTCTTGAAGAGTATCTGTTCAGAGCCGACGTATGTAACATGTTTCTTGAGTTGCACCTATCTTCAAGATATGCGTATGTATATTCATGATTAGTTATGATTTGATGATAGTTATCTAAATTTTCCTAATGTGTTTCAAGAAGATTGCAAAGTTAGAGTTAATTTGGTGAGGCCAACTTAGTGAAGCGTCGCATCTATTCAGTTTGTATTTGCACGGTTGTAATTATGCTTGTGTGCTTAGTAGAGCCAACAAGGATGTTATGAAGAGTTGTCTTACATATCCCATGATCTCACTCTTTGAGGAAGATAATTATAGCAAGTCATTTGTGATACGCTAAGTGTGAATGATAAGAAATGTAACAGGAAGAGTACAGAGCAGAATATCAGAGTTGTTTCATTCATCAAGGATCTATGTGAAGAAGAAGTGAAAGATTACAATACACTGGAACTAATCAAGACAACAGGTCTACTCTACAGTTCGTCATCAGATATAGTGCATATCTATTCTACAGAAGGCTGTAGCCTTCACCATTGAAGCAGTGAGCTTTTGGACAGTGAGTCCTCACCCCTAACAGGGTTATTTGTAAAAGACTCCTAACAGGGTCCGACCGTTAACTAGGTCACTATAATTATTGCATTGTAAAGTACAACTCCTAATAGGGTTGAAATATCTTCTAACAGGGATTACTATAAACAAGTATAGTTCATTGTGGGTGCTAAATCCCACCGGGGTTTTTACCATTTGGTTTCCCCGTAGTCAAATTGTGTGTTGTGTACTGTGTTATCTGAATGTGTGTTTACTTTATTGTATTTTGAAGTTAAAGAAGAAAAAGAATTAAATTTACTGATAACTGATTCACCCCCCCACTCTTAGTTATCCTTTGAGACTATTCTAACAATTGGTATCAGAGCCAAGTGCCTTGGAGAAGAAGCCTAACAGCTTAAGGTAGATCAGATGTCTTACTTCAGAAAAGAGAGCCCTAAGTTTGATGGAGAAAATTATCTGGATTGGAAAAACAAAATGATAACACATCTATAGTGTGTTGGCTTTGAGATCTTTGAGATTTCTACACAAGAAGTTGTTATTCCATCTCTAAAAGACCTTGCAAAGGATGATGCTACTAGTAGACAAAAGGAAACATTTACAAATAATGCAATCACTAAAGAAAAACTAATCAGTGCCCTATCCGACAGTGAATTTTCTAAGATTAAGAAAATTTACAAAGCATACACCATATGGAAGTATTTAGAAGATATGTTTGAAGGAGATATTCAAGCAAAGAATGCACGCAGGAAGAAATGGAAAAAGAAATACAATAGTCTTGAGATGTTACCTGAAGAGAATATTAGAGCCTACAATCAAAGGATAAATGAAGCAGTCTCTGGAATCAGAAACAATGGTGGAGAAATATCAGAAGAAGATATA
>MU224404.1:1978022-1993372 GCA_018584345.1 Thuja plicata | reverse complement strand
AGGACAAGATGTTCAAAACATCCAGATGAAGCCTAAGTCCAAGTTGCAGGCAGAGAAAATTCTGGATTCCAGGATTCAGAAGACAACCAGGCGTAGGGTATACAGAGAATACCTAGTAAAGTGGTCAAGGTTACCAGAGGCAGAAGCTACATGGTTGGATGAAGCAGAATGCAGAAGACATGGAATTGGTTCGGCATTGCTGCCGACCAGTTCAAGCTGAAAATTTTCCTTCTCAGAGAGGGGGGGGAGTATGGTGCAGAGCACCCTAGGGTTTAGCCCAAAACCCTAGCCCCAACATTTTGATAACAAGTTTTGATCAAGTTTTTATGCAAGCCTTTTAACGAGCAAGTCATGTTTTGATTAGTCGCTCAGTCGCAGAAGGTTAGCAAGAGGAAACAGTGCGCGACAGCGCGACGAGGAGCTCATCGCCCAGTCGCGACTCAATTCGCAGTCAAAGGAAATGCATAGCGAGTGCGCGATAGGTGTGCAGTCGCTCAGTCATGAAGACAAACAGATTAGTCCTGGTGAGCGAGTGAGCGACAACTGATGCATCGCCAAGTCGCAAGAAAAAGGTCAGCTCGAGGAAAAGCATGACGAGTGCGCGACGAGCAGTAATCGCTCAATCGCCAGGCAAAGATTAGCTCGAGCAGAAACAGAGCGAGTGCGCGACTGATGTTATCGCGTAGTCGCCAATGAATAGCCAGCTCGTGACGAAGTGCAGCGAGTGCGCGACTAATGTGCGTCACCCACTCACAGAGCAAGGAGTAGTTGATGTAAGAGCAGTGTGAGTGCGTGACTGAGCTCATCGCTCAGTCGCCAGGGAAAAGACAGATCAGGAAAATGCAGAGAGAGTGCGCGACTAGAGCTCGTCGCCCAGTCGCGAAGGAAAATCCAAGTCATGCAAAGTCATAGCGAGAGCGCGACGATCAGGTCATCGCTCAGTCGCTGAGCAAAATGTAAAAGGCCAGTTTAGCTCGCGACTACACGATGAAGAAACAGATCAGTCAACTGGTCAGATATGTTGACGTGTTGATAGGAGAGAACATTGACAAATCATGACAGCCAAACAGAAAAAAGAATGACACGAAGGAAAGAAAGGTGACCAGAGTGTCGACCATGCAAAGAACGTAAAGAAAGATTGCAGACGAGAATGAAGAACAGAGAACATATGGAGAACTGGGATCGACAGGTAACCACTAGGGTTACAGAATCGAGGAGAAGCCAGAGATAAATAGAGAAGAAGAATCTATGGAAAGGGTTGAGATAGATAGTTCAGATAGTTCAGACAGATAGTTCAGATCAGACAGTTCAGAGAAGATCAGAGTTAGTTAGTTGCAGAGAATAGACTAGTAGAGGATTGTAATATTCTGTAAATCAATAAAGAGAAGTTTGTCTGTACTTTACGTGTTCTTTCATTCTGAGTAACTTTCTGTGAAGTGTTATTTTGTTTCTGTTAGATAAACATGGGTGCTTCTTGACTCTGATAATCTGGTCCATGGATTGTGACAGTCAAGAAGCATCCACCATGTATATTATACTTGTTTTTGTGTTTTTGTTAGTTGAGAAGCTAGTCGAGTTTGCAGGCAAGTCCTAGGCGAGCCTATGGTCCGGTTAGAGACTTGTCGGAAAGATAGATAAGTAAGAAGGTGCATGACTGTAGTGATTCAATCATGAAGATTGAGAGACAGTAAGAAGTAAAACATTTCAGTGGGTAGGGAACCTAGAAGAGAGGGAAGATAAGTCCTTCTGGTTAGGGTCTGAGAGTAGCCCTAAAGAGACTCAAGTGTGAGTCTAGAGAGAGTCCTGAATTGAATAGGATTCCAGGTGAGATTCCTAGAAGAGAGTAGGAATTTCAGAGAGTTAGGTGACCTCCCCATCAGCCTTTTATTGGGCACACTACATCATTGATGCAGCCCTGTGTTGACAATGTTGGCACTTCAACATCCCTTTAGGGTGCACATTTTTGTGTGCCCCATACTTGCATTATGTGCAAGACTTTATGCTTGGGTCCCCTTGATGAGTCTTTTAGTGATGATATAGATGCACGCGACTATGAGGTGTTTGAGATGGACGATGCACCAAATGTCACTACAGGGACTGCAACATCCAATGGAGAGACCTCTCGTGAGATAGAGGAGGAGGAACAAGTGACATGAACTCCTCAAGTTATGGTAAGACTAAACATTAAATGTCACAATGTATTTAATGTTAAACAAATATTTTTATTTGATAACTTAGAATGACAACACACTTATGTTTATATATATGGTTAATTTATTTTTAGTTGATGAAAGAGGAGGAGATGAGATAGGTGGAGGGTGTCACGCTCTCTTCCATTTCATTTGGCCTCAACAGCTCAATGGTACATATTCTTTCAAACTCATTGGTTTACTTTTTTTTATCAGTATACATGTTTTTTTTATTAAAATTAAGGTAATAAAAATCATATACTAATTAATATTTTCATGTTACTATACTCTTGTAGGTTTCAACTACTGCGAGCAAGGGGCAATGTGAGGGGGGTGTAGTGACACACGTTGACAAATGGATGGTATTTAAGAGATTCAGAATGATTATGCATGTACTTGTCACTTGTACGTACTATTGCATATTTTACATGGTTTATTGCACAAAGGTTGATGTTTGACGATGTCAAGACACAAGATCCCAAACCTACCCTCTCAGGCATTTCATTTGGCCGTGATAGCCCCATAATACGTATATTTCTATATTTAATTGTTTACATTTTTGTATCAAGAATAAATGATTTTGATTTAAGTTATCATTATTCTAAGTACATTTTAACTAAAATTTTATCTTATTTGATTCTCATAGGTAACACCTAGTGTGAGGGAGTTACAATGCCAAGGATTTGTATCCTTGTTGATGCAACCAACATTGGAAGAAGAAGGTTTAGCAGAGGTAATTTTTTATTTTAATTCAAGTGTTTTGTAAATTTATTTTTCTATCAACAATAATTTTATAGGATAACTCATATCAAATTTATGGTTGCAAACATATATAGGTTGGAACTAACACTATTAGAGTTGTCCCTTTGCTACCAAGGATATATGTTAGAACTCCTAAGCGCGTGAGGAGACGTAGATTCAATGTACATGAGAATTAAATTTTAAATTTTTATTAAATTATTATTTAATATGAATTGTAATGTTAATTTTCTATATGTACAAATTATATAAATTAAGCAATCTAAATTGCGGTTTCAATCTTTTTGTTTGTGCATGATCTGTCAGAGCCAAAGACTACTTCAAAGAGGCTACATTTTGATGATCCACCAAGAGCATATGATATCATACAGGCATTTCTAGTTGTAAATATTTTGAGATGCCATATGACACATTTTGAGATGGCATGTATATTTTGTAGAGATTCTAAGATCGCATGTGCCACATTTTGTAAAACTTTGATTGAGTTGACATTTATGCCATATTTGTATATGGAGATAGATACTTTTAAAAAACAATTTCGTATATATAGAACATGTTAATTTTAATATTATTTCTTCGTCATGTGCAATACACATGTACCGTTCATGTTTATGGAATCATTGTGTATTTTTTGTTATGGAAGCGTGACAGTTACTGTGTTTCAATATTTGTTTACATATTTGGAAATATGTGTTGTGTTTCCATAATATTTGATTTTTTTATAACATTTTTTCTATTTGTATCTTCATGATGAGAGATTCACAGTGTTTCATTATTAGAACCTTTACAAAAATTCACAATCCTTCTATGGTCATTCACAACTGGTGTAGGAGCACTTAATGGATTGTAACCTTCCAAAAGTAAGCCCAAATGATGCAAAGTCACAAGGCTCAAATAAATGGAATAACACAATTTACCTTCTTACACAAGACCCAAAAATCAGGTTTGACAATCACTGTCAAGGCAGACTTACATGAACTTTGTGTATTGATGCAGATCCATAAGGTTCCAATCAACAAACTCACCCACAAGGTCTTCTTCGAACAATGTCCTACTTGGTGACCTAAGGACTAACACAAAACTAGGTGTTGGGTATTAATCACTAAGTCACTAAGAGGGGGGGTGAATCAATGTATAACTAGTTTAATAATTTAAACTAATTCTAATCACTGGTTACAATAAAAACAATAAATGTACTAATTATTTGATGCATTAACCATTATTGCTAATCACACTCATAAAAATAAAACAATAAATGAAAACTAAAACATCACAACCATAACACCTGTGTCACACACATTTTGGTATCGTGGAAACCCTTGTAAGAGGTAAAAACCACGGTGGGGATGGAACCCACAATCTTCTCTACTGCATTATGGAAGGTGCCCTGTGAAAGGCTTACAAAAAATCATTCTGAGAGTTATACATCTTGTAAGAGATGCCTAGTACATTATGAGCTGTACAATAAAGACCTTTGAAATTGTACCTCATGTGAGGATTAAAATCTACAATCTAGAGATTCATCTTGTAAAAGGATTTAGAAACTAAGACTTGTAAGAGTTTATCTTGTGAAAGGATTTTGCTTGCTACAATTGTAAGAGAACAACTAGTGATTGGTCTGTAGTAGCACACCTTTCCTGTTAGATCCTTTAAATCATATATCTTCTCACACTTCCATACTATCTGTGACTCAAACCTCTGCTTCCAATCTTTCCATAATCTCCTGTATCAGTCGCTTATTGATCTTCCCTCACAAAACTGTCTAACCTCTGGTCTATTTTGTTTTCCTTCATAGATAATGTTTTATAATATTACTTTCTATTTTTTCCACTTAATAAATACCATTGATTTTTCCTATAAAGTTTATTTATCTCCTCTCATTAAATTCACCAATTTCAAGAATTCAAACATACTTTTTAGGTCTTTTTACACCTTAGGTTCAACTCCTTGTAGAATGTTCCAGATTGTCGCTAACCTTAGATAATATCATCCATTCAATCAAACCAATAGAATATTGAAAACTCAAATAACCTTCATAACAAACCTCACCTTGAAATCTATGTCGATTTGTCATTTAGCGATCAAAGAAATAATGTTGCAATGTCAATTCTAGAATATTGATTAATCATTCAAATCCTAATAATATATTAACATTTAAAGAGTCAGTCATGCAATTCATCTCTAACATGTTACAATACATCATACTGTAAAACTGCTCTTCATAATACTTCAATCTTCATGATCATTCATCAGATTGCCATCATTTTGTTGCTGCCACTTAGCAGTTTTAGGTTGTTCAGATTAGATTCTTTATTACCGATCATGGTCAATTGAGATGATAGATTGTTTAGTGTGTTTGACCATCAATGAAAACATTTGATCATACATGTATCATTGTTACTTATCTTTCTCAATTATATGATCAATGCCAACAATCTCCCCCTTTGGCATTGATGGAAAACCTTGTCAATTCTCAAATGTGTACAAAAAAATGAAATATAAAATGAAAAATTACACAACACATTGTTCAGAGTAACTCACAACAAAACTTCACAAAAAAAATTTCATTTCATTAACTGGTATTATTCCATGTACAATATTGTTCCATTCCATTTCTCCCCATTATATAATACTTCAAAATTCAAAAAGCTCTCATTCACATGTTCACCATATTATTATTTTCTTAGCATATTCTCCCCCTTTTGTCATCAAGGATAAAGGTGTATAGACTAAAAATTTAGTCAAATGACAATACAAAAATACAACTATGTAGTTTTTCTGTGCTACACTTAAAGTAGTATCTCATAGTGTCCTTAAATGTGCAAGTGCAATATTGTGACCCACAAGATTACCTGACAAATCTTCTAATCCATGCAGTGTAGTTAGCTCAGGTTGCCCAATCAAGTACTTAGCATTCTTAAAACTTACTATCATTACATCAGCAGTAGGGGCCAAAAATGAGTTCAAATCAAGTAAAGTGTTCACCTTTTGTTCATTCTTATCCTGAATTAGTTTTATATTACCTCCCAGCTCTCTGACTTTAGCTGCATAAAATGTAGCACTACTAGAAGTTGCATCATACTTCTCAATTGTGTCATCTAATTCCTTTTGAAATTCTTCTGCCTTCTTGTCTATATCACTAGTAAACTCATATAGATTTGACAATTTTGTTAGTATTTCACCAAAAAACAATTAGATTACCTTTTGCATTCTCAGCTTCTTTCTGCAAATTTTCTTTGTCTTTTGCAATCTTTTCCATCCTTTTCTTCTCATAGGCATCTTAAGTTATTAACATTAAAAATATATCCAACAATGATGTATCCTCTAGTATTACCTTTTATAACTTATCCTATTGATCAATGACATTAACCTTTTCATCAATATCAACATCAGGTACTAGAGTATGCAATATTTCCTTTGCTAATTTGATTACTCTCTCCTTCTTCTTAAATCTTGCCTTGTTTCTCTCAACTTGTCTGATAGTGTCAACATTTGTTTAGGACTCAACAATTTGAAATCTTCCTTTTCTAAATTCATCTCTTCAATGGATTTATCTTCCTTAGATACTTTCAGAATATGAATACTCACTCTTCTCTTCTTCTTTTCTGACTCACCAAGCTCCAACTTTCTCTTAACCGGTTTCTCTTCTGTTGCTTATGTCTGAACATTAGGGGTTACAAATTGCATATATGAATGTGTAGCAGTAGGAAAAATTCTGACACTCAGTGATATCTTTATCTCCTCATAAGGTATTTCCTTAATAACTACCTCATCCTTCTTTTTCTCCTCTGATTTCTGATCTTCTTGCTTCTCTATTTACTCTACCTGTGTAGGGATGGCCTCAAGAACTTTCCCAATTACATCTAATGGAACATGAGTTCTAGGTAGAGAGGGTGAATCAAGTGGTTCAAGGATTTCTACCTCATCTTGACCTGATTCCTCTCCTTCTTCCTCGTAAGAATTCCCAGGCTCTTCACCCTTTTCCTCTTCATCTCCTTCCTCTTGAGCTCTTTTATATTTTTCAATGTAATCTTTCCAAAATTTAAATTTTTCTTCATGTAGACCTTGTGTTTCTCCTGCCATAATCCTAGTGAATCTAATTTTGATAAGGAAAGCATACTTGTGTGCTTCAACAAAAGATTTAATTTCATTTACATCTAATCCAGTATTACACTCCATGAATTCTTTCTCTCTTATTTTATTGTCAATACTTGAAGAAGTCTTCCATCTCTCATGTATTATGTCAAATTTTTTTTCAGAAATATGACCTCTAATTTTTGTAGGACCTCTATTAAACTTTTTCATGCTCTTTATGATTACATTTTCCGTTCTTCTCTAAATTTTATCACTATGACATAAAACATACTTCCTAGAAACTCCACATAATCCTCCAGAAGTTTCAATCACATATATAAATTCATCAATGCAAATGCCTTTAGACGTTATACCTTCTTTCTTTACCTCTTTCACTTCTTTTTCCAAAGGGGTGTCGTCACCATCATCCTTATTTTCCTTAGCCTTTTGTCTAGTTGATGTAGATTTAGTGCCTTTATCTTCTCTTGCTAGTGTTCTTCTTATAGGCATCGATGATGTGGTCTTTGTAGGGTATTCTTTGATTGCTTCTTTCCCTTTCTCTTGTATGTTTTCTTAAATGTTGTTATTGTTGCCTCTACTAGTTGGGTAGATGATGTTGAAGGGATCTCTAGTGTTAGTAATAACCGAGAGGGGGGGTGACTCAGTGGCCTCAAAAATATTTCAATAATCAACCCAAAAATTTAGTACCACAATATTAAGCCTCTAGTTATCTTCAGTCCTATAAGATGAATGCCTTCAAATACAATTATCAAATTACTACTGCTTAGAATTCTTTGTTAAAACTTATAATGTATGTTTACTGAATAGCAGTCTATTAATTTACCAAAAGACAATAAATTATCTAGAGTATACCGATCAATCCAGTTAAGCTATGTGTAATGCAAAATAGTAAAGTAATGACTTATAAACACATTGACTCATGGATTTTTAACGTGGAAACCCTGTTAAGGGAAAGACCACTTGGGAGCATTAACCCAAAATTTTAACTCTTCTAAAGTGAGATCGGTGAAGATCCAACCCTGTTAAAGGTTACAAACACAATGTTAGGTGTGACCTTATTAGAGGATTTAAAATTTTAGTATGTTACTTGATATCGGGAATCTCTATGCTACCTTCCTTTAGCAAACACTCACTTGGCCTGTCAATAGGTATCTGGAATCTCATGCTATCTTCGTGATCAAAATTTTTGATACTCCTTGGGATGTATCTCAATATAGAAAGGATCTTTAAATCCTGCTCGGTTAAGAGACTTTTTGAGTCAATGGTTAAGCTGAAACAATATGATTTGTTCACATATACAACTTATACTTGTAGATTTTCAGATCTATTGTAAGCTCATAAAACTAATCTGATCAATATATCTCTTTTAATACATTTTATCCAATTTAGTTCTTCTCGGTGATGCTATGCTTTTTTGTTCAGTGTCCACAAAAAACTTTAGCTCTTTCCTTAGCTTGATTGATCAGGACTGTATGACTTTTCTCTTCACTAGTTTCTCTTCAGCATCCTCTTTTCATTCATTCACCCACTCAATTTGTAATGAATTAAGTTGTCTCTTTTATAGAACTGATATCACCGTTGCTAGGTTCTTGATTTTCTTGATCTTGGCATGATCCGCAATCTTAGCCAATTATATTTAAAGAAAAAATCATGTTTTATCTCGTAGAGTTCTTCTTGCTAACTGGACAAAATAGCTTCAAATCCTTTACTTATCTCTACCTCTATCTCATTGATGAAAAAAATGATAACGACCAGTTAAGTCCATATTTAGCTCTGCCAGCTAGATATTTTTTCATTTCTAAACTCAAGTTGATTTAAGTGTTTTAATTCTTTGATAGCTTCGGTCAACACTCCAGTTCTCCTCAGGCTTCTCCATCGGTTTACTCTATGTTTTTGGCCATCAGTTATTCTTTTAATTCTGCTCGTTGATAATGTTCATCAGTGTTCTTTCTCAGGAATCACTATGACTTGACTTTCGGTGATCTCTGTTCGTCGGGTTTCACTAGCCGTCGGTGTTTGAAGTCACATAGTGAATGCTTGTCTTTTATACATTACTGAAAGCATAATTTTTATCTCTGTGATTCTCTGAAGTCTTTGACACTTTGATTATAACTAATTAGATTATTTCAAGTTGACATCAATGAAAATACAATCCATTAACTGATTTAATGTCTTGCATTTTCCTTCTGCATTTCGGTGATCAACTTAACATCTTCAAATATTCAATCAGTTACATTCCATCAATCTCTCCCTTTGGCATTGATGGCAACATACTACAATATCATACTATACTATCACTAATACAATATGAAATATAATAGTTTCATCAAGCTTTCCTATTTTAACTATTACAAATGTCTGGCTTTCGGTAAGCTCAAAATAGCTTATATTTGTTTCTTGTAGAATGGTTGTCTTCAATCTTCAATCCCTTCACTAGATAGATGTAGCATCTAATGTCTCTATTCTGATATGTGCTTTGCCTTCACTGTTCCTCTTCTTGATAATCTCTTTTTCCTTTGACAATAGTTTCTCTCTTTGTTTGAACTCTCTCTCTTTGTTACTTCTCTCCCTTAGATGGATATTTCATATGTAATCAATTTCTCTCGCTTTGAATATTGATTAACTCTTCATTTTGATTCTGAGGAATTCACTTTATGGATAATGATATAATCTTTTTTTATCAATGAGATAATCTTTCCCAAATCTCTCCTTGATGATAATGAGATAATCTCTCCATTATAATAATGATATAATCTCTCCCTTTGACAACAATTCCAAAAAAAATTTATATCATCTTCCATTCTTTTATATAATATATTCCTTGAATTTCCCTATCCATCAGCAATACAATGTCTCTGGTATTCGGTGCATACTTGTACCTTATTGTGTATAGATTTATCTCTTGTTGTTCATCTCAGTGTTTGCATCAACATGAATGATCTTCAAATTATGTGTAGGCTGATGCAACCTCCTAGTCATCTTACTAACCGATAGACAAGGGTTGGACCCCTAGTCTCTATCTCAGGTACTCAAATGTATCCTTCGGTATTGTCTTGGTGAATATATCAACTAATTGTTCCTTTGATTAAACATATTCTAGTATCACCTCCTTTGCTTGCACTTGTTCTCTTAGATAGTGATACTTGATAGCAATATGCTTAGTCTTAGCATGCATGACTGGATTCTTAGAAATGTTAATTGCACTGGTGTTATCACAATAGATAATTACTGGTTCAAGAATCTTCATATTCATACCTTCCAAAAATTATTTGATCCATGAAATATTGGAGCAATTTGCATCAATAGCCACATACTCTGCTTTTGCAGTAGATTGAGAGATGCATCCTTACTTCTTGCTGATCCATGTGACAAGTCTGTCACCCATGAAGAATGCTCCTCCAGTTGTGCTCTTTTAATCTTTAATGTTTCCATCTCAATCAACATCTGTATAGACTTGTAGCTCAAATTTTCCTTCTCTTTTATACCATAAGCCATAGTCCTTGATGTTCTTCATATATCTCATAATTCTCTTGACAACAGTCATATGTGATTCTTTGGGATTAGAAGAGAATCTTGCAACTATTTCAACTGCATGTGCTATATCTGGTCTGGTGTGAACAACATACATTAGTTTTCCAGTCATTGATTTATATAAAGTCTGATTTACCTCATTGGATTTGTCTTCTTTTGTCAGTTTACATCTTGTAGCCATAGGGGTTCCAACTGGTTTGGAATCTTCCATCTTGAATATCTTCAGCACTTCCTTGATGTATTTGGACTGAGTGATATATATGCCTACATCTTGTTGAAGAATCTATAGACCAAGAAAGAATTTAATTTCCCCAAACATAGACATTTCTAATTCCTTTCTCATTTCATTAGCAAAGGATTTGCATATCAATTCATTACCCCCAAAAATAATATCATCAACAAAAATTTCAGCAATCAAAATACTACCATCAATATCTTCTTTTAAGTACAGATTGCTATTTTCACTTGTTCTAACAAATTTTATGCTAATGAGATAGGAGTGAAGTCTTTCATACGAGTATCTAGGTGCTTTTTTCAATCCATACAAGGCTTTATGTAGTCTGCATACCATGTTTCTCTTGTCTGGATCAACAAACCCTTCTGGTTGTTCAATGTATACCTCTTCTTCCAGTATTCCATTTAGGAATGCAGATTTGACATCCATCTGGTATACCTTGAATCCTTTAAATGCAGCATAAGAAAGTAATATTCTAACTCCTTCTAGTCTTGCAATGGGTTCAAAGGTTTCTCCATAATCAATACCTTCTTCTTGTGCATATCCCTTTCATACTAACCTTGCTTTGTTTCTTGTGACTTCTCCACTCTCATTCAACTTGTTTCTGATTATCCATTTGGTACTGATGGCATTCTTGTCATCTGGTCTTGGTACTAGTGTCCATGTACTGTTCTTCTCAATATGTTCTATTTTTTCATTCATAGCACTGACCCATTCTTCATTCTCAAGTGCAGTATTAACAGATTTAGGCTCAAAATCACAAAGTAAACATCTAGTGTCCAGTGACTTATTTCTTTTTCTTGTTGCAGCCTTCTTGTCTCCTATGATTTGATTCTATGGATGATGTCTTCCGACATACTTGGCAAGTTTCAGTTCAGCCCTTTATTCATCATTCTGATCATCTTCTTGACATTCATTCTAATCTCCATTGTTCAGAACAGTTTCTTGAGGATTTTCCTGGTTTTTGGTAATTGCAGCCTGATGCTCGGGTGCAATGTTATGTTGCTCGGGAGTGATACACTGTTACTTGGGTAGAGTGTCAGGTTCTATATAAAAAAACTTGTTATAGTCCTCTGGTTCTTTTCTAATTTTCTTGTCATTATTTTCTGCAAATTCATCTATTTTCACATTTGCAATTTCAATGATTTTGTTAGATGACTTGTTAAGACATTTATAAGACTTTCTTTTGGTTGAGTACCCTAGAAAGATACCTTCATCACTTTTGGAGTCAAGTTCTCCATTTCTATCATCCTTCAAAATATAACATTGACTACCAAAGATTCTGAAGTAACTTACATTGGGTGTATGACCATACCAAAGCTCATAGGGTGTCTTCTTTGTGTCTCTCTTCAATTGTACTATGTTTAGTCTGTAGACAATAGTACTAACAACTTCCCTCTAGAAATTTTGAGTGATGCTCTTCTCAATCATCAATGTTCTTGCATAGACACTAATTGATATGTTTCTCCTTTCAGTGATTCCATTTTTCTATGGTGTTCTCGGTGTAGAAACTTGTCTTTTAATTCCATGCTCATTGCAATAGTTATTGAATTCTTCTAAATTAAATTCCCCTCCTCTATCTGACCTTAAGCATTTCAATTTCTTTCCAATTTTTTTTTTCTACCATAGCCTTAGACCATTTAAACATCTTAAATGCTTCTGATTTATCTTTGAAGAACATGATTGTCATCATTCTAGAATAATCATCAACAAAGAGAATAAAATACCTATATCCATAGTAGCTCTTTGTCCTCATGGGTCCACATAGATCTGTATGGACTAATTCTAAAATTGCATTAGATGTATGGATTTTACTCTTGAAACTAGACTTTGTCATCTTACCTTTTTGACAATTCTTGCACATGATATGCTCAGGCTTAGTCATGCTCGGTAAGCCTCTAACATTCCTTTTGTTGCTTATCTTTATCATGTTGTCAAAGTTCACATGAAACAATGTTTTGTGCCACAACCATATGTCTTTGTTTATAGCCATTAAACAAGTGGTGTTAGTGTCATCAAGATAGAAAAGGTTACCTTTTGTCTGCTCACCAGTTCCAATCAACCTTCTTGATTCATTGAAGATCTTTGCATTCTTATTTTCAAATGCCACTCAGCGACCTATATTATTCAGCTATGAAACACTTAACAGATTGTAATTCTATGTTTTTACCCAGTAAGAATTTTCACATTTTATCAGGTTATTCAACATTATGGTTCCTTTACCTTCAACTGAACAAGGTGTGTCATTTCCCATTCTTATTGAACCACCATTATAGTATTCAAAAGTATCAAAAATTTGTTTATCACCAGTCATATGATGAGTGCAGCCACTATCTATGATCCAAACACCATTCTTACTAACTTTAGATACGAGTGTAGTTTCTATATACCTTTCTTCTTCTTTGTCTAAATAATCCTTCATGGCTACAAATACCATCTCAATGTCTTCTTCTGACTCGATGTCAGTTTCATCAGCTCTATTCTCAGCTAGGTAACAAGATTTCTTCCCTTTGTCCTTGTAGTCTTAGGTATCTCTTTTGTTAGATTGACGGTTGCTTTGGTAATCTCTATTATCACCTCTATCAAAAAATTTCTCATATGATCTGTCATTACCTCTGTCATCTTTTCTTTTGTTTGGACATCTTGCAACAAAGTTTCCAACCTCTTTATAATTGAAACATACAAGTGGTAATTTACCTTTTTATCTACCTTTTCCTCTCTGCAATCTTTTGGCCATTAGTGCTTCAATATCATCAAGTACTTGATCCTCATTATCACTGTCACTATCATTTCTAATAGCATTTCTATGATTTGAGTTACTTATCTTTAAAGAAGATTTGAATGCAGATTCTATAGCTGGTAAGACACTATTATCAAAGTTATTCATCTCAAATGAAATTAGTCTACCAATTAGACTATCTAGAGTAACTGTATTGTTTGTAACTGCACTCATTTCTTGAATAGAAGAAACTCTAATGGCATATACAAATAGTAAGTTTCTTAAAATTTTACTTACCACTATCTCCTCTTCAAGTACACCTCCAACTCCCCGGATAGCATTGACTACCTCTTTGATTTTGCAGCTATAGTGAGTGATATTTTCTCCTTCTTTCATCCTTAGGTCATCAAACCTCTGTCTTAGACTTTCTGCATTTTCTCCTAGTAAATTAGCATCTCCTCCATGTACCAGATTCAACTTAGCCCACATTTTCTTTGCAGAGGTGCAGGTTTTGACATCTTCAAACTCAGCATCGGAGAGTGATGATGCAAGTTCTACCATCATGCAATTATGCTCATGCTTTACTCTTAATTGTTCAAGAGTGTGAGGTCCTATAGGAAACACATATTCAATATTTAGGTATTGAGTTACATCATTTTCAATACCTGATAGGTGGAGTCATATTCTACTTTTCCCGGATGCAAAGTTGTCTTTATCCAACTTGGGCACATCTTGTATGTTCATCTTGTGATCTTTTTCTTGAGCTATTAAACTCCATTTCTAAGCACACAAGCTCTAATACCAATTGTTAGTAATAAATGAGAGGGGGGGTGAATCAGTGGCCTAAAAAATATTCCAATAATCAACCCAAAAACTTAGTACCACAATATTAAGCCTTTAGTTATCTTCAGTCTTATAAGACGAATGCCTTCAAATACAATTATTAAATTACTACTACTCGGAATACTTTGGTAAACCTTATACTGTATGTTTATCAAATAGCAGTCTGTTAATTTACCAAAAGACAGTAAATTATCTATAGTATACCGATCAATATAATTAAGCTATGTGTAATGCAAAACAGTAAAGTAATGACTTATAAACACATTGATGTATACATTAAATGTGGCCTTCTTATTCAACCATACACTTCAACATAGTCCTTATTCATCAGCCACATACAAAAGTGAATATGATTTATTCATCCTGCATGCTTGTATGATTTGACCTGTTGCCTTCTATCCAGACAGGGTTTTGAATGGCTCTCAAAACGAGAGTCTCACAACGTAGACCAATCTACGAATGAAGGATTTTTCTCCATGAATGCAATGCAATGCAAGATGAATCTAAGAATGAAAGATGCAAGATTAATCTAAGAATGAAAGAGATTAAACTATAAAATGATTTTGAATGAGATTAATCTAAGAAAATGAAACTAATCTATTGCAAATGAGAGCTTAATGTAAATGAGATTATGAACTATAAAACGCAGCAGCAATTCATTATTCTAATAATGCCTCTCCTTGAATGAGAAATGGGAGTTCTTTTATAGACTGATAGTCTACTCAGAATAGAAAGTTCCTTTTAAAATAAAGCAAATAAAAAAGCCAGTTCAGATTAGCAAGTTTTCTTTACAAGAAAATAGTGAACTATTTTGTTTTTTATTTTAACTATTTTCTTTTTCTTTTAAAGCATAGTTAATTCAAAGTTTCTATTTTTGAACTGGAGAGAAGATTTTTGAGAGAATATTTAATTAAATAAATAGAATATGACCTCATAAATGTATTTTCTCAATTATTTGAATAATTAAATTCAATTATTG
>MU224404.1:1961448-1977972 GCA_018584345.1 Thuja plicata | reverse complement strand
AAATTCAATTATTGAAATGAGGATATTTATTTAATAATTAAATATTATTTAATTCCCTTTTATGTGTTTTAGCTAAAAGGGGTGAATTTAATTTAATTAAAGTGCTAGGACTTTATAATTAAATTAAATTAATCATAGGTTTTATTTAGCTAATTGATGTTTTAGGAATTAAATATAATGTTATGATTAATGCAGATTTAGGATTTTCTGCATTTGACACTTAGGTCGAGCAGAGTCAGTCACAACTCAGAATTGCCTAGCACAATAGGACTTTGATGATTCAGAAGAATGACAAATGCAAAAAAATTGGTTAGGGTTGCAAGATGCCAATTTTAGGGTATTACATTTTTTCCCTCTTTGAATTGATGTGCGAGCAACGCATTGATTCAAAGAATAGTCTGATGTCTAAAGCACAGAAGAATAGATTTTGAAAATTGATGATGCAAAGATCGATTGATGAAGATTTCAGAGCCATCTCCAAGAAAGAGCCTAACTCTCCAAAGTCTAGGTTAGATTTCCAAGATGTCAGTCAGGTAGAGTTTTCAAGGGTCATCTCCTTAATTAAGCTTGATCCTTAGGGATCTGGGTTAGATTACCCCGATACCTAATAGATTAAGATTTCAAGAATCATCTCCAGAGTGAAGCTTGATCCTTAGGGATCTAAGTTAGATTGCTCAGATACCTAATAGATTAATATTTCTTTCAAAATACTATCCCTAGAATGAGGCTCAACCTTCAGGAGTCAGGGTTAGATTTCCCTGATAACTGTCCATAAAAAGATAGTTAATAGATATTTTTAGGACTATCTCCACAATGAAGCTTAGTCCCCCAATATCTAGGTTATATTTCCCAAACACTGGTTAGATTGAGTTTTAGAATCATCTCCAGAATGGAGCTTGATTCTATGGAGTCAGGTTTAGGTTTCCCCAATTTCCAATAGATGAGATTTTTGACAATCATCTCGAGAATGAAGCTTGATCCTCAAGAATCTGAGTTAGATTGCTCAGATACTTAATAGATTGAGATTTGAAGAATCATATCTAGATCGAAGCTTGATCCTCAGTGGTCCAGGTTAGATTTCCCAGACACCTAATACATTACAAGATGTAAGGAACATAGATGCCCTTAGTTATTCAAAGTCATGGAACACCCAGTTTTGACTGTGAGGTACAAAAAACTTAACATGTCCCAAGTGATCAGATGCCCATAGTGATGAGGAATTTTGAATCGAGATCAGATTGATAAAATAGATTTGAAGCAATTTAATGATCTAAGCTATGATCTTTGAAGCTTGAGAAAGGCTTGCATATGTATGTTGATTGGCTTGGATCTCTTTTGGAGGTAGTCCTTGAGAGTAAACATAGTCATCATTAGGCTCAGTACTTGATAGAGATGGGGAAGCTTTACGAGATGGAGGAATACTAGAAGAAGTAGATGAGATGTGCAAACCATTACTAGACATGGATTCCTGATATTGATCATTCTTGAGATTAGTATCTTCACTAGATGATTCATTAGGATTTTCCACTTCGATTATGCCGTCATCTATGAGATCTTTGATTTTATGTTTCAACTCCATGCAATATGAAGTTTTATGCTTGTTATGTCGATGATATGTATAATAGGGACTCAAGAATCTGAATCCACATGATGTGGCTTGAGGCAATGTGATGAGATTATGCTCAAGAAGTGCTTCCAATGTTGATGTACAAGATTGTCCCAAAGGAGTAAAGATTCTCTCTAAAGGATAATTAGATGCGTCTTGACTTGAAATATCCTTCTTTTGCAGATAGAAGAGACTTTCATCTGATTCTATCATAGTTTCCTCTACATTCTCTTGATCAAAGATAGGATGATCATAAAACTGTTCTTGATCAAAGATGGGGTTGTCATAAAACTGTTCTTGATCAAAGATGGGATTGTCATAAAATTGTTCTTGATCAAAGATGGGATTGTCATACCAAGATTTATCCATGTCGGAAGGAAGTGTGGAGATGTGAGAATCATGATCAAATACAAAAGGACATGTTGATCATAATGAGGATTCATCGAATGAAGTATCCTTTTCCTTCTTCTTCAATTCCTGAAGTTCAGATTTCAAAGATTCAAGCTATTTGAATAAAGTTACCATATGAATCTCTTATTTTCTTTTAGACATTGTAAGATTGTCTTGATGTGCTTTCTTAGAAGATTGGAGAGAAGGTATGATGAATCAATTGATTGAATGATAGGTGCTGAAGTGATATCTAAAGTGTTGATTAAGTCCAAGACTAAAGGACAAAGGAGATAATGTCCAACTGAGACAAAGATAGCAATGACTCCGATCTTGATTCAAGGTTGACGAACCTTCTTTCGTAACTCAGGATAAGGATAGAATAGAAAAAGATTATAAGATAGCAAGTCACTTGGACTAGCATAGAAAAGTAAGATTTCGAAACAACAATGAGTCAGACTGTCAACAGATTGCAGTTAAAGATAGACTAGTGATGGTGTTGATGAAAGCATGGATTTGTGAAGATTCAGATTGAACCTTTACAATAGCATACATAATTGGATAGAAAGGTGATAGATTTCTAGAGTTCCTTAAAATGACTTCTAGTTCACATAGGCATAAATAAGTTGATTTTCTTGACCGAAATTGTGATGATACATAAAGTGTTATCCAAGTCCAAGACCAAAGAGACCAAGAGATAAACTTCCAAGTGAGAAGGAGATAACAAAAGACTTTGATCTTGAGTCAAGGTTAATGAACCTTCTCTCACAACTCAGAACAAGGATAGTATAGACAAAGATGATAAGATTGAACAAAGGACTCAGTCAATTGGACAAGTGTAACAACATCAGATTTCAAGATAGCGATAGGTTAGACTAGCAACAGATTATAGTTGCATGTGAACTAGAAGAAGCATTATGAAAGTGTAAATTTTAGAATAGAATAAATGTAGTAGGATAGACCGATGAAAGACCAAGTTTTGACAAGTTTTTGAAACAAATTTGACATAGTTTCAACAGAGTTTTGGCAGAGTTTCAGACAAAACAAGATAGGCAAATATCCAAAGTTTACAGTTTTCCAGATCGTTTGATTGTTGTTGTTGTATAGACAATCCCGCAAAGAACAAGAAAGTTCACGCGAGATGCTGTGAAATTTCATGCGACATCTCTGACAGAGACGTACTGACAGAGCGTAAAAATGAAAATAAGTGCAATAAAATGAGGCCAAAAACTAATTTTTCAGCCCCACGCTAGGCGCCAGAAATGTATATGTTAAATGTGGCCTTCTTATTTAACCATACACTTCAACATAGTCCTTATTCATCAGACACACACAAAAATGAATATGATTTATTCATCCTGCTAAAGGCATTATATTTTTCCATTAGTATACACAAGGGAAAACATGATCTGCACCATCGGTTGTCACTACACCGACAGATAGGGCACAACACTACCCGACGCCAAGGTTACCTGACAAACAATATTCAGTGTTATCAAATGACAAAAAGGTAAAGGAAACCCGATGAGTAACAACAGTGCAACCCAACAGAATAGCACAAATAGGAAACTGATAGATGAAGGGAACTAGATGATCAGTTCAAACAAAGGAACGCTGACAAAATTTTAGTTCAACTCGATGACCAAGAACCGACAGTCAGTTACATCCCGCAAAAAGTGGATCTGACTTTCCATGTCAGATAAATCACTGAAGTTGTATTTATAGCTTCTTGATTTTCTTTTAAATCCATTATGTGCAGTGGAGGCAATTTATTTATTATTGTTTTAATTAGTTTTACTGATTTAAAACATGCAAACTAAGGATGAAGGTCAAGTTGTAAACCTTGGATCTAAGAGTTAATATTGTAATGTGTGATTCCAAGATAGGTCAAATACTTGAATAAATAGGTGCTCAATCTATTGAGAATAGTTGTTGTTCAATGAAGATTGTAGCCACGGAGAGCATCTAGAGACCAGACAAGGGAATTCATGCAGAAGGACAGAAATAGAATCAAATCAGTTTCAATAATAGAACAGAGGCTACCGATGAGCAGAGAAAAGGTATTCATCAATCACTTAAGGTGATAATGTTATTCAGAGAGCTTTAATAGATCTGTAATCAGAAATTGTATATTTCATATAGTCATGTCAACATTTGTACTCATTCTAAAAAGTGTAGTACACATATGAAATCCTTTCAAGAAAGGTGGACTTAACTATCTTATTGTAAATCTCATAACTGAGTGCACACTTAAATCAGTGTTGCTAAAGCTCTTAAAAAAGTAGATCTTAACAAGTCTCCACCTTAATACTCCTAACAGGGTAGATCATCAGAAGTGATCAAATTGTTAGCCTTAACCAGCTCCCTTCCATTTTACAGATAGTGAATTTTTGTGGGTGTCAACCCCACTGCATTTTTTACTTCCTAACAGGATTTTTCTGCGATACCATATCTTGTGTTATGTTTTTATCATTTTCATGAATGTTTCTATGAATGTTGCAAACTATTAAAGATTATGAATGAACAATACATGCATAAGGAAGAACAACAGTAATGGTCAGTAATGCAGTAATAAATGATTACTAATGATGAATTGTGAAAGGTATTAAAATTTTTAGAGGTACTGATTCACCCCTCCCCTCTCAGTGCTACTTCCCATTAATTCCAAAAAATTTTATCAGAGCTAAGTCTCTTCTTGGAAAGCTTAAAGGCTTAAGAGCAAAGATCATACAATGGAGAAGTACAAACTTGATAAGAATATTGAGAGCAAAAATCTTGAGATACATATGTTCTATGAATAGTATAAAGAATCTAGAATCAAGATGAGAGATTTGTTGAATGAGAGGAAAGGTATGGCTACCTGGAGCAATGAAAAAGATTATCAAGAAGAAGAGATTCCAGATTTCTTTGAATCTTCAAGATCAAATGCAAGTAATACATCAGATGCATCAGAGGAAAACATCAAAAATCTAAAGGAGATCAATCAACATCTGATAGAGCAAATAAAGATGCTGCAAATCGGTCAAGAGAGCCAGATGGTAAGAATGATTGATGTGATGATTTCTTCTAGACAAGATGAAATAGAAAGAACAATTGCTATTGATGACAGAAGGAAGATCACAAAAAAGCTACAAGAGGAGTTGGAAATTCAAAGGCATATTGAGCATCACCATGAGATCACAAATCAAATTATTCTAATGAGTCAAGAAGAAAATAGAATGAATATAGAACTCATTGAAAGAGTGTAGACTATCGGTGAACTAAGAGAAGAAAATGAAAAAATAAAGCATGAGGTTAGAATTTAGCAACAACATAATGAAGTTATCAGAAAGGCTGAAGAAAGAAATAAGAGAATGGATGATTTTCTTGAAGGACAATGAAGAGTCAACAGCAAAAATGGTTTAGGCTTTACTGAAAATGGAGAATCATCAAATCAAGCCAATCCAAAGAATGCCTATGAAAATCCAAGACCAAGAAAGCTGACATGCAAGCACTGTGGAAAGCAATGACACACATCAAATGTATGTTGAGGTAAAATGAGAGGTATTCCTAAATCTACATCTACATTCATAGGATTATGTTATAAGTGTAACAAGAAAGGACATAAGGCTTATGAATGCAAGACTAAGATAGAACAACCAAAGAAGGAAACCTACATGGACAAATATTGTCCTACTTGCAAGATGAATGGGCACACATCTGAAGAATTCTAGAAAAAGAAAAGGCAAGAATGGAAGCCTAAAGGACAAGAAACTCCTTATCAACCAAAGAGAATCGGTAATCAATATACATGGGATTACAATACATGGAAAAACTATACAACATGTGGAAGATATGGTCACATTGTTGCAAAATGCATGAGAGCATGGACCAAAAGGTCTAGAGGCTAGTCAAACCCCGGAATGGCATGCTTACACTGTCATAAAGTTTTTCACCTCAAGAAAGATTGCAAAGACTTATTGATAGAGACAAGCACATATCCCAATGGAAACACCATTGAAGATATCCAAAGGGCTAGAGACAAAATGTGGATAAAAGCTTCACGAAATGATGAAGCTGAGCCAAGAAATGCAAATGGTGACACCCCATCCAATGTATCCGATGACATCACCACCCCCACTTAAACTGAACAAGTAAGTATGGAACTGCATTACACCAACTCACATTTTACATCAGTTCCATTATACAATTGATAGATAGTCAAAATCTGCATAATAAAGATGCATATTATGTTACTTGTTCCAACTCTGAGAAAAAAACCCTGTCAGTATACACATACCAAAAATTATCAGTGAACATAATGGATGAGCTGTCTACACTTACCAGAAATTGTCGGTCAACACATAAAATGGCTAAGTTACCAATGTAACCCAACACTCGTTGGTAAGAAGGCAAAGTCACAGAGTTATCATGATAGAATACCGATATCCGTCAGTAAAAGAAAAATGGTCAATAGCTATCCTAAGCATCATGTCAACACCGACGATGATTTTGAAAGTTTTCCCGATGAACTCCGTCTCTATGACCTGATGATTCGTTGAAGAATTTATTGCTGACTTAGGGTAAAAGCCTATAAATATTTGACAGAAGCACTTCATTTTGCACCCGCGATTTGAAGAGAAAGTAGAGCGATTGAAGAGTAGAAAGCAGTAGCATCCTCAACTCGATTCAACACATAGCAACTAGATCATTAACCATTATCACAGATTGAAGTAAGTACCGAGGGCACCAAAAGCACTTTGTCATTATTTTCAAGAAAGCCCTAATTTTCAAGAAAGCCCTAATTTCAAGAAAGCCCTAAAACTTGAAAAACAATGGAAACCACCTCCAGAACTACCAATATTAAGAATGATAAAAGGAATGTGGTTAAGTTGATTAAGAATAGAACATGTGTAGATCCCAAGTATAAGATCTTCCCAAAAGTTTCATCAAAACCTAATGAAACCAGAGTGTTTTCAAAAATGCCACCTAGGATTTTTCTCATAGAAGATGTTAGGTCTTATATTCACTGCAAGATCACCGAAATAGGTGATCTAGAGATGGATGAAGCTTATAAGAAGCTTTGTGATGCTGAAGGCAACTTGAAGGAAGAACACAAACACTTGGAATTCAAAGGGTTAACTAATGCCCTACATTTTGTGAGGGACTTCAAAACAGACTGGATCAGGTTGGTCCTTAGTAGAATGTATGACAAGAAACTATGGCTAGACCAACCCAAGAAAATTACCAAGGATGTCCTTCAGACTGTCACTAGTTATCCAATAATCGACAAGCCCAAGGAACATAAGCATCCTTCCTGACCAGAAGTAGAAAAGATCACAAAAGTTGAATGGGACAACAAAGGTCTCAAGCTTAACACCATCATCGACGAGGAACTGAAATTTGTAGCATGTGTGATTGGTTACAAGATCTTTCAAGAAATTAGGCTGAACAACATATCATCAACATCAGTCAGCATTGCCTACAAAATAGTAACCAAAGGCATCCAGATGGATCTATGTGAGATTCTGCTCAAACAACTTGATGAAAACATGCACATAATTAGGTCTACAAAGACCAATACATGTAAGTATGGATCACTTATCATGTGTATCTTTTTCTATTTTCAAGAATACTTTCCCTCAGTAGAAAAAGTAAAATGGGACACTACTAAACCAGTAACACAATAGATTAGTGAACTGATTAAGTCACTAGGGGACAATTTTGAATCTGTTATGTCTGCATACTTCTTTGAGTTTAAAGAAAAGATTATGGAAAGGACTAGGATTCCTAAACAACTTGTGGAAAAACATAAGGATGAAATATGCTTTATGGTGGATACTAATTTCACTCATATCAAACCAGTTATACCAAGAACCTCTTGCTTAGCACCATTAGATTATGAAATAAATATTGATCAATCTACAAATGCAATCGATGCACTAATAAATGAGCCTGTTGACAACAAAAAACCTAGGTTTGGAACCTATGAAGAGGCTAGATCTAAGATAAAAAGAGGCCTAGAGATAAAGAATATTGTCAACAAAAAGGATAAAATGGTTAAGAATCTGAAGAAGATTCTATCGCTTATAGAGGAAGAACAGGAACAACCAGAGGAAATTGATGAACATGGCACCATCAGTGAGGGACAAGAAGAATAGAAATCAGATTCTGAGGAAACTAAATCTGATACACCTCCACCTCCACCTCCTACAAAGAAGCAGAGGAAAAGGAGTCAAACCACTGCAATTGATACCACACCTCTTAAGAAAGGTCAAGTAAGGACCTACATGAGGAAGTAGCCAGTTAAGAGAACAAGGCAACAAACTATGAAAATGACACCTCCAAAGAAGAGGAAAAGGTTGGTTAGGTCAAAGTCTGACAAAGAGGATACTAAAGATGATGAGCTTGATGTAGTATAGAAGAATTATAGGAATCAAACTGTTGATGAAGCTTCTAAATCTATTGCCACATCCAGAACCATGTCTGATAAGAAAATTAGACAAAGGGATATACTAAACCTAGAGGACCAGAATAAGATACAAGAGGCAATTATAAAGTCAATGATCAAGTACAAATATGCACTAGTTGAATTTGTCAATAAAATACCTAAAGAGCTGGGTAACAGGATATACCAACAATAGTCATATGCTCTACAAACCAAAAGAGAAGAAAGGGAGAGGGTACTAGTAACACTAATGCCTCCTGAATCTAAGGTTGAAGAAATCAAAGAAATACTCAAGAAGCACTCAGGAAAATTTGTAGCCAAGATAAGGGCATACAAATTGCTAGAAAAAAATTTCATAGAGCTGGACACAATGACTGAAACAAAATGGAGACAACTCCTTGATATGCCAATAGAGTCAACAAGTCGTGAGGAACAATTACTTCTCACTGACACACCTCATAGAGAGGAGGAAACAGAAAATACAAGTCCTCAACACATTGCTCTAGACAATACAGGAGACATGGAGCCAATAGATTTGCACAAAGTAATGGATAGTCTTGACATTCAAGACATCACAAATTATGACTCTAATAAAGATCCACAGAAGAAAGATGAAGTAAAATTCATTATGCTTAAGGATCAGGAACAACAACAAGAATTGAAGACATCAAATGATAAAGATATGAATGTTGCTGGTGAAACATGGCAGGACACATCAGTCATGGACTTAATAGAAGCAGACACTACAGAGGAGATACAAAAAGATGAGGATGTCACTGCTCAAAAAGATCAAACTGACGAGCAGGACACCACTCAAGATATAGCCCAAGCTACCACTCAAAGAAATATGCCTATATTAATGAAGGAAATCAATATTTTAGAGGTTAATGATGGATCTATAGTAGAAGACACAAGCACACCCAAGGACAAGGGTGATGCTGAAGAAAAAGACACCACAAATAATATAGAAGAAACAACTATAGAGAAGGTTGCAACCGACGATCAAAAATATACTTCTACTAATCAAAATAAAGAGGAAACACAAAAGGAAGAGCGGGACACACAGACAGAAAAAGGTAAAGAAGAAAATCAAGATGAGAAGGAGAATAAATCAGAAGAAAAATCTACAGAGACACCCAAGGTTGAAGGAGAGATGTCTTCACAAAACTGACAGGTGCCACCCGAGCAGAAAACACAAGAAGCATCCTCCGCAAAGCCTTCACCAAGCACTTCAGAGAGAACACATGAACTAGCTATGGTATTTCATACCTCTGAATCCCCACAAATCTCGAATAAGAAGAAGGGAAAGCATTAGAATACAGTAACTCTGGATGAAATCATCAAGATTCCAATTTGTGATCGAAGGACATTGGATCCAACTGCACTGACCAAATATGCAAGAATCTGTGAAAGAAAGGCCATTCAAGAAAAACTAAAGAGAGACTTGAACAAAAGTATGAGTTCAAGATATCCGAGAAGATAAGCCAAGAAGTGGCATTGAAAAAGGTAAAGCTTTCTGAATTGGTAAGTACAATTGATCCAATCATCTCAGAAGCTATTACCTTAATATAGAAATTGTGCACTCTAGATCAACTCACTCAGGAGTATACCGACCTGATAGCACAAGTTGATGTTGATCTTAAGTCAAGTACACAAAGTCTCACCAAAAATGAAGAAGAAATTAAATTGCACGATGAGAAAATCAAACAGGCTCAGAAACTGAGATAGGACATACAGATTATAGAGATGAAGTACAAAGATGAGGTAAATGAGCTCCAAGCTCAGCTCTTATCGACACTTTCACTACTGCATCAACATGTGACAGAGGCAAATACATTAATTGCCACCCCTAAAATGTCTATCCTAGACAACATTTATGATATGCATGCAAGGCTAGAGCTGCAACACATGGAACTAGAACAACTGAAAGAAAAATGGGAGAAAATGCCCAAAGATATCAAGACAACCCATTCCCATATACTTGACACATTGTAAGTTGCACATTTTTGTCACAATTTTGGCATATTATAAGTTGTACATTTTGTCATAAGTATCAAAGAAAGGGGGAAATTGATATGTTTACTCACCTCAGTTAAAAGGGGGAAATAATATGTATAGTAAAAGAAAGGGGAGATAAAAGGAAGAAATATTATGTACATATAGAGAAAAGAACAAATAATGTATAGTATACATGTACAAATACTTATACCATACCCATGCATACAATTAGGGGGAGTCATATGATGACAAGGATATAAACATGGTGTACATACTAAACACTTTAGTATTATGCACATATCATTTTTTGATACTAATGTCAAAGGGGGAGATTGAAGGCATTATATTTTTCCATTAGTATACACAAGGAAAAACATGATCTGTACCATCAATTGTCACTACACTAACAGACAGGGCACAGCACGACCCGATGCCAAGGTTACCCAAAAAACACTATTTAGTGTTATCAAATGACAAAAAGGTAAATGAAACCCATCGAGTAACAATAGTGCAAATCAATGGAATAGCACAAAGAGAAACCCAATAGATGAAGGGAAGCCGACGATTAGTTCAAACAAAGGAATGTTGACAGACTTTCAGTTCAACCTGACAACCAAGAACCGATAGTCAGTTACATCTCACAAAAAGTGGATCTGACTTTCCACGTCAGATAAATCACTGAAGTTGTATTTATAGCTTCTTGATTTTCTTTTAAATTCATTATGTGCGGAGGAAGCAATGTATTTATTATTGTTTTAATTAGTTTTACTGATTTAAAACATGCAAACTAAGGATGAAGGTCAAGTTGTAAACCTTGGATCTAAGAGTTAACATTATAATGAGTGATTCCAAGATAGGTCAAATACTTGTATAAATAGGTGCTCAATCTATTGAGAATAGTTTTTGTTCAATGAAGATTGTTTCCACTGAGAGTATCTAGAGACCAGACAAGAGAATTCATGCAAAAGGACAGAAATAGAATCAAATCAATTTCAAGAACAGAATAGAGGCTACCAACAAGCACAGAAAAGGTATTCATCAATCACTTAAGGTGATATTGTTTTTTTGAGAGCTTTAATAGATCTGTAATCAGCAATTGTAGATTGCATACAGTCAGGTCAACATTTGTACTCATTCTAAAAAGTGTAGTATGCATATCAAATCCTTTCAAGAAAGGTGGACTTAACAGTCTTAATGTAAGTCTCATAACTGAGTGCACACTAAAATCAGTGTTGCTAAATCTCTTAATGGAGTAGATCTTAATAGGTCTCCACCTTAATACTCCTAACAGGGTAGATCATCAGAAGTGATCAAATTGTAAGCCTTAACCGACTCCCTTCCATTCTACAAATAGTGAAGTTTTGAGGGTGTCATCCCCACCGCAATTTTTACTTCCTAAGAGGAGTTTGCTACAATACCATATCTTGTATTATGTGTTTATCATTTTCATGAATGTTTCAAACTATTAAATATTATGAACGAACAATACATGCATAAGGAAGAACAACAGTAATGGTCGATAATGCAGTAATAATTGATTACTAATGATGAATTGTGAAAGGTGTTAAAATTTTTAGAGGTACTGATTCACCCCTCCCCTCTTAGTACTACTTCCCATTAATTCCAACACCTGCATGCCTGTATGATTCGACCTATTGCCTTCTATCCAGATGGGGTTTTTTAATGGCTCTCAGAACGAGAGTCTCACAACCTAGACCAACCTAAGAACGAAGGATTTTTCTCCATGAATGCAATGCAATGCAAGATTAATCTAAGAATGAAAGAGATTAAACTATGACATGATTTTGAATGAGATTAATCTAAGAAAATGAAATTAATCTATTGCAAATGAGAGCTTAATAGAAATGAGATTATGAACTAAAATGCAACAGCAATTCGTTATTCTAACAATGCATTATTTTGAATGAGAAATGGGACTTCTTTTATAGACTGAGAGTATTCTCAGAATAGAAAGTTTCCTTTTGAATTAAAACATATAAAAAAGCCAGTTTAGATTAGCAAGTTTTCTTTAAAAGAAAATAATGAATTGTTTTCTTTTTTATTTTAACTATTTTTTTTCTCTTTAAAGAATAGTTAATTCAAAGTTTCTATTTCTAAACTGGAGAGAAGAATTTTGAGAGAATATTTAATTAAATAAATAGAATATGACCTCATAAATGTATTTTCTCAATTATTTGAATAATTAAATTCAATTATTGAAATGAGGATATTTTATCTAATAATTAAATAGTATTTAATTCCTTTTTATGTGTTTTAGCTTAAAGGGGTGATTTTAATTTAATTAAAGTGCTAGGACTTTATAATTAAATTAATTCAATCATAGGGTTTGTTTAGCTAATTGATTGATATTTAGGAATTAAATATAATGTATGATTAATGTAGATTTAGGGTTTTCTGCATTTGACACTCAGGTCGAGTAGAGTCAATCAGAACTTAGAATTGCCTAGTACAATAGGACTTTGATGATTTAGAAGAATGACAAATGCAACAAAATTGGTTAGGGTCGCAAGATGCCAATTTTGGGGAGTTACATTTTTCCCCTCTTTGAATTGATGTGCGAGTAGTGCATTGATTCAAAGAATAGTCTGATGTCTGAAGCACAGAATTATAGATTTTGAAGATTGATGATGCAAAGATCGATTGATGACGATTTCAGAGCCATCTCCAGGACATAGCTTAAATCTCCGAAGTCTAGGTTAGATTTCCAAGACGCCATTCAAATAGAGTTTTTGAGGGTCATCTCCAGAATGGAGCCTAATCCTCAGGGATTCAGGTTAGATTGCCCCAATACCTAATAGATTAAGATTTTGGGAATCATCTCCAGAATGAAGCTTGATCCTCAGGGATCTGAAATAGATTGCTCAGATACCTAATAGATTAAGATTTTGAGAATCATCTCTAGAATGAAGCTTGATCCTCAGGGATCTGAGTTAGATTTCTCAGATACCTAATATATTGATATCTTTCAAAAGACTATCCCCAGAACGAGGCTCAACCTTCAGGAGTCAGGGTTAGATTGCCCCAATACCTGTCCATAAAAAGATAGTCAATAGAGATTTTTAGGACTATCTCCAGAACAAAGCTTAGTCCCCCAATATCTAGGTTAGATTGCCTAGACACTGGTTAGATCGAGTTTCAGAATCATCTCCAAAATGGAGCTTGATTTTCAGGAGTCGAGGTTAGATTGCCCCAATTCCCAATAGATGAGATTTTGAGAATCATCTTCAAAATGAAGCTTGATCCTCAAGAATCTGAGTTAGATTTCTCAGATACTCAATAGATTGAGATTTTGAGAATCATCTCCAGAACGAAGCTTGATCCTCAGGAATCCAAGTTAGATTGCTCAGATACCTAATAGATGATGAGATGTAGGGAACAAAGATGCCCCTATTGATTGTGGAGTATCCAGTTTTGAATATGAAGTAAAAAAACTGAACATGCCCCAAGTGATGAGATGCCCCTAGCAATGAGGACTTTTGATTTCAGATCAGATTGATTGGAAATAGATTCAATGATGTAATCATCCTGCCCCCTCGGGAGCAAAATGGAAAGATGACATGTCAATATGATGATTGAGAGTGAGAAATCATAGATAGATGTCAAATCAGAGATCAAGAAGAACTCAGAATAGATTATGGAAGAATTCAGAAGATTCAGAATCAATTTTGAGCGATTTCAAGGTTTGGTTGACCAAGTTTGACTAGGGTTGACCAGAGTTGACTTTTGATGAAAAGTTCAATGATTTGATAAAAATGATGATTAGATATGATTCTAACAAGAAAGAAACATCAAAAATTCAACTACACAAGCGTCCGATCACGTCGGTCCCAAAAATTTAAAAATGCAATTTTGAGCTATATAGAAGTGTCAGATTTCGATTTCGATCATGAAAAATGGATTCATAGTGGTCAAATTAGCTAGTGGTGAAGAGTGAGTGAGGATCAAACACTTGGGTAGTCATGATGAAGCCAGGTCTCTGAAGAAGAACTCCTCAATGTATAAGTCCAGGAGAACGCAATGAAGTGAGCATCGAATTGCTGCCACAATGCAAGTCTAGAATGAAAATGCAATCCTATGCTAGATGCAATCCCTAGGACATGGTTGTGAGACCCATCGGATATTTTTCATCATAGAGCATTTTTTGAACATCAGAATTGATACAATCCTTACTGGTGCCACTACAACCATAAGAATATGAATATGAATTTCATCGGATAAGATATGGGAAACAAAAGTAAGCACCAGGGCACAAAAGCCAAGATGACCTAAACATTATTTCCAGTTGATGTTGCAAGAGTACACTAGTATTGAGGCATTCAAAGCCAAGATAACCATGAGTGCGATTGTGGGTAAACAAATAGAGCAATAACAGTCAAGGAGATAGTACCAACCTCACCATGGCATACAAATAAATAATATTGAGGGATGTGAGGCTTTTCCACCTTAATGTGGGAGCTCTTATCACATACACCCTATTTATTTGACGCTGCCAGATCATCGGGACTACACCAAAAAGTAGTAGAAAAAGAAAATATCAATGAAATCCATGAGAACAGATAGCATACAAAGAAAGATTCAATCATAGCTCTGCCAATTTCAAAGTTTTCAAATATGTATGTGTATAGGGGTGTTGAAAAACACCATTGTGCTTGTGAGTGCATTGTGTTTGATTGTCATCGATATATGTTTACATTTGAGATATCCAATGTGTGTTGAAAAACACAGATGTGTCCAAAAGATAGTGTTGAGAAACCCTATTTGAATTGGGGTGTTGAGAAACACCAGTTTGTGTCAATAGATAGTTGTCCTTGAGAAGTGATAAGATTACTAACTCTAGATGCGATCAGATTTGGAGACCCATGCCCCTAGTAGCAGTGACCAACTTGACATATGTTACGAGGAAAAACTAGATTTGGTTTCCCCTAGGCATATGGCATTGAATCAGTGTCAAGTCAATAGGGTTTGCAAAGGAACCAAAGTGTCATGAAAGTGACCGAAAGCTATGTACAAACTAAAGCAAAGAATTGTCAACACTAAGTATCGATAGATAGAACATTGAGTACAACTCCAACTAGAATGGATGCAAGAAATCTTAATAGTATAGCGAGAGTAGGCAGACGTAGTGAGAACCACTGGTGACTGATGCGAGAAAGATTCTCAAGTTTTAAAGATCGTAGCAATAGCGAGGCATCGGCAGGCAGACATAGTGAGAACCACTGGTGACTGATTTGAAGAGTAATAGGACTATGCCCCCTAGAGAAGGAAGGTTTCCCTAAGAGTATGACCATTTTCAATCCATGTAAGTTGGTGTCTTGACAGGAACTGAGAGCATGCGGAAGAGAAAATGCAAGTAGGAAAGCAGCAAAGAAGGAAAGAAAATGTTTAAATCCAAGTGGTGTTGTGATAGATATAGAAATGTGGAATAAGAGGTGCCCGTTTACCAGGTTTTCACCTTCTTGGCAGAAATTATTTTTTTGCTACCATGACGCCTGTTTGTCAGGTTTTCATCAATGGCACTTTTTCCTTTTTTTGTCTTTTTTTTTTGTATTTTTGTATTTTTAATTTTTTTGTATTTTTGGAATATATAATTATTTTTGGAGATACATCAAAGTGCCTATTGCTAGGTTTTCACTAAGACGATCATTTTTTCAGGTCATTTTCCAATTTTTAGATTTTTAGATATTTTTCAATTTTTAGGTTTTTAGAGATTACTCGATCTCAAACAAGATCACAATGGTTTGCCCCAATGTCTAGCAAGGTGTAGGACATTGCAGATGGATTAGAAAGCTGATGTATGAGATGAATAGCCAATAATGGATGAAGAGGGTGAATGCAACCTTCAAGGACAGTCTCTTTAAGATTACCCAAGCTAAGGAAAAAATAATATAGCAATGTAGGCTCATGGAGCGATGCTGTATAGAATTTAGGGTAATGACTTGATGTCATGAAAATTATTTTGTCCAAAAGAGTGGACATGTCAAGAGACTTCTAAGAACTTGTTTTTCAATTTTGATCAAGACCAAGGGGTCAATTTCATAGGATAGGATATAGCTATGATCAGGATAAAGGTTGATGGAGGTATAAG
>MU224404.1:1941257-1959820 GCA_018584345.1 Thuja plicata | reverse complement strand
GCTAGTATTGATAGGCATGGTAGATGGAGGGACATAAGGACCCAATATAGATGGAAGGTTTGATGGTCTCAGCTTTGGGATGTAGGGACCAAGGATGGATTTGGAAGATGGAGAAGACTGATGCTTAAATTTGAATGGAGGGATATAAAGTGTGGAGGGGATATCAAAATCTTTAGAGTGAGCTGCATGACCAAGGCTCTTATCTTCAGAATTCATCTTTATATCAACAGAAGCATGAGTAGCTTTGATAGGAGCAATTGAAGCTTGATGGGATGTATTTTTCTGCAAGGGATTTATGCTCTGATCTTGACAAGGATCATGAGATGGTGTACAAAGGATACTTTTCTCTAGATTTTTAATAGGTTCCTTAGAGATGGTGGAAATGATATCTTGATATTGCTTGGGAGATGGATAAGATATAGGAGATGTAAGAGTTTCTTCTAGGAATAAATGGAAGGGGATGATAAAATCATCATGAGACTCTTGAGATGTGTGACTTTGGTCAACCATTGGATAAGGATGGATGGTGTCTTGATCTTGATCATTGCTGATATTTGTTTCTTCGCACATTGGGTTTCCCTCTTGACATGGACCCACTTCTATAGAGGAGGTGGCAGTTTTGATATGCATGAGGGATTCTTGAAAGGCTAATGGAGTATCATTTTGAGTAGGCATGATAAGCATTGAAGCATGTGTAATCTTGGGGTCTATGATCTTTGAAGCCTGAGAAAGGCTTGCATCTGTATGTTGATTAGCTTGGATCTCTTTTAGAGGTAGTCCTTAAGAGTAAACATAGTCTTCATTAGGCTCAGTTCTTGATAGAGATGGGGAAGCTTTAGGAGATGGAGGAACAATGGAAGAAGTAGATGAGATATGTGAACCATTGCTAGACATGGATTCCTGATATTGATCATGCTTGAGATTATTATCTTCATGACTAGATGATTCATTAGGATTTTCCACTTTGATTATGCCATCATCTATGAGATCTTGGATTTTATGTTTCAACTCCATGCAATATGAAGTTTTATGCTTTTTATGTCGATGATATGCACAATAGGGACTCAAGAATCTAAATCCACATGATGTGGCTTGAGGCAATGTGATGAGATTATTCTCAAGAAGTACTTCCAATGTTGATGTATAAGATTGTCCCAAAGGAATAAAGATTCTCTCTCAAGGATAATTAGACGTGTCTTGACTTGCAATATCCTTCTTTTGTGGATAGAAGAGATTTTCATCTGATTCGGTCATAGTTTCCTCTACATTCTCTTGATCAAAGATAGGATGATCATAAAACTGTTCTTGATCAAAGATGGGGTTGTCATAAAATTGTTCTTGATCAAAGATTGGATTCTCATAAAACTATTCTTGATCAAAGATGGGATTGTCATACCAAGATTTATCCATGTTGGAAGGAAGTGTGGAGATGTGAAAATCATGATCAAATAGCAAAGGATATGTTGAACTTAATGAGGATTCATCGAATGAAGTATCCTTTTCCTTCTTTTTCAATTCTTAAAGTTTAGATTTCAAAGATTCAAGCTGTTTGAATAAAGTTTCCATAAGAATCTCTTCTTTGCTTTTAGACATTGTAAGATTGTCTTTATGTGCTTTCTTAGAAGATTGAAGAAAAGGTATGATGAATCAATTGATTGACTGACAGGTGCTGAAGTGATATTTAAAGTGTTGATTAAGTCCAAGACCAAAGGAAAAAGGAGATAATGTCCAACTGAGACAGATATAGCAATGACTCCAATCTTGAGTCAAGGTTGATGTACCTGCTTTCACAACAAAGGATAAGGATAGTGCAGACAAAGATGATAAGATAACAAGTCAATTGAACTAGCACAACAAAGTCAAATTTTGAAATAGCAACGAGTCAAACTGTCAATAGATTGTAGTCAAAGACAGACTAGTGATGATGTTGATGAAAGCATGGATTTGTGAAGATTTGAACAGAACCTTCACAGCAGAATACAGAATTGGACAACAAGGTGATAGATTTCCAGCGTTACTTAAAATTACTTCTAGTTCGCACAGGCATAAATAAGTTGATTCGCTTGACCGACACTATCATGATACCTAAAGTGTTATTCAAGTCCAAGACCAAAGAGACCAAGAGATAAACGTCCAACTGAGAAGGAAATAGAAAAAGACTCTAATCTTGAGTCAAGGTTAACAAACCTTCTCTCACAACTCAGAACAAGGACAGGGAAGACAAAGATGATAAGATTGAATAAAGGACACAGTCAATTGGACAAGTGTAACAACATCAGATTTCAAGATAGTGATAGGTTAGACTAACAATAGATTGCAGTTTCATGTGAACTAGCAGAAGTAGTATGACAGTGCAAATTTTAGAATAGACTAAATGTAGTAGGATAGACCAATGAAAAACCAAGTTTTGACAAGTTTTTGAAACAAATTTGACAGAGCTTCGATAGAGTTTAGACAAAGTTTCGACATAGTTTTGACAGAGTTTAGACAAGGCAAGATAGGCAAATATCCAAAGTTTATATTTTCCAAGATTGTTTGATTGTTGTTGTTGTTTCAGTAAACACTCATGCAAAACACATCATGGAGATTGTTTGTTGTAAAAAAAATAATAGACACATCACAATCCTAGGTAAGCCAGGGCAATATCTGTTGAATTCCCACTTGAACCAAAGTTCAACCACACCTACTCATAGTGGACAACTTAGAAGGTTGGAGACATGGGCTCCTCCTTATAGTGCACTCACTTCTCAGGCACACCAAGCTTTAAATCCCAAGAGAATCACTTCCCAAAAGACTGTTGTCCCTACTAAGAGCCATGAAAATGTCAGACATCTTAGTCGGTCTCTGACCTTCTGTGCCAACAGATAGAGGGTATTTGGTCACTAAAACAAAGTTTGTATTCAAGGGCATCCGTTCAGGTGGTTGTGATCAAGTCATTTTCCCAATAAAGGGGGATCTCCCAATCCTTTCAAAGCAAGGTTTTCACCTTAAAAATGTAGGGACTTTAACGCACCACTAGGGTACTAGAGGAGATTTTTTTTGCCATAATGAATTCACACCTATCCATTGTAAGATTAATCACAATGGAATTTTTTATATACCGGTTTGGAAGGGCTTGGCTTTAACCTATTACCAGTTGGGAAATCCACTCTCACTGGCTCTATTAAAGCACTTGGGAGGTAACCAATCTAGAAGAATCATATAAATTTCTCTTACACCCAAGATCTGTAAAGGTGAGGGGAGAGGAACATTCATATAGTCCTTTGGAATTACAAACTAGAAAACACTTCAAGCACGCAAGACAATGATTCATTTTAAGCACCAAGCTAAAGCATTTTCTAACTAATAAAAATAGACATGAGAGCTTTGTGAAAACACGCAAGGTCTTCGACAAGCATCCTCTAGTAAATACGTTAGTATTTTGTAATTACTTTCTTCATCCTCAGTGCCCTGCAAACCACTGTTAAGTTGATCCAAAAATAAAATCAGAGAAAAACAAAAGTCAAGAAACAACAGATGGTTAGCAAAACTGAGATAAGAAATATCAAATAAAGGTCCCTGTGGTCAAAGTGCGCGCGACAATTCTCGCAGGCTCGTGCGAAGAAGTACAGATAATCCCATGAAGAACTAGAAAGTTTGTGTGACACGCTGTGAAATTTCACATGACATCTCTTACAAATACGTACGGACAGAGTGAAAAAATGAAAGTAAGTCCAATAAAATGAGGCAAAAAATTGATTTTTTAGCCCCACGGTGGGTGCCAGAAATGTATACATTAAATGTGACCTTCTTATTTAACCATACACTTCAACATAGTCCTTATTCATTAGACACACACAAAAATGAACATGATTTATTCATCCTTCATGTCTGTATGATTCGACCTATTGCCTTCTATCAAGACAGGGTTTTTGAATGGCTCTCAAAATGAGAGTCTCACTACCTAGACCAATCTAAGAACGAAGGATTTTTCTCCATGAATGAAATGCAATGCAAGATTAATCTAAGAATGAAAGATGCAAGATTAATCTAAGAATTAAATAGATTAAACTATGACATGATTTTGAATGAGATTAATCTAAGAAAATGAAAGTAATCTAATATTGCAAATGAGAGCTTAATAGAAATGAGATTATGAACTAAAATACAACAGCAATTCGTTATTCTAACAATGCATATTTTTGAATGAGAAATGGGAGTTCTTTTATAGACTGAGACTCTACTCAGAATAGAAAGTTTCCTTTTGACTTAAAATAGATAAAAAAGCCATTTCATATTAGCAAGTTTTCTTTAAAAGAAAACAATGAACTGTTTTCTTTTTTTTAACTGTTTTCTTTCTCTTTAAAGCATAGTTAATTCAAAGTTTCCATTTCTGAACTGGAGAGAAGATTTTTGAGAGAATATTTAATTAAATAAATAGAATATGACCTCATAAATGTATTTTCTCAATTATTGGAATAATTAAATTCAATTATTGAAATGAGGATATTTTATTTAATAATTTAATATTATTTAATTCTTTTTTATGTGTTTTAGCTAAAAGGGGTGAATTTAATTTAATTAAAGTGCTAGGACTTTATAATTAAATTAATTCAATCCTAGGGTTTGTTTAGCTAATTGATTGATATTTAGGAATTAAATATAATGTATGATTAATGCAGATTTAGGGTTTTCTGCATTTGACACTCAGGTCGAGTAGAGTCAGTCAGAACTCAGAATTGCCTAGTATAATAGGACTTTGATGATTCCGAAGAATGACAAATGCAAAAAAATTGGTTAGGGTCGCAAGATGCCAATTTTATGGTGTTACAATTGACACGTGGATTTTTAACGTGGAAACCCTGTTAAGGGAAAAACCACTTGGGACCGGTAACCCAAAATTTTCACTCTTCTAAAGTGAGCTTAGTGAAGAGCCAACCCTATTAAAGGTTACAAACACATTGTTATGTGTAACCTTGTTAGAGGATTTAAAAGTTTAGTTTGTCAATAGGTATCCGGCATCTCATGCTATCTTCATGATCAATCTTTTTGATACTCCTTGGGATGTATCTCAATATAGAAAGGATCTTTAAATCCTGCTCGGTTAAGAGACTTTCTAAATCAATGGTTAAACCAAAACAATACGATCTGTTCACATATACAACTTATACTTCCAGATTTTTAGATCTATTGTAAGCTCGTAAAACTAATCTGATCAATATATCTCTTTTAATACCTTTTCTCCACTTTAGTTCTTCTTAGTGATGCTGTGCTTTGTTTCTTGATGTTTGCAAAAAAATTTAGCTCTTTCCTCAGCTTGATTGATCAGGATTGTTTGAAGTTGCTCTTCATCAGTTTCTCTTCAGCATCCTCTTTTCATTCATTCACCCACTCAATTTGTAATGAATTAAGTTGTCTTTTTTATAGACATGATATCACTGTTATTAGGTTCTTGATTTTCTTGATCTTGGCGTGATCCACAATCTTACCCAATTAGATTTAAAGAAAAACTCTTGTTTTATGTTGTAGAGATCTTCTTTCCAACTGGACAAAACAAATTTAAATCCTTTACTTATCTCTGGCTTTATCTTTTCGATGAAAATAATGATAACTACCAATTAAGTCCATATTTAGCTCTGCCAGCTAGATATTTTTTCATTTCTGAACCTAAGTTAATTTCAGTGTTTTAACTTGTTGATAGCTTCGGTCAACACTCCAGTTCTCATCAGGCTTCTCCGTCAGTTTACACTATGTTTATGGATTTTGGTTATGCTTGTGATTCTGCTCATCGGTGTTCTTTCTCGGGCATCACTGTGACTTGAATTTCAGTGATCTTTGTCCATCGATTTCCACTAGATGTCAGTGTTTGAAGTCACATAGTGAATGCTTATCTTTTATACATTACTGAAAGCATACTATTTATCTCTGTGATTCTCTCAAGTCTTTGACACTTTGATTATAACCGATTATATTATGTCAAGTTGACATCAATGACAATACAATCCATTATATGATTTAATGTCTTGCATTATCCTTCTACATTTTAGTGATCAACTTAACATCTTCAAACATTCAATCAGTTACATGTCATCACTCCAGTGCTTCTTCTGATGTAGAACTTTCTCCTCTAAACTTGGCCTCTAACTTTGTTAACATTCTTCTTGTCTTTGTTTCTATTGCTTTCTTTTTAAGTTCAAACTCAATTCTAGAGATTTCTTTCTCAAATCTTCCAAACCTTTTCTCTGTTGTATCTATAGGTTTACTTAGAAATACCTCTACATATTTGTCAATCTCATATTCATAGTTTTCATAACCCATTATAGGTATCCAAAATGTTCTAGGCATGACAAGTTGAAGTATACATGTGCTTGTATCTACTAAGAAACATATTTCATCCTTATACTTCTAAATAATACCAGGTGGTATCCTCCATTTCTTGTGCATTCTAGATTGAAATTTTTTGAAATACACTCACATATGAGTATCAAATTAGTCTCCCAATTCCTTGATATAATCAGAGATATGTGTTACCACAGGTCTATCTTCCTTCCATTAATCATTATATTTTTCTAGGGAAATACTTTTGAAAATAAAAGAAGATATAGACAAGTAGTGACCCATGCTTGAATGACTTCTTCTTATCATTTGTAATCTTCTCCCTATTAAAAACCATCTGACTAGCTATAAATTTATAAAGATTGTATGGTACATTCTCACTTACCAATTTATATGCAACATGTACCACTCCATGAGGAATGTTTTTGTATCTATTCGACTGATAAAGTCTATAACCAACAACCATATCTACAAATATTGCAACATCATCAGGGATATCCATCAAATTCATGGCTCTCTTGTATCTTTGATATTTTGTCAATTATGCAACTAATTCACCAGAGATTTGCCTCAAGGTAGGCATCTCACTGGTGGCATTGAAACCTGTAACCCTTCTAATTACTTTACTAGTGATCTGTTGGTTCTCATCCAACCATAGGAATTGATCATGAAACCTAATCAATACATATCTCTTCCAGTCATCATGAAAATAGTTAGGGAAATCAAGTGTGTTCAGAATACCATTGTTCATCAGATGTGCATACTTGTTCTTCAAGCTTCTAACTTCACACAACTTTACATACCCAGATTTGATATCTGCTTCTCCAAGTTCCTCCATATTATTGTGAATGAAAGAATAGATGTCTTCAACCAAGAGGATTCTAGGTGGTATCTATGACAATGCTCCAGCTTTTTCAACCTCGGCAGCCTTCATAGGATGCAACTTGAATTATGGTCACGGTTCTTCAACATGTGCAATTAAGATAGGAGTATCAATCCTTTTTTCCATCTTTAACTCTTCTCAACAGTTGAAATCAAAAACTCAACTCCAAGTGATCAAATTATCCACATCAACTCTTTCTCTTTTCACATAGGGTTTAGCACTCTCACTCTTAAAATTTAATTGTCACTCATAAAACTCAAGTAGACGGTTGCTCAAATTTAGTTCACACTAGCTCATAAATAGTTCTCGTGAAAGAAAAAGTGTGTAAATGATCTTGTCCCATGTATTAATAATTCCACTGGGGTTTTACTATTCATACTAGTTACCCTTACCTATTTGTTCAATCATTAAATGCATAGTTCTACTATTCGGTTCACTTCCAACAGTAATATTTGATAATGGTTGCAACATTTTCATAATATTGTTAAGGATAAGTACAAAGACATCACCTCGCATCTTATTATGCTAATTTGGATTATTTACTTATAATTTTAGGGGTCTGGTTGATAGGACATTTATATTATTCCCCTTAAGTCAATTTCTTGACCTAGTTAGAAGGTGAACTCTCAATGCTAATGACATGTAACTGATTGAATGTTTGAAGATGTTAAATTGATGATCATGCAAGGCATTAAATCAGTTAATATATTGTATTATCATTGATGTCAACTTAATATAATCTATATGGTCATAGGAATACTGCCAAAGACTTGAAAGAACCAATGAGTCAAAGGCTATGCTATCAATAATGCATATAAGTCAAGTATTCACTAAGTGATTGTATACACTGATGGAGTGCACGCCGATGGTCAGAGTAAAAGAACAGAGTCACAGTATTACCTGATGAGCTAATGCACATCATTATCGACAAGAAAAGTTACAGTGTTGACCGATGAAAAAAACACAGAGTAACCTGATGGAAAAGATTTTAGTGTTTCCAAATGGAAAAAAACAAGGACGGAGATCCCGATGACAACTGAAGTCACATCAACGGAATAGTCAGTTATCACTGATGACTAACTAAAGTGTTGACCGATAGAATAGAGATTTTAGAAATGACAAAATGCTTAGCTGTCAAGAGCTATAAATAGACTTAACAGATACTTATCATTTTTTTAATCATCCAGAAAAAGCCAGAGATAAGTAATTGATTTAAAGCTGATTTGTCCAGTTGGCAAGAAGATCTCTTTGAGATAAAACATGGGTTTGCTTTAAATCTATTGGTGAGAATTTTGGATCATGCAAAGAATCAAGAAAGCCAAGAAAAGGTAAATCATGTCTCTGTTGGAAAGATTGCTACAATGTAGACAATTGTTATTTTTTCATTGATGTCAAACCTTAACTGGTGAGACTATTGTTGTATGTTTGAGTACCATATCTATTGATTGATGAAGATTTGAAGAATAGGATAAGAAGAAGACCAAGGAAGTGGTTGAGTTATGAGTATACACCAAGGTACTTGATCATTTGGCACTTTGGCAAAGTGATATGTTGTTTATCTTTTACTGACAGTTCACTAGAAGGTCGATGTCGAGCAAAGCAAATTTGATGTCGAGAAAAGTGAAAAGTGATGCCGAGCAAAGCAAAGATGATGTCGAGTGCTAGTGAAATGCCGAGGGAGATAGAGAAAGCAGAGCAACAGTATTTTAGTAATTAATGAGATTTGAGATCTCTAGCCGACATAGTTGATTTTATTGGGATATGCATTTTTAATTAAGATTGGTCCACATTCATTTAATGCACAGGAAACCATTATTAGCGCATGGATTCAATGTTTAATTAATGACTATACTAGAGAAGTAAATAAAATGTAATGATGGAAAGATCCATTGGATCTGACCTAACTTGAGATCTACGATCTTGATTAAGTGGTAAAAGATCTATCTGACCTAGATGAAGAGGTATAATATAACCTACAAAGGTTATTATTATAACAAAAACAAGAATGAAGTTAGTAAGGAAATCAGTAAGGAAGTATGAAAGGATATCAAATGATACATCAGTACAGTACAGGTACACTTGTATATAATTTTTGTAGGCATGTAGACTTGTATATTATTTCTGAGTATATTCCTAGGGGGAGTACTTTGTATACTTAGGCAATATTTTGATGAAATGAATGGAAGTAATGATAAGTATTTTTGCCACTAATATGAAAGGGGGAGATTGTTAATCTCTAAGTTCTATTGATGATTAGTGACCAACACTTAGTCATTCATCTAGGCAATTTTTGTTGGCTATCACTGTGGCTGAGCTAAAACTATGCAAGGTCGAGCAACATTGCCGAGTAGTTATCAGTTTGCCTAGTTACATTGCCGAGCCAAGTTACATTTCCAAGCTGAGAAGGATACAGGGATGTTAAGTGCCGAGCGACAAACAGTCAAGTGCCGAGCATAACAGTTTTTGTATATATGTCTAGAATGATACAAACTTCAAGGATAAGTGATTCGGCCGACTTATATAAGCTTTTTGGGCTGACTAATGTATGCATTTAATATTCTTATATGGATTTAGTTATACATTTAATTATTTTATCCTATGCATGACTCATTGTAAGCATTAATTATTTTACCATCAAGGTATGGATGTCAGATCTTGATCGTTGATCTAGATCTCGCTATCAAATTTGAACAAGCATATTAGATTGCTTCTAAACCCTACTTTGTAAGTGTGTATGGTGTGTGGCGACTACATTTTGAAGTGAAATGCACACAGGTTTATTTTTTTAAGAAGTAGAGATCAAGCAGAGAAAGAAAACAGTGAATAGCAGAGTAAAGATATATCAGATTATGAGATCATAGAAGGTACTGAAAAGAGGAGATCTGTCATCAGCATCAGAGTGCATGACGAAGGATCAATACTTAAGACATTCTAATAATTTTATTAGGTTAAAATATCTTAACAAAGTGGTTCTAGAAGACCTTTCTTTATCTCCTAACAGAGTGCTTACTTCATTGTAAGTTTCAAATCCTTTAACAGGGTAGATTATAATGATCTTAAGCTCTTAACAAGGCAAACCTTTCACAGGGTAGATTACATTTTGTAATCAAACATTTGTAACCTTAACAGGTACACTTTATTACTACAGTAGTGGAGAATTTTGTGGGTGTCATCCCCACCCCAGTTTTACCTATTTGGGTTTCTAGGTTACCAAGTTATTGTGTTATGTGTTACTTATTTTATTGTGTGGATGCTATCTGAGATTACATTAGATTCATATATTTATGAATGTGGATCAAGTTTATTTTAGTGTTTAATTTTGAAGATTTGATTCACCCCCCCTCTCAGTATCTTGCTTTCCCATTATTGTATTTCCAACAATTGGTATCAGAGCTTAGTTCTCTAAAAGGGTCATAATCAGCTTGAGAATACAAATCTTGAGATGGAGATCTACAAGATGGGTAAATTCATTGAGAATAAAAAGATTGATATTCAGCTAGCACTACAACAACTTTAGACTACAAGACAGGAATTCAAGAAGTCCTTAGCTGCAAGGAAAGATTTGGCCAAACAAATGAATGACACTCATTATCAGGAAGAGGACACCGCAAATCTATTTTAGAATTGAGGTTCTATTGAGAGTGATGTAGCAATAGCAGATCTACTAGAAAAGAACAATGCACTATGTGAAGAAGTAAAAAAACTAAGAATGTGTGAAGTTGTTGAACAAAAAAAGAAAGCCAAAGATGACAAGGCTATGGCAGAAGTAGACAAGAGAATGATGACTACCAGACTTGATGAAAGAACACATGATGTGCAAACAATGACAGTCAATCAAGTGGATATGGCAAATCAACTACTACTTGAAAATCAGGAGATCAATAGGAAAGACTTAGAGATTGTTAATCTTAGATCTGAGAACAGTCAATTGAAAGATGAATTGAGATCTGAGAAAGAAATTAATAATAGAGTGAATGATCTGAGTACTACTATGAGCTACTTTGAACAACTGGTGGAAGCATCAAGAAGACCTAAAGATTCTTCTGGATTAGGTCACACTAGACAACATACAACCACTGAAGATGGAGAATCATCTAAGACAGGTGAAAGAAAGCATGCTAAGCTAAGAAACAAAAAACCTGTTTGTCATCACTGTGGGAAACCAGGTCATACAACAAACATTTGTTGAAGCAAGAATGGTAAGTCCAATATGAAAACTAACTTTAATGGTTATTGTTTTAACTGTAATAAGTTTGGACATCAAGCACGTGATTGCAAGACAAAGGCAATAAAAACATATAGACTCAATGGTAATTTCTATAAATGTCACAAATATGGTCATAGAGCACAAGATTGCAGATCTAAAGGTAAACAGCAGTGGACATCAAAGGTACAAGAGAAATCACCAAGAAAAGGAAATAATCACAATTGGGATTACAATACATGGCATAGTTGTCATTACTGTGGTGAGTATGGACATGTTCTAGAAAACTACATAAGGACACATTTCAGAGGTAAATCTAAAAGTTGGATGAATGGAAGCCTGGTTTGTCATAGTTGTCTGAAAATTGGTCATACAAGGAAAGATTGCAAGACAAGAGTACCTGCTCCTACTGTTGAGAAAATAAGGGAATAGATGAACAATACATGGGTTAAGAAGTCTGAACCATGTAGCAGTGAAGCTAATGAAGCTGAGGTCACCCAATCCAATGGATCAGGTGATCACATCATCTCCAACTAAGAGAAAGAGGTATGTAAGGAACTGTATTTAAAAATTCTTATCTTACATCAGTTCCTAACATGAAATGTATAAAAGTCCATATTTGCATATGTTAAGATGTACCAGGACATATTTTGAAGACAAAATTCCGAGATGAGAAAATTGTACTAATAGGTGTCGAGTACTACTCATGGACACTAAAGCAGAGTTCTTTAGTGAGTGCCGAGTTTTGTTGGCCGAGTGAAGTTTTATGATGGCCAAGTTTAGTGAGATGAGTGTGATGCAAGTTGTGTTAAAGCCAAGGACAGCTAGCTTGCACTAACTCAATGGGAAAAACATTCAATGCTCACCTACCTTGACATTTTGAAGCTTATAAAGGGTTAACAGTCAACATCTCATTTTTACCTTGCAATTTTTACTGGTTAACGGAGCGATTGAAGTAAATTGCAAAATTGATCTTAACAAAGTTAGCTATGAAGATTTTTACCAGCATGTCATCAGCAATCCTAAGGTGAACAGTGAATAGTGCAAAGAGCTACTTGTCGAGGTACTCTATTTTTCATCTCTCGAACCCTAAATTCAAAATTATGGCTGCAAGTTCTTCCGCACAACATAAGAGTATGGAGGTAGAACCAGAGAAAATTTAGTTGATACAGAGTGATGAATGTGAACCTCTCAACTTTTGAGCCGTTCCTGAAAGTGTGATTCAGAGTTACTTAACGAGAGCCCTCTCATCCATTCCACCCAAGGTACTCATGATTCATGATGTTCAATCATGTTATATGGTTAAGATTGGTGAAGTAGGAGATAGTGAATTGAGGAAATCCTACAGTAAATTGTGTGACAATGGAGTTCTGAAGGCAGAATTCAAACATCTAGTTGACAAAGGGTTAACTTGTGCCCTAGATTTTCCACAAGGTTTCAAAGATGAATGGATAAAATTTAGCCTTAGCTGAGTTCATGACATGTATATGTGGTTAGATAATGGACCAGTCAAGATCACCAAAAGCATGATTCATCGAGTGACTAGATATCCTTTAGTAAATGGAAAATGAGCCATGAGGGATAACATCAAAGAAGAAATTACATTGAACACTGGAGCAGTATGGAATAATAGAGGTATGACTATCTCTACAATTACTGACCTAGAACTTGACTTTGGAGTAAGGGTTATAGCACATAAGTTCTATCAGTCCAGCAGATTGGATAGTGTTCCTTGTATAGCAGTTGATCAGGCATGGAAAATTGTGAAGAAGAGTCACACATATGATCTAGCCGAGCTATAGAAGACACAACTAGACGAGAACCTAGCATCAATCAGAAAGGCTAAGAGCTCATCATGTAAGTTTGGTTCTTTATTAGTCTGTATATTTTTCTACATTCAGGATACATTTCCTACACTGGGAAACATTGTTTGGAAAAAGGATAGGCCCATAACAGTTCAGATTAGTGAATGTATAGAGAAACTAGGAAGCAATTTCAACAACATAATAGGGAGATATTTTGTAGAATTCAAAAAGAGAATGAGATTAAGGACTAGGATTCCTAAGTCACTAGTGGAGAAGAACTATGAAGAAATCTATTTTCTAGTTGATACAGATAATACTTATATCAAGGCAATGACTCCTAGGGTAACATACTTAGAACCTTTCCCATATGAAATCAATGTTGATGAAGCATCATCTACCATCATTGCACTCCTAGCTGAGGCAATTGATACTACAACAGAGAGATTTGGAAATTTTGATGAAGCTAAGGCTAAAATTTCTAGAAGTTTGAATGAAGGAACTATGGAGAGGAAAAGAAAGAAGATTGTGAAAAACCTAAAGAAAATGGTTGGCTTAGGTAGTGATGAAGAACCTGAGGATGCACCTTTAGGCCTAACCACTGGACAAGGTGAGGATATTTCTATAGAGGAGGAATTAAGTGCATCAGAAGAGGTTACTAAGAAATCTAAGGGAAAGAAACCATCAATTGTCATAGTAACCAAGAAGAGCAAAGCCAAACCTAAGATTACACCTCCTACAGCTAATCGTCTGAGGACTAGAGCATCTATTATCACTTCCCTGGTAGAATTATAAACCAAAGTGTATGGCAAGAGAAAATTTGAAGAAATTAGTTCTGGAAAGGAAGCAAAGGTTTCTCCTAAGGCTGAGCCAAGAAAGCCAACAAAAAGACCAAGAAGGAGACTAAATTTGGGAATAGATAGTGATGAGGAGAAGATAGACACTGATGAACATAGAAACATACCTACAACTCAATTCAAGAAGCCAACAAGCATTGATGAGGTATGTGACACTTTGAGGAATTCAGAAGGGTTAGCAACATTTAAGTTCATTAAGTATGAAAAGTTGAAAACTGCAGATAGGCACAAAGTACAGGAAGCACTCTTGGACATGATGAGTACTTTCAAATTAACTCCTACAGAGATAGGAAATCATGTGCTCGATGAACTTTATGATTTTCTATCAAGCAAATGGGAATTTGCACTGTCCACAGAAAGACAGATCAGGGAAGGAAAACTAGGCCAGGTAATACTTGAGCTCACCTCAAAACAAAGAGTCAAATTTATAGAGGAGTAAAAGAGAAGATTTGTCCCTAAAATTAGAGGCTATGATGTTCTTAAAAATGACATTGAAGGTGTAGTACAACAAAGTACAAGGATTTGGAAAGAGATCTTTGGTCGACTCATTCCAAAAGATAAGAAATCTGGTGAAGGGACATCTGAGAAAAAGACAAAAGAAGTTGAAGTCAAGACTACCCCTGAACCATAGGTAACACAAGGTCAAATTGTCATTGAACAGGACAAGACCAAAGATGCATTAGATGCAACAAAATCTATTGATCTGACTGTAGACAGTCCTTTGGATTATATAGTTGATGATCCAAGCAATTTTAATGCTGAGGATCAAGAGATGCCAAGTGGTAAAGAAACTGACTCACCTATTAAGGAAATTGATACAGAAGGAAGGAATACCACAGCATCTGATGAGATAATTGAAGTTGGCAGTGATCAGAAAGGTGAAGAGAAATAGAAACTAAATGAAAAAGAGGTAACTTCAAAAAATCCAACTATTTTAGAGGTTGTGAAAATATTTTTAGATAGTGGAGTAGGGATGAAGGATATTGTTGATGAGCCTAAAGAAGAAGAGGTAATGCAAGTGTTGGTTGATCTACTACACTCTGCATCATCCACTCCTACAGGTCCTAAAATTGGGAATATGCTAAACCCCTAGACAATTTTGATAGAATTAAAGGAGGCAATAGATATTGACACTGTCAAAGGGAAATATATTATGCTGCCGAGCATAAGTTCACCAGAATTGAAGAAGAAAATATTGAAGAAGAAGTCTCAAATTTTAGATGTAACATTAGATGAAGTCATTGTAATTACACAATGGGATCCCAATGAGTTATCTTTTGAACAAATAGGGACTCTTCAAGAATTACTTAAGAGGAAGAAGAGACAGGAAGAGATGAAGATAGAACAAAAGAAAAAGCAAGTGTTGCATGACATCAAAGACATATTTACAAAGGCTTTTGACTTAGAGGATGAAACACCTCAAGCTCCAATCATAGATCAGCTAGTCAACATTGTATAGAAGGTAACTAATGAGGACATAGACAGCAATGAAAAGCTTCTGCAATGGTCCAGGAGAAGATTTGAGAGCAAATTTCTAGAGAAGATCTCAGAAGAGATTGACACTAAATAGGTTGAACTTTCTATTCTTGTAGAAACTTTAGAGAAAGTTATAGCCAATGTTTATTATTTGTACAAAAAATTATGTAATGTTGAATTTTTCACAAAGGATAATCTACAGCTTGTTGAGAAGCTACAGTTAGATTTAAGATCAACTAGTACTACTTTGGGTAAAGATACTACATCTAGTTATTTACATTTAAATAAGTTGATAAATGCACAAAGGAGAATAGTTGAGCTTATGGCTCAAGATGGTCAAATAAGGGCCAAATTGATAACTATTTAGACAATCCTATTGCCTCACTTGGAGGTAATACAAAAGGAAATCTCAAAAGCAAAGGAGTTATCACAGAGCAGTGAAAATATATCAATATAGTAGATTGGATAGTGTTCCTTATACAGCCGTTGATCAGGCATGGAAAATTGTTAAGAAAAATCATACATATGATCTTGTCAAGCTACAGTAGACACAATTAGCCAAGAACCTAGCATCAATCAGAAAGGCTAAGAGCTCATCATGTAAGTTTGGTTCTTTACTAGTCTGTATATTTTTCTACATTCAGGATACATTTCCTACATTGGGAAATATTGTTTGGAAAAAAGATAGACCCATTACAGTTCAGATTAGTGAATGTATTGAGAAACTGGGAAGTAATTTCAATAGCATTTTGGGGAGTTATTTTGTAGAATTCAAGAAGAGAATGAGATTAAAGACTAGAATTCCTAAGTCGAAGCACTATGAAGAAATATGTTTTCTAGTTGATACAGATAATACTTATATCCAGGCAGTGACACCTAGGATAACATGCTTAGAACCATTTCCATATGAAATCAATATTGATGAAGCATCAGCTACCATCATTGCACTCCTAGCTGAGGCAATTGATACTATAGTAGAGAGATTTGGAAATTTTGATGAAGCTAAGGCTAAAATTTCTAGAAGTTTGAATGAGGGAACTATGGAGAGGAAAAGAAAGAAGATTGTGAAAAATCTGAAGAAAATGGTTGGCTTACCTAGTGATGAAGAACCTAAGTATGCACCTTTAGGCCTGACCACTGGACAAGGTGAGGATATTTCTACAGAGGAGGAAGTGAGTGCATCAGAAGAGATTACTAAGAAAGCTAAGGGTAAAATACTATCAATTGTCATAGTAACCAAGAAAAGCAAAGCTAAACCCAAGGTTACACCTCCTATAGCTAATTGTCCAAGGACTAGAGCATTTATTGTTACTTCTCCAGTAGAAGTACAAACTAAAGTATATGGTAAGAGGAAATTTTCATAAAGTAGTTCTGGAAAGGAAGCAAAGATTTCTCCTAAGGCTGAGCTGAGAAAGCCAGCAAAGGGACCAAGAAGGAGATTAAATTTGGGGATAGATAGTGATGAGGAAAAGATAGAAACTGATGAACCTAGTAACATACCTACAACACAATTCAAAAAACCAGCTAGTATTGATGAGGTATGTGACACTTTGAGGAATTCAGCAGGGTTAGCAACTTTTAAGTTCATTAAGTATGAAAAGTTGAAAACTACAGATAGGCATAAAGTACAGGAAGCACTATTGGATATGATGAGTACTTTCAAATTAACTCCTACAGAGATAGGAAATCATGTGCCCGATGAACTTTATGATTTTTTTGTCAAGCAAATGGGAATTTGCACTTGCCACAGAAAGACAGATCAGGGAAGGAACTCTAGCCCAGGTAATACCTAAGCTAACCTCAAAGAAAAGAGACAAATTCATTGAGGATTACAAGAGTAGGTTTGTTCCTAAACTCAGAGGCTATGCTATTCTGAAAAATGATATTGAAGGTGTAGTACAAAAAAGCACAAGGATCTAGAAGGAAATCTTTGGACTGATCATTCCAAAAGATAAGAAATCTGGTGAGGGGACATCTGAGCAAAAGACAAAAGAAGTTGAAGTGAAGACTACCCCTGAGCCACAGATAACTCAAGGTCAAATTGCCATAGAATAGGACAAAACCAAAGATGCATTAGACTCAACTAATTCTATTGATCTGACTGCAGACAGTCCTATGGATTTTATAGTTGATGATCCAAGAAATTTGAATGTCGAGGAACAAGAGATGTCAACTGGTAAAGACACTGATTCGCCTATTAAGGAAACTGATACTGAAGAAGGGAAGACCACAACATCTGATGAAATAATTGAAGTTGTCAATGACCAGAAAAGTGAGGAGAAACAACAAGCAAATGAGCAAGAGGTAACTTCACAGAGTCCACCTATTTTAGAGGTTGTGAAAATAGTTTTAGATAGTGGAGTAGGGATGAAGGATATTGTTGATGAGCCTAAAGAAGAAGAGGCAATGCAAGTGTTGGTTGATCTACCACACTCTGCATCATCCACTCCTATAGGTCCTAAAACTAGTGGTATGCCCAATCCACAGACAATACTGACAGAATTAAAAGAGGCATTGGACATTGACACTGCCAAAGGAAAAGATATTATGCTGCCGAGCATAAGTTCTCCAGAGTTGAAGAAAAAGAAAATCTTGAAGAAGAAGTCTCAAATTCTAGATGTAACATTAGATGAAGTCATTGTGATTCCATAATGGGATCCCAATGAGTTATATTTTGAACAAATAGGGACTCTTCAAGAATTACTTAAGAGGAAGAAGAGACAGGAAGAGATGAAGATAGAACAAAAGCAAAAGCAGGTGTTGCATGACATCAAAGACATATTTGGAAAATCTTTTGACTTAGAGGATGAAATGCCTCAAGCTCCAATCATTGATCAGCTAGTCAACATTGTACAGAAGGTAACTGACGAGGACATAGACAGCAATGAAAAGCTTCTACAATGGTCCAAGAGAAGATTTGAGAGCAAAGTTCTAGAGAAGATCTCAGAAGAGATTGCAACAAAACAGGTTGAACTTTCTATTCTTGTAGAAACTTTAGAGAAAGTTACAGCCAATGTTTATTCTTT
>MU224404.1:1907757-1928083 GCA_018584345.1 Thuja plicata | reverse complement strand
TTCAAAGCAATTGCATTTCCCTTTTCTTCATCTACCTTTTGTTCCACAGCCTCCTCTGACTTAGGCTTATCTTCAATTTGCATTGGTGGTGGTTGTGCAGGTACATATACCACCTCAGGCTTTGTTTATAACTCTTCTGTTAATGTCTTGATCATCTGATCCCCCTGGTACAGTTGTATGTGGCATATATCCCTGTCTTTAGACAATGCACTTGTTTCTTCTAACAAAGTACTATACCTCTCAGACAATTGTTTAGTCTTGTCTTCATTCAGGTGAGTCCAGTGTGTCATAATTTGGGAGATTTCTAAGTCCCTTGTATTTTGTACAGACCACACCATTTGGTTGCCTACCATATTTTCTTGAATATTCACTAACTGGGGCTTTTGGTCCTTTGGGCTTAGGCTCCACATTGCAAAAGCCTGAGATTTTGGGCTATACCCAAATCCTTTTATCATATCTCCCATCTGGACCTCACTAGGCATTTTGAGATCTAGCTATTTTCTAATTTGGTCTATGATAAAGGCAGATGCCAAATCCCATCCCTCAGCCAATAATATTCCACTTCCTACCACCATCTTCCTGGCATCCTCGGGTGAAATGTCCTCACTTTCAGGATCATAACTCTGTAAAGCCACTAGGGCTTCACTTGTTATTATTTCTTTCCCATCCACAGTCAATTGGGATCTGAGCTGCTCTATTTTATGCCATCTTAGGAAGTCTTTAAACTCCTTTGTTTTAACAAAGCTATCATCATCTAGAAAAAAATTTTGATGAAGCAATCTTTCAGCTTCAACATTGGCCTTAAGTGGTATCTCAACTTCATCTTCTAGGTCAGGCCGTTGCTTCTTGCCTTCCCTAATTGCCTTCCTTAGGTTATGATCATATAACCTAGTGCCAGGTACTAAGGCCTTAGCATTGTCTTTTTTCTTACTTTGTCCCTCCATTGAAGGCTGCCCTAATTCCAATTTTTGCCTTTTTGTAGCAGGCTCTTTTACATCATCAGGCTGAGTAGCAATAGTTTGATCAATAATGTGACCCTCTACTCCCTACAACTGTGGGATCTCAGCCATTTCTTGCTCTGAGGCTTGTTGTGGTGAAGGATAGATAGTAGGACGTTCATAATCACTGTCACTACCACTGTCATATTCTGACTCTGAGTGTTCAGGTGTTTGAGCACCTTTCTTGTCTAGGACTGTATCCAATTGTTCTATAAGAACATAATAGTTGTCTATCATGGCCTTAATTCTATCAAAATATGGGAGATTAGGGTAAAAACCCCCAAAAGACAACCCATTTCTTTTTATTTGCTTCTCCAGCTTCAGCAATTCCTAGATTCTTAGTCTTCTAATGTGGACATCATCTTCATCCAAGATGTTCCTTGTTGCACCTTCTTCAATACACTCATAATGGACATTTTTATTGGTGATGGTAGGTGTGTACAATTTCCTAACCCCTGCCATGAAGCCTTCTGGATCGATGTACCTATAGGGGGCTACCCTCATTCTGTATCTTTCCAACCACTAACCTACTTCATCAATGGCACCTTTACCAATTGTAAAGTTTAGAATCTTGAATTGCCTAGGGGTTATAGTCCCCTTCTTGTGTGATGCAAAGTGCTCATTATCTGTTAACAATAACTGCCATATGAATTCCATTACAGCCACTCTAGTAGGCACATGATATGGTAATAAATGAGGTGGGTGAATACACCCATATACCCTGATAATGGTATAATTCTCCTCCAAGAAGAAATCACCCCAATTGTGTTTTCCAGACCAATTATCTGTATAATCACAGGGCCTGAGCAGTTGTATGATCTCCAATGGGACTCTTGTCCTGCTTGTTCCCAAACTCTGCACCATTGGATACAAAATCCAATTATGAAAAGCACAGTAGTCACACTCCCTAGAAGTGTAATTCCAAACCCTGACCCAAAATTGGATAGGATTTGGCGCTAACTGGTAGAACCTTTGAGGAGTTAAGTTATGAACATCCATGATTACAAAATTGAAGTACAAGAGGAAATGCATAAGGACTGAGTAGTGCAAAAATTTAGGTTCCTTCTCCTTTGGATTCTTTTATCTTTTCTGGGTTGCAATGAAACCCTCATGCATTTCATCAATTATGTGCTATATATAATCATAGCTGGTGCTTGAATGCACCTCTTGTAAGTCTAGCACCATCATCAGGATGCCAGCATTGATTTTTTCTGCATCTCCATCTCTACCTAGCACTCTACACAGAGCATAAGATTTATACTTAATGTAGAAGTGTAGATCCTTATAATAATATGGATTTGGCTCGGCCATAGGATCTAAGTAATTTTTCACTTCTTTCAACATGTGTTTCTGTAATAATCCTTTAGCAATACCAGGCTTCAAACTATACCTCTTCTCCTGCCTTGTCATGTCAATTTTAGTAGACATGGTGCTAAATAAGCCAAAAGCCTGCATGAATGAGTTTCTATTCAAAATTAAAAGGGCAGTGCCATCATCCCTTTTGATGGTCTTTGTCAAAACATCATAGTGATTGGCTAGGTCTAAGAATAGGTCTATATCTAGGAAGACATTAGGAACAAGTAACCTAGCCAAACCACAGGTCCAAGGGTTTGATACTGGGATAGGCTTATCAGAATTCTTATAGAAATAATTGAAAAGGGAGAAACTTGTTGTGCCTGGAGTCACAGTATCTCAAATTTCCTTGTACTCATCAAGGAGAAAATTAGCATTAGCCTTCTTATTCTGTGTCAACCCAGGTAGGAGACAGAGGAATTCATCAGAAAAACTCGCCTTTCCCTTCTGTTCCTCCTCACTTCCTCCACTTGTCGAAGCAACACTCATATCTCCGCTCATGCTTGCAACACCCTGAATCTCTTACTCCTTACTGATATTGAAACAAATCTATCTCAGAGCTTAGTTTAACCGTCTTGTGCACAATTTTCTGAGACTTAGAACCCTTTGATCAAATCTGGAAACACTACAAACTGAGCACAAAATCTCTTTTTTCTAAAAACTTAGCAACTTGGGCTCTGAAGACTTAAAGCATGGTGACTGAAAATGAATGCACCATCAACTCCTTATAGCCATCATTCAGAGTACGCAGCTCATAATTCAGAAACATCAGTTCTGCCATTAATTTGACATGATGTGAACTTGAACAAAAACCTAGCCGTAGTTGCATGAAGTTGACAGAAAATCAAATTTTCAAAAATGAATCCTCGAAACAATCGTATAACATTTAAAAGAGCTGACATGTCACACTGTGATTCATTAACTGTCTTACATCTCAACTACTCTTTTTACACAGTAATCAAAATACAAGCCTGTGATTGGTTACCGAGCGATTCATACTGTCATATCAAAAAAAATGCCGCCATTTTTTAGATTTTGGGATCAGGTGACTGCGTGACTGCATAAAGTCTCTTTATCACGGGCCTCTATCACTAACCCATGGTTTATCTCGAGACACAGTGACAATGCATTTTCTTACCTCTGGCTGACCCGAATCACCATCTAGCGATCACGTGACCCAACTGAAATCATAGTCACGCACAGTTAAGACTAACTCATTACCTTTTCTGAGACCTTGCAACTAACTATCACCCTTAACTTCTTACAGTTATCTCCTAGTCACTGAGTGCTTCTGTTTCATGGCAAGACTATGCGACCACACCTAGTCGCCCGATCGCAGAATCTAAGTCCTAAACATTTAACTTTTTTATAATAGGTTAGATGCGCCCCTTTTCCACTTCTGACGACTACGCGACGTACCTTAATCGCCAAGTCGGGGGTTTTTTTTCCTTTGGGCACTTTTCTTCTCAGACTCTGTGACCACCGTTAGATCCTCTGATCTTTATATCCTATGGTCGTCGCTTAATTACCAAATGTTTATGCATACCCTTAAATCTTTCTCAAAAACCACAACTAAAGGCAAAGCATTTAGTCTTGTTGTCGCTGAGTCCATTTTCTACTTTTGGCGACCATGCGATAATTCTTTGACAACTACTCACCTTATGACACATGGCACACAGTCATTTGTTTACTTACTGCACAATGGAGAACTGCATCATCATCTTGTTCTGGCGACATCCCGACTATACTTTACTGTAAACCTCAGACGGTCAGTCGCGAAGTCTGAATCAAAATCTCCTAACCGCCAATTGATCCTGAGACCTCACGACTGAAGGCCTTGCTTAACTTTTAACTTTGATTCATTTGGCAATAAAGCGACATAAGGTAATCCCGAAGTCTGAAGACATTTTGATAACTGTTGAGAATTTCCTGTGATTACCCGACTAAACAGTGGGTCCCTTCTTCATAAAGCTTTATAACATAGTTATCCTGCGACTGCCCGACATGAAGAAATCGCTGAGTCTCGTGATGCCAAAGGAATATGCTAAACATGAATGAGACCACGCGACAAAAGGAAAATGCGAAGTCGGGAAGGTGTACAGAATATTCAGTTGGAGTAATGCGACAAGGCGATTACTTTAAAACACATGCCTTAAGTTGATAGAAAAAGTAACATCAAAATAGAAGCGCCAAGACCTAGGGTTTGTTTTTAACGTTTAACACTTTGAAAGCCTAGGTTTTTCAGGGTTTTGCAAATTGAGTTAGGTTTTAGACTTGAAAACCTAAAAAATTGACACAGGTAAGGCCAAAAGAACGAGAGATAACTGAATTGAAACCACCAGATCACAGAGAAAAGGACAGGGAACCAGGAAAACTGCTAAAACAAGAAATACAACCAACAACAACCATAACACATGTGACACACAGATTTTGGTATCATGGAAACGGTTATAAGAGGGAAAAACCATGGTAGGGATGGAACCCACAATCTTCTCTACTGCAGTGTGGAAGGTTCCCTATGAAAGGATTACAAAAAATATTTCTGAGAGTTATACACCTTGTGAGAGATTCCTAGTGTATTATGAGATGTACAATAAAGACCTTTGAAAGACTACCTCATGTGAAGATTAAAATCTACAATCTAGAGATTCACCTTGTAAAAGGATTTAGAAACCAAGACCTATAAGAGTCTACCTTGTGAAAGGATGTATCTTGCTACAATTCTAAGAGAACAAAAATTGATTGATCTATAGTAGCACACCTTTCCTATAATATCCTTTAATTCATGTAGTTTCTCACACTTCCATACTATCTGTGACTCAAACCTCTCATTCCAATCTTTCCACAATCTCCTATATCGGTCGCTGATTGATCTTCCTTCACAAAACTGTCTAACCTCTTCTCTCTTTTGTTTTCCTTCACAGATAATCTTTTATAATATCTCTTACTATTTTTTCTGGCTAATCAATGCCATTGATTTTGCCTCTTAAGTGTTTTTCTCTCCTCTCATTCAATTCACCAATCTTAAGAATTCAAACTTGCTTTTTAGGTTGTTTTACACTTTAGGTTCAACTCCTTGTAAAATGTTCAAGATCATCACCAACCTTAGATAAAATCATCCATTCAATCAAACCAATATAATCTTGACAACTCAAATAACCTTCATAAAAAACCTCACCTTGAAATCTATGCCAATCTATCATTTAGCGAACAAAGAAATAATGTTACAGTGTTAATTCCAAAATACTGATTAATCATTCAAACCCAAATAATATATTAAAATTTAAAGATTTGGTGGTGTAATTTATCTCTAACATGTTACAGTGCATCATACTGTAAAATGACTCCTCATAATACTTTGATCTTCATATTCATTCATCAGATTTCCATCATGTTGTTGTTGTTGTCACTTAGTAGTTTTAGGTTGTTCAGATTAGATTCTTCATTACCGGTCATGGTTAATTGAGATGATAGATTATTTAGTGTTTTTTACCATCAATGATAACATTTTATCAAACAAGTATCATTATTTGTTATCTTTCCCAATCAGATAATGAATGACAACACTAGGACCAACTTCTTATTTGCATCACTGGTTACAAAACATGAAAAAAAGAACAACATGATCTCAAAGCCACAATACTATTAATCAATAGGAAATTAGGGAAAAATGGAACAATGGTTCAAATCAAAAACCTAAAAAATTCATATGACAGTGCCAACACATGGACTTGACAAGAATTAGACACTTGGTCTTGGAATACCTTCTTCATCATAGAGACACCAATTTTCTGCCAATAGACACAACCTCCCAATCAAAGAACACCATAAACTTTTAGAGCATCCAATGGCCTATCAAACCCCAAAGTTATAGAATTTTTGCACAATGGATCACATGGGAAATTGTCCAATTTGTTACCAAACCCTTGACAGTGAGGGTTTTAAGACTATTTTGAAAGAATTTGTTCAAACTACCTTCATCATCCATGAAAATGCCTCCAACCACTTATAGAATGAATTAAACCCATCATTATTAATATCTTTTCAGGTTTGGGGTCGAAATGAATCAATACCAATCCTATACAAACCTCTAATCAACAAAATAAATTATAAGCGCGTTACAAAAATAAGAATATTATTAATTTTCCTCCTTCCAAATACAACCATTTACCATGCTTATTAATACTCAACCAAAAGAGGATTTGTAGACCTTGGATACACCTGTCCCAACTATTTTGAACCAATTGGTCATTGGGGAGCAGAGTTGCAACTTTTTGCACAAAATTGCAAAAGTTGTCATAGCAACTTTTAAGCAATTTTGACAATTTTTTCATTTTTCAACCAAATGACTCCCTATAAACCTATAACTTATCAAACATTAAAAATATGGCCTAAATCCATGAATTACATTATTTTCTTCACATTTTGGCACCTCTAGAAATGTAGACCAAAATTGACCCACTCAAGACCTAGTTGGCGTAAAGGTGACAAAATGGTACAATGGCCTTACACAATTATGCATTCTTTTTGGGCACAAACCACCACTGAAAACACATCTAGTAGGGAATTTTTACACAAGGAATGGTCCATTTTTGGCTCCCCACTCACCAAAATTCTCGACAACATACCCTATCGACAAGTCCCTTAGGTGCGCTAAGTGCACAAAACTGACAAACTTTTCTGGGCTATTTCTCTCAATCCTAGGCACCTGCGTATGAACCATATGAAGATATAGGACCATGAGAGTCCCCTATACAATATAATATCTCATATTTTCAAGACCCCAAGTAATTTTTTTAGGGCATCGATTTTTCTATTGATGCAAAAATCGTTAGAGGTATTCAATGGAAACGTGCTAGGTAGCCCAAATCATTGTCCATTATTTTTGGGCATGAACCACCACCACCAATGCATCAAGTAGGGCTATTTTACCCCAAGGCATGGTCAATTTTTTTCTCCCCACTCGTTGGAACGCTCGACGCCATACCCTACTACTAGTGTCCCTTAGACGCCCTAAGTGCACAAAAGTGACGATGTTTGCCGAAGTATTTATAGCAATCTGGGGCACTTACATATGAACCATCTAAAGTTTTAGGTCCATGAGAGGCCCCTCTACAATAACATATCTCATATTTTCAAGACTCCAAGTGGTTTTTTTAGGGAAATGATTTTTTTTTATGCAAAAATTGTCAAAGGTATTTAATGGAAAGTTGCAAGGTAGCAGAAATCTCTCTCAGTTCTTTTTGGGCACAAATTGCCACTACCAACACATGTATTTGGGTATTTTTACCCAAGTAATTTTCCATTTTTGGCTCCCTAGTCGCCGGAATGCTCAGTGCCATACCCTACTGACAGTGTCCCTTAGGTGCGCTAAGTGCACAAAAGTGACAAACTTTACTAGGGTATTTCTCTCAATCTGGGGCACCTGCGTATGAAATTTATTAATATGTAGGACCAAAAGAGGGCCCTCTACAATATCCTATCTCATATTTTCTATACTCCAAGTAGTGTTTTTAGGGAAATAATTTTTTGTTGACGTAAAAATTGTCAGAGGTATTCAATGGAAAGGTGCAAGGTAGCCAAAATATCTGTCGATTCTTGGTGGGCATGAACCACCACCAACAAATTGTACTATAGGGATGGTTTACCATGGAATGGTCCATTTTTTCTCCCCACTCTCCAGAATTCTCGATGCCATACCCTACTGACATTGTCACTTAGGTGCCCTAAGTGCACAAAAGTGACAAACTCTTCTAGGGTATTTCTCTCAATCTAGGGAACCTGCATATGAAAAATCTAAAGCTATAGGTCCATGAGAGTCCCTTATAAAATATCCTATCTCATAATTTCAAGAATCCAAGTGGTTTTTTTAGGGAAGCAATTTTTTGTTGATGCAAAAACTAGTAGAGGTATTCAATGGAAAGCTACAAGGTAGCCCAATTCTCTCTCAATTCTTCATGGGCATGAAACACAACCACAAACACATCTAGTTGGGTAGTTTTACCTAAGGCATGGCCCATTTTTGGTTCCCCACTTTCTGAAAACCTTGACGCCATACCCTACCGATAGTGTCCCTTAGGTTCCCTATGTGCACAAAAGTGACAAACTTTGCCAGGGTATTTCTCTCAATCTGGGGCACTTGTGTATGAACCATCTTAAGATGTAGGTGCGCAAGAGGCCCCTATAAAATATCCTATCTAAAATTTTCAAGACTCTGAGATATTTTTTTAGGGAAGCGAGTTTTTTGTTGATGCAAAAACTGTCAGAGGCATTCAATGCAAAAATACAAGGAAGCCCAAATCTATGTCCATTCTTCATGTGCACAAACTGACACCACCAATGCCTCCAATAGGGATGTTTTACCCAATTCATGGTCCATTTTTTTCTCCCCACTCACTAGAACTCTTGATGCCATATCCTACCGACAGTGTTCCCTAGGTGCGCTAAGTGCAAAAAATGTTAGAGGCAAATTTAAGGAAACTATGGACCATTTTGGGTCAATAATTATAATAAGGCATGTTTAATAAGTTCTAGGTTGATAGGGATTCAATTGATTGGAAAATGTAGAAATTGTCAAAATTGCTCAAAAGTTGTTATGGCAACTTTTGCAATTTTGTGGAAAAAGTTGCAACTTTGTTCCAGAATGATGAATTGTTTTAAAACTTGGTTAAAATTGTTGAGGTAGGTGTATCCATGGTCTACAAATCCTCTTTTGGTTGAGGATGGACCAACGTTGCAAATGGTTGTGTTTGGAGGATTGTATGGGGAATCCAAATGAAAAAAAGGTGATGAAATAGATTGTAATTGTTCCAAAATATTCTTTTCCATTTGAATCCAAAGGAATGTGTATTGTTTTTATCTCTATCATTAAAGATTTTTTCTTGACAGATTTAAAAAAATTGTACATCACAATTAGGATTAGTTTCTTTCTATCACTATATCATTTGGGTGCATTTTCTGATGAACTTTTCCGACAAACCTTGTTGTTTTCTTTGTTTCATCTCTTATTAAGAGGTTAATTGTGTCATTTTATTTTATTTTTAGATTTTTTCAACGTTCATCAAAATTTTTATGAATATGAATTTTTTCGGAGGTTAAGGTGAGCATTCGTCAGAATTCTGACGAAAAAGAGGAAATTAAAAAAGTTAAAAAAAAATTGTTAGGGTTACTCAATATATAAAATATAAATTGCGATTGTATTTTTCCTGACTATGACAACGTTTTGCTAGGTTTGTGAAGGTTACAGACCAAATGGTTTATAGTGTGATTTTTTTGCCTATGAAGAAAAATCATGTTAGACAATATTGATCAAGAACAAAATAAGGAGTTAATTTCTAGATAATTGTCTAGCTTGAAAGAAAACGTGATGGGAAATGTTATTCTCATTGAAAAAATTGCAAGGGCTTAAATACAAGAATTTTAATCACAACAACTGAGAAGCATTGTAGGCAACATGGTCACATTGATGGGGGCATAATTATCATCCCTTGATAAGTTTTTCATTATATGTGTTTATATTTACTGCATTTGAAAATACTTATATCATTTTGATCATTTATATACATAAAAAATCACTTGATAATGAGATCATGATCATGGTTTATTTATGTTGATCATTATTATATAGGTGGGGTGCCCTAGGGAACATAATATGGGCTACGTTGACCTAGAGAATGTGGTTTTCCAAGTTGAGGAACATGAAGGCATGAACATCAAAGCGGAAGATAATGATCCTGGTTTTTCCCTCTGACCAAGGGTTTCCACGATAAAAATTAAAGTGTTATGAGTGTGCATGTGTTGTCATTTCATTCACTGTACGTTTACTTTACTATTACAATTGTATGCTTCATAGTTTGGAAGTTTCATTTGCTTCTATTAAAATTTATTAGTAGAAGTCTAAAAAATTTATTAGTCCTGATTCCCCCCCTCTCAGTACCTATTATTTCCAATAATTGGTATCAGAGATAAGAATATCTAGAGGAAAAGCTTAACAACTTGGGGAGTAGATCTGAGGACATGGAAAGTTATAGGTATGAAAGACAGTTGGAGGAAGCCAATTAGATGATTAAGGATTTAAAGAACAAGCTTAAGACTTCATTAGAAAAAATAAAATAATTATCTAAACAACTAAAAGACAGTCTAGACATCATTGATGAATTGTCTGAAGGAAATGTTCACTCTGAAGAAGCTTAGGTAGCTATAGAAGATCTGATGGAAAAGAACAAGATCCCAAATGATGAAGCATCCAAGATGAAAAGAGAACAAGAAAGTCAAGCTATAAGGATGTGGGAAGTACTTAAAGGCATGAGAGTTGCTGAAGATGCAAAAATAATTGTTGAAACTGCAAAGAAGAATGTTGAAGAAATGATCAAAGAAAAATATATTATACTTCAAAGATTGACACATGAGAACCATGCACTGAATGAACAGCTAAGTGACACTGCTAATGAAAACTTACAAATGTGTGTTGCAAATGAATCACTGAGACAAGAGAATGAACAACTAAAATAAGACTTTAATATTGAGAGAGAGAGAGACAAATGAAAAAATTAAGCAATATGAACAAACCATACAGAAGATCGATGAGCAACTGAAGAGTCAAAGGCAACCTAGAGATACTTCTGGCCTAGGATATAAAGGTTACAATAATTTATAAAAAGAAGACTCACCCAAGTCTGGTGCTGAAAAAGAATCTAAGATTCCTAAGGTATACACAATTCCACAAGGTAAGAAACCTACTAAACCCACTTGTTACAATTGTGGAAATCCTGGACACACTACTAATGTATGTAGAATCCAACTGGTGAATGTTCCAAGAACTACTCATTTTAATGGTTATTGTTACAATTGTAATAAGTATGATCATCAAGCATATGAGTGCAAATCAAGAACCAGTAGTAGGTCATATGAAAGGAGTTTCAATGTTGGACTTAATGGGAAGTAGTACTGAGAGGGGAGGGGTGAATCAATACCACTAACTTTTAACCCTTTACTCAATTTATCATTAGTGATCATTAAATTCTGATTTACCAACCATTATTGTTATTCTTTCTTATGTAGATATTGTTTTTTCACAATCTTTACAATCATCCATACAAACATTCATGAAATTGACAAACACATAACACAGGATATGATATCACAGAAAACTCCTGTTAGGAAGTAAAAACTGTGGTGGGGATGGCACCCACAAAACTTCACTATCTACAGAATGGAAGGGAGTCGGTTAAGGCTTATAATTTGATCACTTTTGATGATCTAACCTATTAATAGTATTAAGGTGGAGATCTATTAAGATCTACTATGTTAAGATCTTTAGCAACACTGATTTAAGTGTGCACTCAGTTATGAGATTTACAATAGGACGGTTAAGCCCACCTTTCTTGAAAGGATTTTATTAGTGTACTACACTTGTTAGAATGAGTACAAATGTTGACCTAAATGTATGCAATCTACTATTGTTGATTTACAGATCCATTAAAGCCTTTACAATAATAATATCGCCTTAAGTGATTGATGAATGCCTTTTCTCTGCTTGTCAGTAGCCTCTATTTTGTTCTTGAAAAATGATTTGATTCTGTTTGTGTTCTTCTACATGAATTCTTTGCCTGGTCTTTAGTTTCTCTCTATGGCTACTATATTTATTGAACAAAAAAAATTATCAATGGATTGAGCATCTATTTATACAAGTATTGACCTATCTTGGAATTCATGATTTACAATGTTAACTCTCAGATTCAAGGTTTACAACTTGACCTTGATCTTTAGTTTGCATGTTTTAAAACAATAAAACTAATTAAAACAATAATTATTACATTGCTTCTTCCACACATAATGGATTAAAAAGAAAATCAAGAAGTTATAAATACAACTTTAGTGATTTATCTAATGTGGAAAGTCAGATCCACTTTTTGCGGGATGTAACTGACTGTCGGTTCTTGGTTGTCAATTTGAACTTGTAGTCTGTCAGCGTTCCTTGATTGAAATATTGTTCAGGTTCCCTATATCTATTGAGTTCCTCTCTTTTATGTTTTTTTGGGTAGCACTGTTGTTACTCGTCAGGTATCCTTTATCTTTTTGTCATCGGGTAACACTTAGCAGTGTTTTTTGGGTAACCTTGGCGTTGTATAGTGTTGTGCTCTGTCTGTCAGTGTAGAGTAAACTGAAGGTGCATATCATGTTTTTCTCTAAGTATACTAATGGAAAAATATAATTCCTTCACAATCTCCCCCTTTGACATTAGTATCAAAAACTGATATATGCATAATACTTTAAATTATTACACCATGTTTATATCCTTTGTCATAATATGACTCCCCCTTACCGTGTGCATCGGTATAGTGTATGTATATGTACATGTATACTATCTATTCTCTAATTGTACATTATTTCCCCTTTCTTCCACTATACATATGATTTCCTCCTTTAACTAAAGTGATGTACATATCAAATTCCCCCTTTCTTTGATACTGATGGCAAAAACGTACAACTTACAAAATGCCAAAATTGTGACAAAAAATGTGTAACTTACAATGTGTCAAAAACATTAGAATGGGTAATTTTGATATCTTTGAGTAGTTTCTCCCATTGTTATTTCAACTGTTCGAGTGCCATTTGTTGCAGCTCAATTCTTGCGTGCATATCAAAAATACTATCCATGACAGACATTTCAGGGGTGGCAATTAGTGTATTTGCCTGTCATATTCTATTGTAGGAGTGTAAGTGTTGATAAGAGCTTAACTTGTAGCTCATTCACTTCATCTCTACAAACTGAATGTCTTGTCTCTGTTTCCTAGCCTATATTATTTTTTGTTTGTGCAATTTAAGTGCTTCTTCTGTGTTAGCTAGATTTTGTGCACTGGACTGAAGATCAGCATCTATTTTTGCTATCTTGTCGGTATACTCCTTAGTGAGTTGATCTAAAGTGCACAATTTCTTGATTAAGGTAACAACTTCTAATAAAAGTGGTTCAATTGCACTTACCAATTCAAATAGCTTGACCTTTTTTAGTGCCACTTCCTGGCTTATTTTCGCTGCGAGCTTGAATTCATACTTTTTTTCAAGTCTCTATTCCATATTTTTCTCAGCATCGGTATTCTAAGATGTAATTACATCTGTGAGTGTGACCAGTTGATCAATAATTGGAACTTTCTGATCAATATCTATGTCTGGTACAATTTGTTGAAGTATATCTCTTGCTACTTCAAGTACCTTGGCCTCTTTTTCTGCTCGTTTCATCTTTTCTTGAATGGCTTTCCTCTCACAGAGCTTTGCATATTTTGTTAATGCTGTCGGATCCAATGTTCTTGGATCACAGACTAGAATCTCAGTGATTTCATCCAGAGTTACTGGATTCTTATTCTTTCCTTTCTTCTTCTTTGAGGTTTGAGGGGAGGCAGGTGTATGAACTACTAAAGCTAGTTCATTTGTATGCTCTAAGTTACTTGGTGAAGGTTTTTTTGATGAAGCATCTTGTGTTTTCTTCTTAGTTTACACCTATTGGTTAGGTGAAGACGTCTCTTCATTTACCTTGGGTGTTTGTGTAGAATGTGCTGCTGATTTCTTTTCTGTGTCATCCTTCTTTCCTTTTTCACCATGTTCTGAATGCTTTTCCCATGTTTCCTTTTGAGTTCATTCCATGTTCTGATTAGTAGATTAATCTTTCTGATCATCAGTTGTAGCTTGCTCTAATGGTGTATCTATATTTTCTTTTCCTTCTCCTTCACCCTTGTCCTTGGGTGTGCTTGTTTCCTTTTCATTTGATCCTTCATTCCCCTCTAGTGTGTTTATTGCCTTCATTAGGATAGGCATGTTGCTCTGACTTGTATCTTGGGTTTTGTCATTATTGATGTCCTTCTCATTGGTTATAGCCTTGTCAGTAGTGATATCCTCATCTTTATGTATGGATTCTGCAGGGTCTTGCACTTTTGAGTACATGATTGAAGTTTCCTGCACTTCTTCATATGTAATATCAATTATATTAGCATCTAATATTTTCAGTGCTTGATGACTTTGTAGATCCTTAAGTGTGATAAATATTACATCATCTTTCTTTTTGGGATCATTGTCAGAGTCATAGTGAGTGATATCTTGGACATTGTCATCCATGCTTGTATTTAAGTTACTAGGCTCATCATCACTTTCTTGATTGTCTAGAGCAATATGCTGAGGACTTGCATTATCTGACTCCTCCTCTCTGTGAGTGTGTTTGTGAGAATTAATTTCTTCTCAACACTTGTTGACTCTACTGGCATATCCAAGAGTTGTCTCCATTTTTTTTCAGTCATTGTATCCAGTTCTATAAACTTGTTCTCTAGTACTTTGTAAGCCCTTATTTTGGCTATAAACTTACTTGAGTATTTCTTTAGTACATCCTTTATCTCTTCAATCTTGGATTCAAGAGGCATCAATCTCACAAGTATCCTTTCTCTTTCTTCTCTCTCTGTTTGTAAGGCATATGACCATTTTTGGTATACCCTTTTACCTAGCTCCTTAGGTATTTTATTTTCAAATTCAGCAGGGGCATACTTATTCTTGATCATTGATTTTATTACTACCTCTTGAATTTTATTATGATCCTCTGGATTTAGTGTATCCCACTGTCTGGTCCTTTTATTAGTCATTGAGCCATGAGTAGTAATTGATTTGGTAGCTTCATCTACCATCTGATTTTTAAAGTTATTCTTCACAATATCAGGCTCATCATCTTTTGAGTCATCTAATTCATCCTTTGTCCTAACCATCCTTTTCCTCTTCTTAGGTGGTGTGTCTTTGACAGTCTATTTTTTTGTTCTTTTTGTTGGCTACTTCCTTATGTAGCTCCTGACTTGACCTTTCTTAAGTGGTGTATCCGTTGCAGCAGTCTAACTTCTTGTCCTTTGTTTCTTAGTAGGAGGTGGAGATGGAGGTGCATCAGATTCAGTGGCCTCTGTATCTAATTTCTTTTTCTCTTGTTCTTCTCTGATGGTGCCCTGTTCATAGGTTTCCTCTTGTTGATCCTGCTCCTCTTCTTCAGTAACCGATAGAATCTTCTTGAGATTCTTGACCATTTTATCCTTTTTGTTTATGGTCTTCTTGACTTCTAGGCCATTTTTTTATTTTAGATTTGGCCTCTTCATATGTACCAAACCTTGGTTGTTTCTTATCAATGGGCTCATTGAGTAGTGCCTCAATTGCACTTGTAGCTAGATCAATATTGATCTCATAGTCAAATGATGATAACCAAGCAATTCTTGGTACAACCAGTTTGATGTGTGTGAAGTTTGTGTCTGCCATAAAACATATTTCATCTTTGTGCTTTTCAACCAGTTGCTCAGGAATCCTGGTTCTTTCCATCATCTTTTCCTTGAATTCAAGGAAGTATGCAGACATTACAGACTCAAAGTTTTCTCCTAGTGACTTAATCAATTCACTAATTTGTTGGGTTACCGGTTTGGTAGAGTCCCATACAACTTTTCCTACTGAAGGAAAGTATTCTTGAAAATAGAAAAATATACACATAATAAGTGATCCAAACTTACATGTGTTTCTCTTTGAAGACCTGATTTTGATCATATTTTCATCCAGTTGTTTCAATAGGATCTCACACATATCCATCTGAATTCCCTTTGTTACAATCTTGTAAGATGTGCTTACTGCTGTTGCAGAAATGTTGTTCATTCTGCTAGCCTAAAAAATTTTGTAACCAATAACACATGCACCAAATTTTAACTCTTTGTTGGTGATAGTTTTCACTTTCAGACCTCTGTTATCTCCTTCTTCATTGGTGAGTTTTGTAACTTCTTTCATGGATGGATGTTTGTGTGCCCTAGGCTTGTCAGTTATTGGATAACCAGTGACAGCATGAAGAACATCCTTTGTTATTTTCTTGGGTTTGTCTAGCCATAGTTTGTTGTCATTCATCCTACTCAAGACTATCTTAATCCATTCTATCTTGAATTCCCTCAGGAAATATAGGGCATTTGTTAACCCTTTGACCTCCAAGTGTTTATGTTCTTCTTTCAATTTTCCTTTGGCATCACATAGCTTCTTAAAAGCTTCATCCATTTCTAAATCACCTATCTCTGCAATCTTGCAGTGAATGTAAGACCTAACGTCTTCTATGAGCAAAACCCTAGGCGGCATTTTTGAAAATGCATCGGCTTCATCAGGTTTCGATGCAATCTCTGGACAGATCTTGTATTTAGGTTCTACACATGTGCTATTCTTGATTAGTTTCACCACATTCTTCTTTTCATTCTTCAACTTAGCAGTTCTTGATGTAGTTGCCATTGTTTCTCAAGTACTTAGGGTTTTCTTGAAATTAGGGCTTTTCTTGACAAAATAGTAACATAAATCTTTCAGTTTCTTTGGTACTTACTTTGATTTGTAATGGTGATGAGGAATCTTTTTTCTGTATGATGAATCGATCTGTAGATGCCTCTACTTTTTTCTCTTGAATCACTTTGATGTCACTCTATTTTCTCTTCAAATCACGGGTGAAAAATGAAGTTGTCCCATCAACTATTTATAGACTTTTTGACCTAAGTCTTTGTAATAAATGCTCAACAACTTGTCGAGACGTGAAGACAAGTTTCATTGGGAGGATATTTTAAATCATCATCGGTGAGGACATGATGCTTTGGTCAGTTGTTAACCTTTTTTATTTTACCGACGGATATCGATATTCTGTCACGACCACTTCTGAATTGTGTTTTCTTACCGATGGTCATCGGGTTACACTGGCAGTTTACCATTTTTACTAGTTGACCGACAATTTCCAGTAAGTGTGAATAACTCATTATTGTGTTCACCGATGATTTTTAGTAAGTGTTTACCGGTGGTGTTTCATTCTTAGATTGATAACAAGTATAGTAATATGCATCTTTGTTTTGTGTAGATTTTGACTATCTATCAATTTATATAATGGAACTGATGCAAAATATAGCTTGGTATAGTGCAGTTCCATACTTACTTGTTCATCTCAAGTGGAGTTGGTGGTGTCATCAGATCCATTGGATGGGGTGTCCATCTTCATCATTGCTTGAAGCTTTTATCCACATTTTGTCTCTTGCCCTCCGGATATCTTCAATGGTGTTACCATTGGGATGTGTGCTTGTTTCTGTCAATCTGTCTTTGCAATCTTTCTTGAGATGACCAACTTTATGACAATGTAGGCATGCCATTCTGGGGTTTGACCAGCCTCTAGACCTTTTGGTCCATGCTCTCATGTATTTTGCAGCAATGTGACCATATCTTCCACATGTTGTACAGTTTGTCCAAGTGTTGTAATCCCATACATATTGACTACTGATTTTCTTTGGTTGATAAGGGACTTCTTTACCTTTTGGCTTCCATGCTTTCCTTTTCTTTTTCTAGCATTCTTCAGATGTGTGCCCATTCATCTTGCATGTAGGACACTATTTGTCCATGTAGGTTTCCTTCTTTGGCTTTTCTATCTTTCTCTTGCATTCATAATCATTATGTCCTTTCTTGTTACATTTATAACAAAATCCTATGAATGAAGATGTAGATGTAGATTTAGGAGTACCTTTTATTTTACCTCTGCATGCATTTGATGTGTGCCCTTTCTTTCCATAGTACTTTCATGTTGGCTTTCTTGGTCTTGGATTTTCGTAGACATTCTTTGGATTTGATTATTCTCCTTTTTCAATAAATCCTATACCGCTGTTGTTGATGACTCTTCATTGTCCTTCAAGAAATCCATCCATTTTTTTATTGCTTTCTTCAACCTTTCTAATAATCTCATTATGTTGTTGCTGAATTCTAACCTCATGCCTTTTCTTTTCATTTTCTTCTCTTAGTTCACTGATAATCTGTATTCTCTCAATGAGTTCCACATTTATTCTATTTGCTTCTTGACTCATAAGGATAATCTAATTTGTGAGATCATGGTGATGCTCAGCATGTCTTTGAATTTCCATTTCCTTTTTCCTATAGTTTCTTTGAAATCTTCCTTCTATCATCAACAACAAGTGTTCTTTCTGTTTCAGCTTGTCTGGCAGAACTCATCACATCAATCATTCTTACCATCTAGGTCTCTTGACTGATTTGTAGCATATTTATTTGCTCTATCAGATGTAGGTTGATTTCCTTTAGATTTGTGATTTTCTATTCTGATGTATCTGATACATTACTTGCATTTGATCCTAAAGATCTAAAGAAATCTGGAATCTCTTCTTCCTAATAGTCTATTTCATTGTTCCTGGTAGCCGTACCTTTTCTTCCATCCAATAGCTCTCTCATCTTGATTCTTGCTTCTTTATACTGTTCATAGAACATCTGTATCTCAAGATTTTTGTTCTCAATATTCTTATCAAGTTTGTACTTCTCCATTATAAGATATTTTCTCTTAAGCCTTTAATATTTTCAAGAAGATACTTAGCTCTGATACCAATTGTTGGACTTAATGGGAAGTAGTACTGAGAGGGGAGGGGTGAATCAGTACCTCTAACTTTTAACCCTTTACACAATTCATCATTAGTGATCATTAAATTCTAATTTACCAACCATTACTGTTATTCTTTCTTATGTAGATATTGTTTGTTCACAATCTTTACAATCATCCATAGAAACATTCATTAAATTGACAAACACATAACACAGGATATGATATCGCAGAAAACTCATGTTAGGAAGTAAAAACTGCGGTGGGGATGGCACCCACAAAAATTCACTATCTTCAGAATGGAAGGGAGTCGGTTAAGGCTTACAATTTGATCACTTATAATGATCTACCCTATTAAGAGTATTAAGGTGGAGACCTGTTAAGATCTACTTTGTTAAGAGCTTTAGAAACACTGATTTAAGTGTGCACTCAGTTATGAGATTTACAATAGGACGGTTAAGCCCACCTTTCTTGAAAGGATTTCATTAGTGTACTACACTTGTTAGAATGAGTACAAATGTTAACCTGAATGTATGAAATCTACTATTGTTGATTTACAAATCCATTAAAGCCTTTAAAATAATAATATCACCTTAAGTGATTGATGAATACCTTTTCTCTGCTGGTCGGTAGCCTCTGTTCTATTCTTGAAAACTGATTTGATTCTGTTTGTGTTCTTCTGCATGAATTCTCTGTCTGTTATTTAGTTTCTCTCCATGGCTACTATCTTTATTGAACAACAAAAATTCTCAATGGATTGAGCACCTATTTATACAAGTATTGACCTATCTTGGAATTCATGATTTACAATCTTAACTCTCAGATTCAAGGTTTACAACTTGACCTTGATCTTTAGTTTGCATGTTTTAAAACAATAAAACTAATTAAAATAATAAAAATTACATTTCTTCTTCCACACATAATGGATTAAAAAGCAAACCAAGAATTTATAAATACAACTTCAGTGATTTATCTAACGTGGAAAGTCAGATCCACTTTTTGCAGGATGTAACTAAATGTTGGTTCTTGGTCGTCGGTTTGAACTTGCAGTCTGTCGACATTCCTTGACTAAACTATTCATTGAGTTCCCTGTATCTATTGGGTTCCTCTCTTTTCTATTCTATTCGGTAGCACTATTGTTGGGTAAGTGCAAGAAGTTGAGTGCCAATTCCGCGGAAGTCTTGTGGGCTTGAAAACTAGTGCTAGAAACGGGTACCCATTTTGAAAAAAACGGGCACCCGTCTTAGGCTCGGACACCCGATCCAAAATTCAAAAAATGGGTACCTGTTTTTTTCAAAACGGGTACCCATTTTTTTCAAAACGGGTACCCATTTTTTTTCAAAACGGGTGCCCATTTTTTAAATTATTTTTTTTTTTTTTAAATTATTTTTTTTGCCGATTTATTACATTTAAGAAACGGGTACATGTTTTTAAACGTGTGCCCATTTTTTAAAATTCAAGTTTACCAAACCACCATTTGCATTGGATTTTGGTTTGGGATAGGTTTGGTGGGACCAAGCCTATGCTTGGACCTCCAAAATAATGGCTAAGGCATTTGAACACCAGATTTCTGTCTTGCCGTAATTTT